>VSDK01007919.1:42500-97157 GCA_009767595.1 Symbiodinium kawagutii | reverse complement strand
ACAACAACAACAACAACAACAACAACAACAACAACAACAACAACAACAACAACAACAACAACAACAACAACAACAACAACAACAACGTGCAACAACAACGTGCAACAACAACGTGCAACAACAACGTGCAACAACAACGTGCAACAACAACGTGCAACAACAACGTGCAACAACAACGTGCAACAACGTCCAACAACACACAAACAATGTACAACACAAAACACACAATAAAGAACTAGTAACTGTAGGCTCTTATCATACCCTCAGCCATCAACGTTCCGCCTCTTGCTGAGATGGCCTGGTTCAAGCCCTCCTAGGCAGCAGCAGCGATAGACAGGTAATCTGCATGGTTGTCCCACCATTGACGTTTTAAGAAAAAAAAGTATGAGCGCTCCCTTGTTTGTTCGTAAAGTCACCATGGTGGTAGTGGCGTTTCATCTTCTTTTGGATCTGCCACACTGGGCACTAGGATGAAAACAGGAAATGCTTGAAAGTCCAAAAGCACTAGGGGTTGCTCAGTGACTTCAACTAGCCCCGCAGAACTCTCAGTCAAAACGTTCGCGCGTCATCCCGAACAGGGGTGGAAAAGAGAAAAGATGTTGTCTCTTGATTGACTACGCGGTTTGCGTAATGGCCGGCCCCCTTGTACAGGAATAGAATGAATCGTCACTGACAGTCACATGGGAGTTTGAAGCGCGATAGCAATGCCCCACAAGGACATGGATCCAGAAAAATATGGGAAAAAAAAGGAAAAGAGGAAGTTGCTGAGTGCCCTTTTCCTGGGCGGGCCCAGGTAATCCAACATACTCAACCAGCGGAACACCAACAGAGGACGACCTTGGTCGGTCTTGAGATTCCCACAGCGAGTGGAATAGGATACCACCAACCAACCATGCAATCCACTGCCAGTGCAAGGACTGGGTCAGAAGCCACTTGTCCTTTGGGATAAGCCACAGCTACGACCATCAGATTTTCCACGTGGCATCTTCTGCCGCTTCGTAGAATCTGATGTATTATGGGCACCATTGGTCCCCAGTTCTGAAAAAATGATTTGGATGCCGGATGACTTCATCTTGAGGCCACCATTGTCACCGAATAATGAATCCTTATTGACCATTCATCATTGATCGTTATGAATGCTGGAGATTGTCCACAAAATCCTAGGCATTCTTAGATGATTCACTACCCTCGGGGAATCTCACCTGGAAGTTGACATTTCACCGACGAGCTGGCCCAGTCTACCAGTCTACCAAAACCCCCTTCTACCGAAATGGTGGACTGTCCAAGAGTTCACCATCATGGTCCATGAAAACTATGGGTACCCCCGTTACCATCCCAAGTCATCTGCTTTCAGTGCACCACCAATCACTTGGAGGTGTGATGAGGTATGTTGGTGGATTTTTCCCTCGGATCCACAGGATACACATCGTCAAACTGAGGTGTGGACACAGAAGGCAACATCAGCTGGCTTCGACACCATCGCAGTTTCAACCTCGGCATGACTCGAATCCGAGCACCTGTGACCACAGCGGATTTTGGTCGAAACTCCCACGGCGTTGGTCGGATGGACAGCTCCACCGGCCAGCCGCAAATCCCATCCATGGCCATCCTCATGGCCAGTGCTCACATTGCTGTAACCAGAAAGTAACTAATCATCCATGGCATCCAATCTTCCATTGTGATTGTGGAACTGTTTATAAAGATGGTCCTCAGAATAGGACTCTTGAAGTTCAACAATTTGAGTCAGTTAAGGGTGACCGTCCCAGCGACTGTTGGACAGTTCCCTGTCATCTCCACTTTTTTTTCCGCGCGCGAGCTGCCCTGTCACTTCTGGCAGGGTCAATGGAACGCTTCAAGTTTGTTGACAAGCCGTCAAGTACCTAAAATTCCTATCATATGGAAAGCTTCCAAATGGATCTCAATGAAAACGAACTCTCAGCAGAGTTCCTTGCAAAGAAAGCTGCCTCAGCAGCGGCTGACTATGCCTGGATGATTTCTGCAGCCAGCTGTGCCGCATCTTCTCCACCACCGTGACAAACATCGAAAACACAGCTCTCGAAATGGTTCTGGAAACTGAAGAATTCTTTGTCACTGGCTGAAGCTTCGCCCAAGTACTGCTTGCACATTGCAGTTGCAGCTGTCTTCTCTTGCTCTGAGCAAACTTTGTAAAGGGCTGGTCCTTCTGTGTCCGCTCCGTTCAAGTAGAAGGCTGCAGCTTGACTCCCGCCCAAGTCTGTCCAACTCTCAGATGTCTCGAACTCCGAGTCGGACCGCATCCTTTGATGCATGCCCTGAAGCAAAGTGGCCTCGTGAACATGATCTTCACCTGCTTCAGTGTGCCCACGGGGTCCAAGTTGACCCTGGACCAACTTGATATCCTCTTTCGAAGTCATGGCGATCTTTGTGTTGATGTGACGTCCTGGTTTGCATGTCACATAGAGATCTCCGACAGCTTTGAAGTTTCCATCCGCCTTCATCAAGAGCTTCACAGACATCATGTTCCCCGAGTTCTTCGGGGACTGCATCTTGAATGCAGTGGTCTCATCTCCATTGGCATCCGGGAAAGACAGCAGCTGCGGCTCATCCACTGTGCTCCACGAAGCATCGCCATTCTTCTTGGTGCGCCAAATGCAGTCATTTGAGGTGAGCTCCAAGACACGCTTCCTTTGACCACCAGAGCTGTCCACCAGCACCAGGCCCTTCGTGTATGAAGTATGGCCTGAATAGTGAGCATAGAGATGAAAATCCACCGGACGTTCAATCTGGAAGCTCCGCCCTGATAGGATCTTCGCATCGGAGGAGAAGCGCCAAAGTGAGAAGGTGCCTTGCTTCAGCAGCAGGTAGTGCTGTTTGTCGAAGGTGTCGATGTGGGGGTCTCCTCCCCCCCCAGCAGTACTCGTGGATGATGCTTCGCGACCGCTGGAGGCGGAGGTAGTCGTTGCACTGGAAGAACTGGAAGAACTGGACGAAGAACTTGAAGAACTTGAAGAACTGGAAGAACTCGAAGAACTGGAAGAACTACTTGAAGAACTGCTTGAAGAACTGGAAGAGCTCTCCTCTTCTTCTTCCTCTTCTTCCTCCTCTTCTTCCTCTTCTTCCGTTACCGCTCCTCCTCCCGACGAATCTTCTTCCCCTCCATCATCTCTAACGGCCTGCAAGCTTGCCGACTGGTCCTTGACGCTGCGCTGGATGTAGGAAGCAGTGTCCACTTCACAACTTTGCTCCGAAGTCGTGGATGAACTTGCCATCCCGAATCCGACTTGCAGCCATAAGAGAATCACCAACAACAATTTGCTGATGACCATGTTGGCAAAACCAGGTTTGACTCTACGGATGTAAGGCAATCAAAGTGCACCAAGTTTCTTGAGCCACCAAGTTCAAACAACCCGGTCCAGCCAAAAAAGGTCCGCAAACATCGGGGCATATCGTCATTAACCATCATTAGAATCATAACTGACCACAAGAAACCATGAGTGATTGCCATTAATCATCATTCACCATCGTCATGGACATGTTACCACCACTCTTCATATGGGTGTTTCTCAAACTAAGGGTGCCCCCAAATCATCCACTAGTAATCCTTCTTAGTATTAAACCAACCATTTTGGGGTGATTCCCTAATTTTCAGAAACCACCATACAGTAGTTTTTCAACCATCAGTTTGTTGGTCATTATTCTCTATTATCAACCATTAGTATGGGTCAGCTATGGTCAGCTATGATCCCTATAAAGAACTTAAGATCCCTACATAAATCCTGCGAATCCATAGAATTCACCACATGGATCTCCATAACTCGTGCCCCGTTAACGCTGCCACAACTCGCACCGGTCCCCTGAGCTTCGAGCAGTGACGGAGGAAACGCACTGAGCCTGGCAGCGGCGGTGCGCGGCAAGCAGCGTGGAAGGTGAATGAATGGTGAACTTATGCATGACACTTGGTGGTGAAGTTTATAATAGTGAACCGTTGGATGACACAACATGGTTAATAATGGTTGAGATGATAACTAATGATAATGGTGAACCAATGGATGATGATAATGATGAAGTAATGGAACTAATGGTGAACGGCCATGACAATGGCTAAGAACTAATGAATGATGATAATGATAATGGTTGAGAGTGGTTCAAAGTGATAATGATTCATTGACTAGTGGTAGATAATGAATGGATACTGGTGGTGCCTTGATGCCGACTTCACCAATACTGGTGCGTGAAAAAATATACCCTCCGGTCAACTAACCTGGCAAGGGATTGTGACCATCTTTTATAGTGAAACCCTAGCAAAACAACAATAAGTGGTGGATTTTGCATTGCCAGGGTAGTTTACCAGAGGGTAAGGATATGGCGGCTCAACCGCAACATTGCGAAAATTTCATGACGGGTGATGGTTGCTTTTGGTGAAGACCAGCCGACATTTTGCTGTCCACGAAAATCCTTCGGCCCAAAACGGTGCGTAGACTTGGGCGATCATCCCACTTAGAAATTGGTAGTAACTACCGTAAGTGGGAGATACCATTTACAAATGGCTTGTTTCCGTGTGTTAATCAGTCACTAAGCCGGAGGATCATCCAAGTCCCCTGTGGTTGAGCTTCCCATCCAGTAGGCCCTCATCCATGACCACCGATGAAATTGAAACACTGCGTAATCAACCATCAATTAACCATTGGCTGACCATTATTTCAACTATGGCATTTCAAAAAAAATGATATCACCACTAATGGTTCATCGAACTAACCAACATGCACGCTTGTGAGCAATTAAACAGTGAATGTTCTATCCAGAATGTTGATTCTTTGCTTCTCAGGGCAGCCCCTGATCCTCTCTGCACCTGGCAGTCGGTGGCGTTTGGACATACAGCAGAAGAGCACCTCAACTTTGCCTGTCGATGGCAGCAAGGCGGGCGGCTGGATGTGGCTGGAACTACTGATGTGGCTTGGATGTGGCTTGGATGATACCTGTCATCCGATGTGGCTGGAACTACGTCTCTGACGGTTCACTCAAACTCTTGCCCTCGTGAAACCAGTAGATCTACACTTCCCTTGTGACGCAACAACTTCGCTGGGGGTTACTCATCAATGAGCATCTTCAATTCCACATATAAACCCTGATATGTCTTTTGACTATGGATCTCCTTCTACACGGATGCATACCTTTTTTTAGCTCTTCCCCAACAAATATGTACGCAAGTTTGTGTGTTTGCAAATAGTATGACAACTTCGCAACCTGACATTGATTCGATGAATCAAAGCCTTGTACCTCCGTTCACATCCCGAACATGATCCCAGCAGAGCTGCCTTTGCTAGGGTGGCCTGATAGTTGCGTCAGCATTGCCATTGTCATCGCTATGCGTGGAATGGTGAAGGATTGGTCGCTTCTACTCACGCAAAGATTGGCTGGTTCTACTTGTGCCTTCATTCCATCACATTGATTTCTTGGTATCCAAGGATCAGCTTGACAATTTCACACATTTGCGCATATGTATCCATAAATATACATATATATATTTTTTTTTTTTTTTGGTACGCAAATATGTATCTAAGCGTCATTGAGTCTCTGTTGTTAGTTGATTCATACATCTATCCCACCCCATGGCAAAGCGGATGGTTGACAAGCATCCCCTGTTCTCATTGACCCCCGGTTATAGGAACACCCAGCTGCTTGGCCATCCACCCTGCCGACAGCACGATATCCCCTCAACTAACCAAGTGGCGTGTCAACCATCGCTGAACATTCGTCATTCTCGGCTGCAACCAACCATGCTAACTCACCATGAATTGACAAGTCATTTACCAGTACTTGCTGGTTGTTAACCATCAGTTCACCATCAATCAACCCATCATCAACAATTCATGAATCATAAGTAGCTGGCTATGAACCATAAAAATCAACACCATTCAAGACATAATTCACCATCATTCATCAACTCGCCATTAATAACAATGAACTGCCATGAACTGACCGTTAAGTTACTAATTGGTGACTGTCAATTAACAACCGCCATGAACGGAAACCATCAATGAAACATCACTTAATCATCATAGACCAAATTGATCAACCACTATTGACCACTGCAAAATATTGGATTCCCTAAAATCTTGACCATCGGTCGCATTTATGAAAACCATCCTTGAATTTTCCTAAACTGTCAAAGATTCCGGCATGATTCTCACCATGATTAACCTGTAAACTGGACCGTCAATGAACCATCTGTCATCATCATTAAGCACACTAACACTGCGTATCTACTATTGCTGGTTATTAACAAAGCATCAATTATCAACCGGCCTTTCTGACCATCAAATAAGCATCGGTGAACCACCAACTAACCCTCCACTAACCATCAGTCACCCATTCATTAACCATTCATTCACCATTCATTAACCATGCATTAACCATTCATTGACCATCAAGTACCCATCAACCAACCATCAATAACCATTCATGAACCCTTCATTAAGCACTCACTAAACATCAGTTCAACATTCGTTAACCGTTCATTAACCAGCAACTAACCAGCAACTTACCATCAACTAACCACCGTTAACCGTTCACTCATCATTCATTAACCATCAACTAGCCATCAATGAACCATTCATTAACCATCAACTGACCATTTCTGAAATATTCATGGACCATCAATTAACAATTCATTAACCATTCAAGAACCATCAACTCACCATGAATTAACCAGTCATCAACCATCCAGTAACCATTCATTAAGCCTCAACAAATCGTTAATTTACCAATGATTCCCAATCAATCAACCAGCAATTACCCATTCATGAACGATCATCTAACCATCAACCAACCATCAATCAACCATCAACCAACCATCAATTAACCATCGACTAACCATTAGTTAATCATCAACTAACCCTTCATCAGCCCCTGTTCCCCCTTGTTCCCCAGCCACTTCCCATGACAACTCGCGGATGCACAGCTGGAGGCCAGGTCCCCGGCCCGGCCCTCGCCTCTTCGCAGTCCACCAGGTCGACGGCACCTGGCGGCTGACAGATCGGATGAACAACCCGCTGTGGGCTTCTTATGGGTGAAGAATGGTTCACAATGGTTAACAATAATGGTTAATACTAGTTAATAATGGAACCATAACAATAATGGTCAAAGCTGCTGGTTAATAATGGTTAACAATAATGGGTAATGAAATGGATTGAATGAGAATTGATAATGGTTATTAATGGTTAATGGCTAATGGTTCATAATGATTGTGTAATGATCGTTCATGACTAGTACTAGTTACGATATAATGGTAAATAATGATTGATAATAATGAATATTATGGTTACTTAATGATGTTTCATGATATCTGATGATGAGTGAGAATAATTAATAATTGTCAACATTGATTGATGATAGCTAACAATGGTTTGTACTCCTAAACAATAGTTATATAGTAGTTGTTGATAATAAATGATGATGATGATGATGATGATGATGATGATGATTCTGATGATGATGATTCTGATGATGATGATTCTGATGATGATGATTCTGATGATGATGATTCTGATGATGATGATGATGATGATGATTCTGATGATGATGATTCTGATGATGATGATGATGATGATGATGATGAAGATGATGATGATGATGATGATGATGATGAAGAAGAAGAAGATGATTAATTCTAGTGAATAATGATTTGTAATTGTCCATAATCGTTAATAATGATTCAGAATAGTTTCCATATACTGGTGAATGACTGATAATATTAATGTATAACGGTGAATAGTGATTGATAAAAAGTGAATGTATCATGGTTAATCATGATTAAGAATGGTTGATAAGGCTTAGTAATCGTTAAAAATGGTGAATACCCAACAACAGTAGATCATTGTGGTTAGTACGTATGGTTAGTAGGAAAACCAATGGTTTATAATGCTCAATAGTGGTTCATCAATATATCTTGTGAACTACTGGTGGTGAATGATTGGTTGTGGCAATCAGATGGCTACTCCAATGATCGGTTGATTGAATGGTGTTGATGATATGGTGGTTTCTCAAAATAGGGCAGCCAAAAAAATGGATGGGCCTTATCTTACAATGATTAGATGAATATCGAAAGACGTGGGATTCCCCTATTTGAGAAACCATGATATGATTCCAACAGCGAACGACTAGGTATAGCAAATGTGATGGCTTTAGCAGGCACGGATTCAAGGCATTTGGGATGGCATCCTCTAGATCGGTGCAGTTGTTAACGGCCTCCTCTGCTTGCTAAGGATCATTAAGTAACAAACTATGCTGGGGAATGCATTAATCCACGGAGTCGTGCTGGTGAAGGGTTGGCTAGTGGTGAAATGTTTATACAGTGGTTGGCAAATGGTTGGTTCATGGTTGGTTGCTGGTTGATTATATTTTGCTTGGTTAGCGCTTGGTGCGCGGTTGGCGACCAGCCATAATGGTTCATGACCGAGATTGACGATGAGATTGATGATGGTTGCTCAAGAAAATTTGGTTCGTGGCTGTTCAAGACCAACAATAGAAGTTTACAATCTAATCTGATGATGATGAGAATACGGATGGTTGGTCAATGGGTTCCGGTTGGTGTTGTAGGAATCACAAGAATGCTGGTCATAATAGAAATTGCAGTGGACAGCAGCTTGAAATGAGATTTCATGGTTCGTGAATGATGAGCTCAAGAATGCTAAGGATGATAACCAAGTACAACCACAAAAACCAATCTTCAACGACCCCACGCTTGTTCTTACATATCTGTATGGAATGTGTTTGAGTGGGTGCAATGGCAGACAAGCGCCAACTTCCCTCCGGAGATTGGGATGGTCCCAAGGGGACGAGATCAGGCGAATTGCTCAGCTTTTGTCAATTCCCTTTCTGGTTCACGCATGCGGACAACATCTGCCACTCTGATCCTATCTCCGCTTGTTGCAGAGGAGTCAAATGTAATGACTAGCACATAGTCGGGCATGGTGAAAGTGAAGCAGAACAAAAAAATCAAGTTGACAAAACATCTACACAAATCTATACAGCTCTAGTACCATTCCAGGTATCGACTCCATTTGTTCTTGAACAACTCACGCTCGGGGGCCCAGCTCAATTTGTCGTGGCTCTTGCAACAAATTGCCGTGGCTCCTCATCTCTCGGTGCCTTTGAAAGTAAAAGAAAGCCCCAGCCGCAAGCGTAGCACACACGCAGAGCGTCACAGGCACCGCGCAGCAGGCGATGAGAAGTGCAAGAACCGCAACGCCCCCGTGACGCACAGGAGGGTCAACAGGCTGTGTCGAGGTGGTGGTGGTTGCGGTGCTAGGTGTGGGTTGGTCGGTGTCCAACCAAACCATCGTTGCCATGACCTCTGGATGACCCTCTTTCTCTGAAGTACCACCATAGCACCACATCCGGCCGTTTGTCTCAATTGCTCCTGCGGCTGCACTACGTGGAAGAGCACCACGGAATTCCTTCACCTCTTTCCACTTTTTACCAATGATGGTGGTGTCCATGTAGAAGACCTTGTCATTGTCGCGGCCATCTCTTCGCGCTCGACCACCTGCAAGCCACATCCGGCCAGCTGCATCCATGACTTGAACCTGGCTGAACAAAGGGCCTGGTGACAAACCCATCACGGCAACCTTGACCCAGTTGTTTCTGTCCATACTTTTTGTGTCCAACTCCAAATAGTACAAGTCTTCAAGAGTCCGAAATCCTTTGTCGAGACCGCCATAGACCCACATCTGTCTCCGGGAACTCATTGCAGCATGATGGTGCGCACGGCCTGATGGCACATCACCCTGGCATTGGATTTCACTCCATGTGTTTGTCTCAAAGTCCAAGTAGTGTACATCAGCAAAGTAGTCTACTTGGGAGGCGCCTCCAAAAATCACCATGCCTGTTCCATTCATCACGGAGGAGTGGAGCCATCGATCGGGTGGAGGGGCACCCTTGACTTTCAGGTTTTGCCATGCACCACTCTTTGTGCCCTGGGGATGAAGGTCGATTTCATTCAAATTGAGCGAAGTGACTGCCTTGTTGAAGGTCACCTGCTCATTTGGGACGAGTACTTTGCCTCCCCAAAGCCACATTGTGCCTGCAAGATCGACTACAGCACCATGTCCTAGTAGGGCATCAGGTGTACCATCAGCCACAACCTTAATCCACGTCTTGGAGTCGATATCGAAGCAGTTCAAATCACCCAGGACCTCTTCTGGAATGGTTTTTTCTAGTGCAGAGGAGACTCCCCCGAAGGTCCACAGGCGATTCTTGTAGAGGACCAAAGAAGAATACTGCCGTGCTTTGGGCACATACGTGCTCTTGACCTCCGCTGTACCAAAGGGTTCTGTCGTCTGCTCTGCCTTTGTTTGCAGAGGCAATCACAAGCAAGTGAAGAAGCTCAGCCAATGACAGGCCATCATCATTTATGGACTGGATTTTGAACCATGAAAAAGCTGCACATTCTCAAAGCCTTGCAAGAAATGCACATACACTTCTATTTTTCGAAGGTGAATCCAGAAATGGCTTTGAATCTGAGACTGGTCGGTTGGTTTCGTTGGTTTTGGCCCAGCGAGCAAACTTTTTGCGTGTTCATGTCCAGGATGGTTAACAAAGGTGAGTTGGTGTGAGTTGGAATCTGAGTTGATTTAATGATTTGCAACTTGTGGTGCAAGCGCATGTATGAAAGGCGTTGCCTTCACAACATGTTGTTTTTGGAAGTTGATAGTTTTTTCGCGTCTTCAAAAATAGTTTGCATGTTTTTTCACTACATTTATTGGAAGTTTGATGTTTTTGACACACTGCAAATGTACTTGTCAAACTATGAGACTGGGCTGCAATGCTGCAGCAATGCCTTGGGTCGTACATGCAGGAAACTTACATAAACTCTTGAACTGATGCCCTAGTGACATTGTCCGTTGTTGATAGTATAGTAGTGATGGTGATAGTTGTGGTGACAACTAACTTGTCCATTGCTCATGGTTGGTTGAATGAGCAATTCGGGTACGAACCAAAAATGATAATGTGGGATGCCAATTGACCATCAGTACTGCTCTGGTGAGTAATGTTCTGGATAGATCATACAGATCAAGCCCCCGGCCATGTATAACAAATAGTTATAGTTTATATAGGTGTATAGAAATATACATGGCGTGGGATATCCATTAGCCAATGGTACAAGCAACCATTCTTTGCATGTGCAAATACGAGGAAACACATACAACCAAAGATGCCAGTCTTTCGTTGTCGACCAGTCATTCATTAACCAATGAGAATCATGGAGCTACAGTCTCAGTTCGACATGGCAACAAAAAAATCCGAACAGGTTCGATATGGGGATGCGGTGCAAAAAGCTACCAAGATTGGGGAGATAAGGAATGCCAAGGACCTATTCTGTGACCCTTGATGTGAAGAGCCAGAGGTACAGCGTCTTGACCCACAGCCACTGGTAATCCAAAAAGTAGTCGTGGTAGCTCCAACCGATGGTTTCTTCACTAAGGCATTCGCGATTGTTGTGGAAAAAGATGGACCGACTCAGCTGATTGTGAGACCAACATGGGGTGGTTTGTTGCGACCTCCCGTTGCCCATGACTTGACTTTTCTCTCAGCACTGAGAGGGAAGATTCTTCAGAAGCTATGCAATTCACAGATCATGTAATTGATCGAAAAGTCCATGCGTCCATTTGTGTGGTGGTTTTCTGCTTGGTGTTGTCTTCTCTTTTGGATCGAACTTGATGCCTACAAACTCAAATTTCGAGGAGCTCTTGTTGAGAAATATCTGCATGTGTTTGTCAAGACTCATCTGTTATATCATGTTTCTCATTGAAGCAACGCGTGCAGCAAGACTGCGAAATTCATAAATCTGTTGAATCAACATAAATGGGGCGTGAAAGTAGCAATTTGATTCTTGAATGGGGTCGCACTAAAGCATTCAGAATCAGCTCAAAAACTAATCACTGTGGGGATGCCAAGATATATCAACTACAACGGGTCCGGATTTTCTGCACCAGGACACAGCAACGTGGCCCGATCCGTTGCCTCGAAAGTTGACGTCAAACAGCACGTTGGCATCCAGACTACACCTGGTGGCGCTGCAGTCTATGATGGCAATCGTTGCAGTTCAGAGCGGTGGCCTGTGGTTACAGAGGATACCGCAAAGAAACAATACACTTGTGAGAAAGAGAGGGAGAAAGAGACAGAAAGAGCGAAATAGAAATAGATGAAGAAAGAAAGATTGATTGATTGATTCATTCATTCATTCATTCATTCTTTCATTCATTCAGTCAGTCACTCACTCACTCACTGAGTCATTCATCCATTCATGGATTGATTGGTCGACATACAGTAATATACTCTGACATGAAACGAAACAGGATAGGACATGACAAGACAGGATCAGATAAGATAAAACAAGACAAGGTGAGATGAGATGAAATCGTATGAGATGGAAATGAATATGATCAGGCACAATAGGAGAAGAGCACAAAACAGGGTAAGATATAAATAATGTAGATATAGAGATGTCCAAAGTCTCATGTAGAAATGACATGAGCATCCCTTGCTTTGTAAGGACTGCGTGTTTCTCAAAGTATCTTGCGAGTCTGATGATGAGGATAGGATGGTCTCCTACGGCTTGAGAAACCACCATTTGCCAGCTAAAACAGCTAGACCTATATAGTCATTCATAGCAATGAACCAAGCATTTTGATGATGACTGTCCACATACAAACCTAGATAGATCTCTGTATACATGGAAACCCACCCACTTCCCGGCTGTCTGATCTGCCGGCGAAAAACGGCTCAGGACAGCGACAACGACACCGAGGGAATCGACCAAAAGATTCACCAAACCAACCAACTCAAACCACCAAAGAACTCAACTTCACTCAACTCAACCAACCAACTCAACTCAGTTCAACTCAACTCACCAAACAACCCACCAACCAACTCAACCCACCAACCCACCCACCTCACCCCAACGCCCAGGCACGGCTTGCAGCTGCTTTGTCCAGTCTGGTCCTGGTAGGTGCCCCCGGGACCTGGGCATCACGAGCGGATCCAACCGTTGAACCGCAAGCACCTGCATCCACAAGCACCAAACGATCAGCAGAGTAACTACTATGCAAATGGTAGATATAACCAGCTTGTTAAGTGGCGAATCTTAACCAACTTGTAACTAGGGGGGCCCGTGTATGGTAGTGTCACCTGGATCTATGGTGGTGAAGGCAATGGCTTTGAATGGTCAGTGATGGTGAAGATCTCGGGATCACACTGCAAGAGGCAACAAGCGTGTTTGGACTGGATTCTGAGCCTGTGGTGCCCCACGAATCATTGAGACCATCAAGCAGATTACTTTAAGTTTGGTGCTAAAAGTTGACAACTTTAAGGGTCACGTGTAGATCACATAATATTTCTATCATTAAGCATGATGAATCGGCATGACTAACAACCCTCACTAACCATCATTAATAGTCAGTTCTCATCATGATTGACAATCAACAATCAATATTCATCATAGTAAACGATTTCTAACCACTGTTCAGCTATCCAACAATATCCTCCGCAGATTCCTTCGCAGGAGGAGCGGTGAATCACCAAGGATACATAGTACCTGTGGATAGCTGATAGTGAGCAGCAGTTGCATGAATGTGTAGCTGCAAGGGAATGATAGTTGGATAAATGTTTGGTGCTTGTGAATGTGTTTGGTGAAGAGTTTCATTGAAGGTATATTGTTTTCTCTCACTAAGGAACTCCTTACAAATGGTTGGTTTCTTCCTAAAAGTATTTAATAAAGGATGATTTGCGGGTACCCCTATGTTGAGAAACCACCATATAACCACTACAAGTAGATTAACCATTACATTAGTGAATCAACCATTGCATCATCCACCTTTGACTGTTTTGACCTACTCATGAAAACCATTCATCGCAGAGGTCCATTCTTGAACTCCCGAACCAGTTTCGTGACCGTGCCCGTTGACCACTTTGCTCACACCTGCGAAGCTACCTGGCCCCGCCACTCTCAGGGTTGGACACGGAATCTCCTCGTAACCTCGGGCGTAGTGCCTGAGATACCCAACTGCCAAGCTCGAGCCCTGGTTGGAGGTCGTCCGCTTGGTGTCAATGGTAGATCCAGCGACAAATCACCATGGATCTTGCCATCAAACATGGGAGTTGATGCAAATCTCCCATCATTGGTTTATCCAAATAATTTCTGACCAAGGGAGGTTCAGCTTGAAATATAGTTGCTTTCACACCCACCGCGTGGCCCAAACTCAAAAACCGATCTACAGATATTGGTGCAACTGCTCTGTCCAATTTTCCACCCCCCATATCTCTATCTAGAAACGATGCAGGTTCCATTCTGGCTCCAACCACGCTTGGAAAACTCAGGCGCCGTGCAGACCATGGCTGGCACGGCCCACCTTCCAGGGGTGTGCCATGGGTCACCCCATCGGTCCAGGCTTGGAGCTCCGACCCACGGGGAGCGGTGCAGCAACAGGTGTTCAGCTCCGTTTCGCAGTGGCAAGCAGAGAAGCCTGGCAGTGAACTAGCCCCTGGGCGCGTGCCAAGGCTGGCACAAAAAGCATTGGGGTGGTCAAGTGGTTCCTGATCAACTGGTGAGTCATCAGTATTGACAAACAGAAATCGAATCATAAATGAGCGTTGGTATTATTGATAAGTGTTAGCAATTGAAACAGAATGATCATCATGAATAGCAGTTGACATCCATAAAACGCCACTTGGCAATCTGGATCAAGTTCATGAAGCCCTGGTCGAATGGTTCGGTGCACATGGCGTTTCCCGAAAATCGACCCACGAAAGGGCAGCAGCCTTGACAGTGATGGTTGCTGATGACCAATGACGCCTGTAATGATGGTTACTGGTTGATGGTTTCATGGTTGAAGGGTGACAATGGCTGATGGAGGATGATGGCTGATGAAGGTTGATGATGGTGGATGATGGTTGATAAATGGTTGATGATGGGTGATGATGGTTGATGATGGCTGATGGTGGTTGATGATGATCAATGATGCTTAATGCTGGTTAACTACGCTCAGTGATGGTTAATGATGGTTGTGTAAGTACTGGTTTCATGATGGTTACTGATGGTATTGCTCTGATGTTGTCATTTCACAGCAACTTCTGGGCTTCGCACAATCGCCGTCGCAGTAGTTGCAGTTGATGCCTTGGACAAGCGAGTGTTGAAAGTGAGTGGTTTCACTGCACCTGTTTCAAACTTGATGATTAGGGTTGGTGAAGTACAAGCATTCATGGCGGTAAACGATAAACGATGGTAGATGATGGCTCAGTGATAGCAAAAAGGTAGCAATCGATCGTTGATGATGGCAAATGATGGATCATGATCCAATCACACAGACAGCAATGATAGATCCAGCTGCCAGTGACCCCGTATCTTGGATGGCGAATCACCAGCTATTTATCGTAAAGCTAGTGATGGGTTGTCTAGTGATAGATCTGAAATGATAGATCATATGTGATTTCTGAAATTGTGATATGGCATTACTATACTAGTGATTGGTCTATGATCTACTAATAACATCTAGTAATGCTGAAAGACAGATAGTGCAAAAAGACCTGCCATATGTGCTTGGCAAACAACACGCCTCCCCAGACACTCTGCACAATGTGAAGACAGCTTTGATTTTGGGGGCTTTCGGGCTTTGGAGTTTGACCACCCGCAGCAACAGCCACACCCCTGTGGTACAGTGTGCCCAGCAAACCGCAGAATTCGGGCGTACCTGAAATCCCCAAAATGATCCCATTCTAGTGATGGGTTGGCAAGGACTTTCAATTTTGATGAGATGGATCCCAGCCAGATTTCTGGGCAGTATCTGTCTATCTCTATCCATCTATCCATCTATCCATCTATCCATCTATCCATCCATCCATCCATCCATCCATCCATCCATGCATCCATCCATCCATCCATCCATCCATCCATCCATCCATCTCTGCATATATTAACGAACTTAAATTGCCAGTTGGTTAATTTCATCCCTCCAGTTGCAACCCTGACGTCCTGTTGCCACTGCCGAGCACGGAGCTTGAGAATCAGACACTCTCCATCCGCACAAAATCCCAGGAGGCCTCCCAAGCAACCGAAGCCCCCAATTCTGTAGTCCTTTGGTCAGACATGGTGTGAGATAGTGAGAGACCAAGTGAGATGGTATGACATGGGATCATTTGATGTGACATCATGTCGTAAAGTGCATGCAAATGTTAGGCCAAGCGTACAGCCATCACCTGCTGAAAGCCTCAAACATAAACATCATAGTCTTTGGTGGGCTGCTTTGACATATTTATCTATGTACACATGCATGTAGATCTGTAAATGTATGTATGCATGTATACATATATATATATATATATATACATGTATGCAAACCTACATGCATCTACACATTTGCATCCTAGGTATGTACATAGAAACTGTCCATGCCTTTCTGATGAGAAAAACCTTAGGATCCAGCCAGCTGGAAAATCTAAGCTTAATGAACAGCTCGGCTTGCTCTGACCCCGTGGCACCAAGTCTTCAGTGCAGTTGACCCGATGGAGAAACTTCAAAGATGTGGAAGCTCCCAATGATTGCTTCATCAAGCTATCCAGCTTCATCTACCAAAGGTCAAGCATCTTCGACCTTCATCACCCATCACCCATCCATTCTTTTTCCAGGGTTTCGTTTCGACCAATTCTGCACTGAAACAAAGCACGCCACTTGGCAGGTTTGGGCTGTTCGTTTCCAATAGGGCAACCACTGTAATCCCTACCAATGAGTGTGCCCACTTTCAACCCCCCTGCCACCCCCATCCCCAGCGCTTTCACAACGGCCTGTCTCAAAAGCCCGTACCGTCGTGATGAATCCGAGGACCAGCGGCCTCAGAAGGGCTTCGAGAAGTCGATGGTTGGTGATGGTCGGTGATGCTTCGCCATGGTTCAGGATGATGGTTCGTGATGGCTGGTGATGGTTGGTGATGGTTGGCAAGCAGCAGTTTTGGGATCATCAATGCTTGGTAATGAATCAGTGTGATGAATATTGATGGTCAGTGATGGCTCGCGATGGGTCATGATGGTTGACTGTGCTTCGTGATGGTTGGTGATGGTGAGAGATGCTTGATGGTGAATGATGGTTGATGATGATGGCCAATGCTTATATCAACTAATCCGCCACATTTGGAATTTAAGGAAAAGATGCCCGCTAACCAGTCTCTGTATGCGTATGAGCAGTCAGCTATTCATAGTGATAATGACCAACGATCAACATGGATCTGACTGCCAAATCCAGGTAGTTGGAGTTGGAGTTGGAGCATCCATTTACCTGCCCAGTTTGTTCATCGTTTCGATGTGAACCGTCCGGAGTGCATGGCTTTGACCAACAACCATATGGCCCAACCAACAGGCATGATGGCGGTAGCATCAGTTTTGGGACCCGAAGTTACGATGGCTCCATTTCTGACCCGCCAAAGTTTGGGGATCAATCCCAGTGCTCCCACAACAGTATGTCAGAAGCTCAGACTTGGGAGATAACTCTCGGAGATAACCAACGGTGGTTGGCAACCCACAAACGGGGACGCAACCCAATGGGATATGAGCAACAAAAAACAAGGAGGATATCAAGAGGTCACTGCTCTGATGCGCTGCAGGTATGACCTGTACATCTGCAGCAAATGCTGCATGTGAATGAGGACCTGATGGCATCTCATTTCTTGATAGGGATAATTGCGCTGTGTGAACACTGTATCAGGTGTTTTAGTAAACATATGTACATAGAAAAAATATATCTATATGTAAATATAAATATAATTATATATCTACATATTGTAGATGTATGTATGCATGTAAATATAAATATATATATATTGTAGGTGTATGTATGCATGTATAGATATATATGTATATATATATATTGTAGATGTATAGATGTATGTATGTATGTATGTATGTATGTATGTATGTATGTATGTATGTATGTATGTAAATATATATGTCTAAAAAACACTATGTATCAAAACGTCCATACCGTGTCTATGCCTACATTGGTACAGTAATTCTTATTTACAATATAAGCATACATTGGTTTAACTAGTGAATACATGTGCATGTATAGATACATATTTACTGCACATACACAACAGTGAACAAACATATCAACCAACCGACCGACCAAACATGAAACCAACCAACCAAACCATTGGCTGCTTTGGCAGCTGCTCAACCTGATGGCAGGGTCGCGCTGAGGAGAAAACCATCGCAGCATCAGTTCAGCGAGCGAGTCAACGACCACGAGTGATTTGTTCGTCGCTGTTCAGCAGTAGATTGGGTATGGCTGGCTGGTGTTTCATGGTAGTGAAGGGGAACTATTGCAGTCTCTAAGTGTTCCCATTAACTTTGTTTTGAGTCATGAGAAGCTATAGTTCGTAGAGATTCATGGTGGATTCATTTTGTCTTGAAACTTTGAAACTGATGCACTTTCCAAACTCTGGGGTTCGAAGTTTGGTTCTGCTGGTGGTGAGTGTGGACTCGCTGGGCGTCTTGTCGCGATGGTCACCTCCCTGGCAGAGCACAGAGGTGCACAACGGAAGCAAAGGTAACTTCCAACATGGAGGCGAAGGGATGGAAGAAGATCCAGTTCGTTCCAAGAATTTAGAATCCAATTGATGGCTAAAGCCTTGACCCATAGCCCATAGCCATATATAGCTGGTATGTCCCCTATTTTTGTTGGTTGTTGTCTCCTATTGTTAACCTCGACCCATTGCCATATTCTTGATTGAAATGTGAACCCCAATTTCGGTACGTGGTTGTGACCCATCCCCATGCCCCTCATTTTCTCAGCGCGTCGCGATGGTTCTCAAGGTGAAACAATGGCGCCGCGGCGCGTGAAACGTCGGGAGGGCCTGGTGACATTTGTCCAATCGAAGCTATTTGGCACGGATGGCACAATCTCAGCGATCCCCACACCATGAAACCCCATCACTCATCCATCAACTAACCATTCATTAACCAACAATCGACCATGGGCCATGACAGCCAACCATCAGTGAAGCATCTGCTAACAATCAACTAACCATCAACTAACCATCAGTTGGACCTAATCAGGACAGTATATGTTGCTTCCATCACCGGATGCTTCACTTTGTGGACCGCCCTTGTCCCAGGCATTATGCAATTGATCAGCTTTGGTAGACAACTATCACGGCCGTTCCGATCGGCGTGTGGAGTACAGTCTATGGCAAAGCTGTGAATGGTCAATGACGGGATGTGATGTTTGCTGATTTTGGTAATGAATGTCAATCATGAACCCCCAATATATGGCGATATTTTTTACGCTCCCTCGTGGTACTGAGGAACCAGAAAACTGTCTAAGAAAAGGCACAGTGGTCATCCAGCCTTGACAAGACCAAGGATGATCCCCAGCGACCCTTCGCACGAGATTGGGAGTCAGATAAGTCACAGGTTACCAGTACCTGTTGGACAGCTCGCTGGAGTCCAGCCACAGCTGGGTGGTCGGAGATGGGTGGAGATTCAAGTCATCTACAAAAAGAGGGTAAAATCATATTCCTCACTTCTTTGATGACGCTTCACTTCTCCACGTTTTGGGGGATTGCTACAAGTTGGGATTTTGTGATTTGACTTCCCTGGAAAGTCAACCTTGTCTTGAACCCGAGCCTACTAAACGCAAGTAAGGCTCGCTTGAACTCAGCAATTTACTGATTGGAGTTGACATTGAGCGATACTTGTGGGTGGTGAATGTTGACTTAGTCACTCAACCGGATGGTGTCAATGGACTGTACCTCTTCTCTCAGCAGATGCGGTGCTGGCTCAGTATTGCCCTGATGCTTCCTGTCGCAGGGCTGGGCAATAGCGATGCCAATCTGAATGCTGTGCACACCAAAAATTGTCCATATGGATCGGGATTTGCAAATGACTGGCCACTTAGAGGTCAAAACCAAAATTCGAACCATATCAACATATCTCAGCCATATTTTGACCGCAGCAACCATCGTTTTAACCATACCAACATGTACCAGCCATGTCTGATACCAACCATGTCTGATCAACCACTACTACTTCTGTTGTGCGCAATGACATTGTCCCAGCAGCGCTCTGGTGTGCAGCCACTGAGCTTCGCACCGGAAAGAGCTTGTCGTACAAAAACCTCGGAGGTCGCTGCAGTCGCCGATGGTTGGGCCTGGTTGGGCCTGGTTGGGGCCCTTTGTTGGATACCTGATTGTAATCCTCAGCAATGGTTGGTTAACCCTGTCCTGCCACGCGGATTTTGGGTGGCAAGTACAGCTGTTCTGGTAGCTTTTGGGCGTGGAAAGGAGCCGAAAGTTTTCAGCTGTGTCCACTTCCAGGAACTGGTCTAAAAATTGAAGGATCAGCTGCACTAGATTTCATCAACCCACGGGGAGTTACAGCCTGTTTTGATCCGTTTTCCACCGAAACTACCTCGCTTTTATGACTGAAGAATGGTGATGCTCTCGTGCCAATGGTAGCTCCTGGGGCAGCCCGCTGAAGAACATGTTCGCTGCTCAACAGCAACTCCACCACCTTCGCCGGTGCTGCCACAAGCACCGCCAAACCATCACTGGTTTCATGATGAACGAAGGTCACTGGGTGATTTCTGTAGCCAAAGTCATCCAAAACTCGCTGCGCTTTGAATGTCTAACTCTCGTACTGCATCTGGGTTTGTCCGTGGTTGTACCTACGAACCATCCAAGACTGGCCATTATGAACAGGGAAACTACGATCTTTGGATGGTACAACATTTTTGGACAAACCCATATACAATAGTGTGTCTATTGACCAACTGAAACTGGGCACAGAAAAATGATTGCAGGATAATCAACAGTTGATGGAGATCAGCTATTCCTGCACGAGAGGTTGTCATGTCACTAGTATGAACTGCTGGAGATCTGAAATGGGATACACTCTGGCGAATAGCAATGGACAATCCACCATTCATTGATCCCAGGCGACTCTCCAGAAATTATACTGATTTTCCATTGCTATGTTGGATCACTGGACTCTTTTTCATATTTGCCCATCTTTAGGTTCCAGTTCCACCTCTTGGACAACTGGTGGTGCGGCTCTCTCAGTTTTGACGGGGACAGCCACCCAACAACCCCCTAAATTTGTTGCGACGACGTGATCAACCCCCAAACTTCCCACAAGTTGTGATTCCTGACGAGCAACATATAACTATAGCTATGTCTACCATTTGCCTGCTAGTTGCCCTGGTTATCTTCACCAACTTAGCTATCTTTGGGTCCTCACCTTGTAGTGACCAACATTCAGTCTCGTGGGGTTGTCCAAAGGTTTTGGGCTTTTGCACCGTTGACAGATTGGACAGGGCCAGCCACACGCTGCGCGTGCATGCAGGTCCTGTATGTGAGTTACGATACCCATGTCCTTTGACGCAGTATTCATGTAATCTTGGTGGATTTTAGAACTTTATTAGCTTGGTGGCTCATAGATCCCCTTCTACAACTTTAGATTTTTGTGGATATAGTATATCTAATCTGGGAACTCCATCTAAGCCCACAAACACAATAATAATCTAAGTTTGTGGGATACACGTAGTGGAGAAAGAAATACCCATTTCAACGATTCCCTGCCAATCCCTCGAAATACAACCAAAGATCCAAAAAACACCTATAGTCTATAGATCAAATCAAATCAATCCAGCTTCTTTTTCATGGCCGAACTTCCCAACAAAAACGAGGTCACTGGCCCAAGCGGCTTCCCAGTTCTGCATCCCCTGAAGGGCTTCCGCCAATTTTGGGGCTGCGAACAGCCGGAGGTACCAAGGTCTTGACCCCGAGTCGTTCCTGGTTGGCGATTGATGCTCTATATTTCTGTTCTTAAGCACTAGGAACCAACCAGCTATGAACCAGCAACCACCACGACGAAGTACTGATTTTTCACACTAAATCATATCAACCATTAGTTCGTGTGGTTGAGAATATTCAACTATCGTCAACCACGATCCACCAACTGCTGATGGTTTCCAACCGGGATTCTCTATATGGCGATCTTCCAGCCAGCTATGTTTGCCGGAATGTATCAAACATGACCAATCATAATCAAGCAGAATGATCCACTATGATCAACTGCAATTCTCAACCATAATGGTTTACCACTATCAACCATGATCAACCATAATCAAGCACCAACTCACTACAGCCACACATCCGCAACCACCTCACCACCGCTTGGCCCGCACGGCACGCCTTGCGCCGGTCGGTGACTGTAAAGTCATCCAACGTGGGTTGCTGCGCCTCAGCTTGGCGTACCACTGGTGGCAGTCAACAAGTAGCCACTGGTGGCAGTCAACAAGTAGCCACTGGTGGTTGTAAAGAAGTGGTGGTTTCTCAAGTCATAGGCGCAGCTCCAGTTATCCTCCAGCTTGTTAAACATTAGTATTACTAAAGCAACCATAACTTTGGGGTACCCCTATTTTGAGAAACCACCAGGTAGAAAAGCAACAAATGAAACTGCAGCAGCAGTGTCTCAACCCCAACGATGACAGGGATCTCCTGATCAACTGACTGATCCAAGCATTCCGTTGATGTAATCAATACAGACCTGGCTATGGGTCAACCAACTAATGGGGGATAACAGCAAACAACAGGAGGGAAAATGATGGATAATGATGGGGGAACCAGGGGTACAGGGTTTTGACCCATAGCCAACTGCGTGGCACGGGGAGATGATATAACCACCCATAGCAACAAGCGTAGTCCATATTGGCCACCGTTCGTATCCGTTAGGCGTTGCAGGTGGTGCCCAGTTGCCCAGTGTGGTGACACCTGACCTGTGACTTCGCTTCTTATGTTTCTGATGCTCGTTGCTACTAGAGTGACTGACAGATAGAAATGTCTATGACATATCTGTGGTGATATCGTGTAAGCAATATAGTCACTATAGTGATGATCGTTACTATCATTTCTGTTTTTTTGAAGGTTGCTATTTCCTATCATGACCGATCACTATCAAGCATGGTTAGCCCACAGTTGTCAACCACCATTAACCAAATCATTGACCATCATGAACCGTTGTAGACCTGTTCAAGCTATTGCCAACTGTTCTTGGCTGCTCTTCCATATGAGAAGCAACCATCAAGTATGGTTCAAAATTATGGATCATTGTGAACTACTGCTATCAACCACCGTTGACTACTTGACTATACCATGAATCATCATTGCCTAATTATATATCATTGACCATTGTGAAGCTTTAGGGACCAATTGACTGTTTCAAGTTACTTCGAAGCATCAATCTACAATCCACCAAGTATCAATTAGCTTCATTGATCAACAGTTTGGCCAATATTAAGCATCATTCATCAGCTTCAACCATTCCTAATTGGCTTCAACCATTGCTTTCCCTATGAAATTGTTGGTGGAAATCCCCCACTTGTTGGTTGGTTAACTGCTTGACCCAGCTCGCCAATTCCGTTCGCATTTCCCATTCACCCGGTAGCTCAAGTTGGCCCCACGGCGGCACACAGCTGGGTCACGCTCGCTGCGGGAGCCCCAACGAGTTTCGCCACTTGCGGTGGCTGTCGCGTCTCCGGGTATCCCCGACCTTTGGCCTTGGATGCCAAGCCGCAACTTGGATGTAGCAAGTCGCAAGCTTTGAAGATGAAGCAATAAGCTATTAAGGGTTGCTATCAGCTATCAACTCATTAACCAGGTAACCATCATTAACCATCAATTAGGGCTGCTATCAACTATCAACCAACCATCAATTAGGGCTGCTATCAACTATCAATGACAATGATAATGTTGAATTAACATAAGGTTGACAATGATTAACTATCAGTTAGGGCTGCTATGAACTATTAGCTATCAACTATCAATTAGGCTCATCACAGCTATGAAAAATGTCAATTACATGAAGCAATGTTAATCTCAGGGTTGCCATCAACTATCAATTAGGCTAATCGATTAACTGTCAACTGTGAGCAATTATCAATTAGGTCAAGTTTAATCATAGGTTTTACCATCAACTATTGCCTGTTGAAATCTGCTGATGTGTTTAGAGTCTTCACCATTGAAATTGATTGTTGACTATTGCCTATTGACTCTCAACATCTATTGACCTATCAACCAATCAATTGCTAACTATAGACCATCATCATTGGCCCACGATTAAGTGTTATGATCCAATCATGGACCATTGACCGTCCATGCAGCAGCCATCAACCATGATGAATCAACCAGGGCCAATGGAATCATGGCCACTCACCATCTCCATCGAACTACCCGCGGGGACATGTCCTATGTGCCTTAAGGGTGGTTTACTGATGCAGAATCGGCTTCAAAAAGATTCGGAACGTCCTCCTTCTTCAATGGTCCTTTATCCCTCTGGTGCTGGGGGTTTTTGTGCCTCAAGATGCGTATGGGTCAAGATCCGTGTTGATCAAACATCCCCAATAGCTGACCAGCTCAACCTGCTTGTGATCTACCATGAAATACATGAAGTGCATCATTGTTGACCAATTCTGATTGACCGACAGTGTTAACCTTTCAGAACTGTTAACAATCTACCATCAAGTATTGGTGACCATCATTAATCATCATTGAATACATTCCTGGGCAGTATCAAGAATATGAACTCGCTATGTTCTAGCTATCGTCGGTTGCTCTTACCTGTGACCAACCACCATGCAAAATGATTTACCCATAAGAATCAAACTTGACTAAGGGTTATCCACCATCATTAACCATATTAGCCATCATTAACCATGACAAACCACCACCACTGATTGACAACCATCAACCATATCATTACGAACAATTGTTGGTCAATAACCACCACTGACTAACCACTGTTTATTAGCCCATTCACCATCACTAATCAAGTCATGAACCATCATCGACAGCCGTCATGAACCATTTTCAACCCACATTAGTCTGCATGGATCATGGTTTTGCACCATCATCAACCAACATTAGCTACTATGGTGAACCACCACTATTGACCACCATTATTCGGCCATCAACCACCATTCACCACTAACCATCATTTTGCATCATGAACCATGCAATTTATTCAGATTGTATAACAGTTCATCAACCACTATCTAACACCTATTTAACCAGTAACGAGCCATTCATGAAGCACTATTAACCACTTGTCAACCATGATCATTAACCACTATTCAACCACCATTCATTAAGCACTACCACTATGAACCACCCTTATTCATTACCCACCATTGAACCATGATCATTAACCACCACTTAACCACCATTTATTAAGCACTATGAACCACCATTCATTAACCACCACTTAACCACTACTTGACCACCACTTGACCACCACCCATCACTACCCCTCCTCCTCCCCAGCCTGGCCTCGGGACCTCGCAGCTGCGATCTCTGCTCCAGCGCCAGCTTTCGACGCTCACCGATGTCGCCCTTCACCTGCCGCGCTGCACGGGCACCTCCCAGCAAAGACCCGGCACGGTGAGCTCAGCCCACCATGAAAATGGGGTGAATCACCTGCTGAAAACAGCGAAAATGTGGTGCTGAAAGGAGTGGTTTATGGTGGTTTTTGATGGTTTTTGATGGCGAACAATCCTGCTTCAGTAGTGGTTGGATTAATAAATGCTAACAAATCATGCTCAGAGTTTCATGATGCCAGTGGTGGTACTGGCTGGTTGGCTTCCTGGTGAACAGTAGTTGAGATTGCAATGATTGAAGTTAGTCCTTTGGGTCAATTGATGACTAGTAGCGGCGCATAGTCGTTGATAATGGTTGATCATGATTGATCATGATCGGTTGAGGATAGTGATCATGGTTCGTGGGCAATAATGGTCGAGAATGGTTGACGGTTATGGCTAATACTGATGCTAAATGGCTGTGGGTCAAAACCCTGTACCCCTGGCTCCCCCATCATTAACCATTTTCCTTTTAGTTTTGTTGGTTCTGATCCCCCATGAAATTGGTTGGTTAACTGCTTGACCCACAACCAAATTGATGATAGTCCAACAATGGCGCTGAGGCTGGACGAGAAGCTGCTTGATGGTATGTCTGATGGTTATCCCTGGCAACAGCAACGAGAAGACCCCAAGGACCACAGCAAGGACAACGACAATCACAACCAACAGCAATGATGGTTGATAATGGTTGTTAATCGCGGTCATTAACTGATAATGTACACAGCAACAAAAACGAAAAGCCAAACAGCAAGACAGTAGGAGGAGCAAATAAGGGAGTACTGACACTGTCTATCGCTTGTGGGCATTTGCTCGTAAAACATCAGAACAGCATTTGCTCGTAGAACATCAGAACAAAAATACACCCACTATCTACAGATGTGATAACAATCTCATGCAACAATAAATCACGACTGCAGTGTCGCCACCATGGCGGCTCCAAACCCTTTCGATTGGTGAAATTTGATAACAAGCATCATTCTGATTCATATTAGCTATCCATGTCACGTCATATCTAATCGTTCAATGGTCATGGACGGGTTAGCCCCAGGCTCACGGAGTTCGAGTTTCCTGTGAAGCGGCTGGCCGTCGGTCACCTGCTCCACACACTCGATGAAGAAGGCCTGGCCGGGCAGCTGAGGAAAAATTGCCGACCATCGGACCAAGGAACATAAGTTATGGTAACTGCCAATACTTTTGCCATACATTGCTAGGGCTATAGCTATACATACTTATTACTTACGGTAACTATCTGTAAGTATGATACCATAGCTGAAACATAGTTACAGTAACTGCCAATACTTTTTGTCGTCGCTCTTTCAAACGAAGTGCAAGCCCTTTCAACGATCGAGCCGATCGAGTGTACATAGTGAGGATGGTGTTTTCAGCTCAGCGGTGCAGATTGGCTCTGGCAGATGTGCATCCCCACTTCTGGTTACTCGCTCAGTGGGTGTCATCAACCTTCAAGGCCGACCATGGTTCCCAGTGCGCCAGCTTCCCATCACTCATCTGGGTCCAAGCAACACCATGAGGTGATGAGACCACTGGGGCCTGTGTGCATCCCACCTATAAGACCTTACGTACGAAGGAAAGCCGCGAGCCCTTCGAGCTCTTCACATCCAGCCGTGGCCCTGTTCCGCTGGGCCAAAGCCTCCAGCTCCGAAGGCTCGGTGAAGTGGCGCTCGGCGATGGCTCGCAACTGGAGGCTCAACCAGGGGCGCCAAAGGTCGGTTGAGCTTGGTTGAGGTTGATGTTGGTAAAGCTTGTTTAGGGTTGGTTAAGGTTGATATGCAGGTTGCTGGCTTAGATTAAGCATGAATAACCCTTTCGATGCCGGAAGGATCCCGAAGGATACAGCCAACAACAATCATGAAACGTACCAGGTGCAGCTGGCTGGTTGGGTGGGGTTGGGGTTGGGTTGTTGGATATCGGCATCTCGCCACTTCAAGCATGCTGCAATCCACGTCTTGCCTTCATCCCTGCACTAATTCCTGACTCTGACAGTCTGAGGGCTGGGCTTTGGTCGCCTGCTTCTGCTCTTGTTGCAGCTGTTGCTTCAAGCGCCTCAGTGTAAAATCCAGCCGCACAAATGTGCTCTGAGTGCCCTGACAGAATTAGGGCTCATGGGGAAATGCATTGGTTTCAGGTGTCTTTATGCGTTCAGATCTTCAGCCCCTGGTTGGTTATGACCCCGAGTTGGACCGACAAATGACAGAGTGACCAAGCAGATACAATGCTGACCCCGGCCAACAGTTGGCATAGGAACCAAGTCAATCAGGGGTGTCGCTTCTCCTCCACACCTTTACTATCCCCAATGTTCTTTGCACACATGCACAAAAAATGGAGGCATATAAAGGTGCGCATGCGTGTGCACGTGTATATAAATATGATACACAGTATGTGCAAGGTGGGGCCCCTAGTTCTAAGTTGGTAAATATTCCTTTTAACTATACTTGCATCTACCATAACTGGTAGATCCCCTACTGATAAACCAACTTATCTGAACTAGACGTATACTCGTCGTCAGGTAGATACGCACATTGACTTGACTGACCAAGAGTTTAAGGCGCGTGGGCACCTGGACTCACTTCAAGAAAGGAATTTGTCGATGGAGGCAGAGAGGCAGAGTATACACACCATTTACTCTGGCTGATCTACGGATGTTTACCATTCTGGATTCTACGATTCCATATGATTTCAAGATCTGAGTTTCCCCTTGATCAAAACTCACACGGCGGCTTCGTGGTTGCACGTTCGTTCACCCTACCATTTCTGGACCACACATCCGGTTGTTTCTCAAGTCATACCCCTGAATCATCCTCTACATTTATAATCTATAGTAATCAACCATTAGGGGTACTCTATATTAATAATCTATACGAATAATCTATAGTAATCCCCTAGAAAAATAAACCCACCATAACTTTAGGGGTCCCCAAGTCCTGGCTAGGTCGAAACCCCCATATCCGGCCATGGGCCCTCACAGCTCAACCCCCTGGAGCCTCACAGTCGTCTGGTATTTCTCTTCCAGCTCCTAGCGGTCCGCCCAGAGGCGCCGCTGGACGCTTCAGTACTGTGAGTAATACCAACAGGGGGGGATTCTCAAGCCAGTTTGGGGACCCCCAAAATGGTTAGTTTACTACCATAAACGATTACAAAAGGATGATCTAAGTGTATTCCTAGGTTGAGAAACACCCATATAATTGAAGTTGAACTGAAATTGGTACTGGCATCATACTTGTATGCATACTTATACATCCATCCTGGTTCCCAGCTCAAGAATGCCCAGCTGGTCACCCCAGTAACATTCCAGGATGGAAACCTCATCCTTGCACACATCGTTGAAAACGTGAGATGCTTTTTACGAGCAGAAGACCAAGCATCCAACTAGTGGCTGAGCAGGAAAACGACAAAAAGTTACAGTATGTGGCTGTCTACTCAAAGCCAAGTGTATGGTTATATGGCCTCTATGAATTGATTATACACCATTCTTACCGTAGTTGATCACTGAAGATCCATCAAGCATTCATAAGCGGAAATCCTTTGCTCCCACCCAAGCACTAGCCAGTTTAGCCGTTGCATGTTGTCGCATGTCACGGTCACGGTCATGTTGAATCGTTGCTGCCGTCGCTGATTCAAGTCAATCCCTGCTCGGGCCTGCGATAGGCCGCTGTAAGACGGGCCTTGGACGGAGCTTGGCTGCTGAAAAATTTCGCCAAGAAAGGCAGTTGATGAGCCCGTGCCACACTAGCACATACAAATGGCTTTGGGTCAATATAAACCACCCAGTAGCGGGGGATAATAAGCAACAATAGTAAAGGCCAAACAATGGTTGATGATAGGGGAACCAGGGGTCCGGGGTTTTGACCCATAGCCAAATCAAATTCCAAGCGATAAGCGAATGGATAGCCCAGTGACCATGCGCACAAGATGGAATGGTCACAAGGGTAGCCGTCCCGCACCTAGACCTACAAACCGGCTGGTCGAGCGTGGCTCTCATTGGGGTGAGGACCAATCAAAACCACAATTTGATGACTCTCCGAGGTGCAGAAGATGGTTCTCCTTTCATCCCTTTGAATTGGAAACGACTTCTGTCTTTTTCCCTCAATAAACCCAGGCAAATGACTGAAAATAGACTGAAATCATAGAAACTGAAAATATCCTCAGCCCAACTCAATTGGTCTACCAACATCCTCAATCAGCTCAGTTCCATGACTGAAAACTTCGCGGGTTGATGCCGTGACCGAGGATAATGGTTGGTGTGAAAGCCAGATGCACCAAGTACTTGGATCATCATCATCATCATCATCATCATCATCATCATCATCATCATCATCATCATCATCATCATCATGCATCATCATCATCATCATCATCATCATCATCATCATCATCAGAATCATCATCATCTCACTTGTCTAGTGAACCTCACCATGCTTCCACTTGCTGACTCATGTAACCTCGGGAGACTTTCAAAGGCAACCACCTGCTAGCTGCGGAATGATCATCCTAACACATTTTGATCTGGGGAGACGACCCTGTACCTCTTCCTCCGTTGGATGGTCCTGGTGGGGAAAGCTGTGGCTGGTCACAGGACGTGGTTGGGAGTTGGTTGCTGCTCGTCTCCCTGTCTTTGTTTCTTCCGTCGACGGCGTGTTCATGCAATCTTTGCAGTGAGTGTGTCTCTTTCACGAGCATAGGGCGGGTCTGGAGCCTTGTCATAGGATTTCACTTTGAACGGTGGTCCAAAACCCATCGTTGACCAATAGAATGTGGATGGGTTCAAGCAACAAAGGATGCGTGGCTGTCGGCTGTCCACATATTTGTGGCACCCCCACACATCCCCACACCAGTCCGAGAAAAATATGTTTGTTTACAGCCAAGGTCATCGAAATGCGGCGGATACATTTACAACCTTTGGGTAGGGCAACACATCGGGAGCACTGGCACGTCCACCACCGCGTGGTTGCAAGGGGTTCTATGCCTTGCCGGGGAACTGTGTGAAATTTCTGTGCACCGAGCCGCCCCCAACATGTATCAGCAACGTTCCCATGCCTAACACCGATGTAAGTTTTGCTACAGAGTGGTACCCCAGCTCCGTTAGCTCTGGAGGTCAAGATTCGCCCTTCAAATCATAGTTGTATCAACATAGGATGCCATCAAGTGCCATCATATGCCATGAGGTCACTACAATATGATTAGTTGCATCAACCATAACTGTTTTTTACCCCAGTTATCAAGTATCAACCATGATAACTGCTAGTTACCCCAGCGAACTCACCGAATGAACTGGCAGGGTACCACTCTGTGCAGCATCGTCCCAGGTCCTGAGCCTTGATCGCTTGTTGCCTTGGAGCAACGGCGACCCCGGCCGTCCCAGCGTTCCCAGCAACTGCCATGGCTGCACGGTGATGAGCTGATTGATGAGCCCTTGTCTTAGCCAGATATGATGCGCTTTCTCCAGTCATAGGTTTTACCCCCAGCTATCATCCTTTATATAACTCTATTAACCATCTATAGCAATGAACCAACCATTTTGGGGCTTCCCAATTTCAGAAACCTCCATCTGCAATGTCGTTTTTCCTCAAGGACTTCAGCCAGGGGTGCCCTGCAGGCCACACATGTGATCGGCCAGTGCCGGCAGCTGCTAGAACTGTCCCACCAGCTTCATTTGAAGAGGGACCTTAAGGGGAGGCTTGAGGGTCCTTGGGGACCCGGGGGGTGTCACTTACAAACCGGCGTGAGCTCTGCATGAAGTCGTTGTCACCACGGCACAGCGGCCCGAGCCACCCGAGCAGGGCCACATCAGCCCAGCCAGCTGCCTCGAGCCGCAGTGCAGTGGTCACAACGACTTCATCTAGGCTCCAAGAATTCCAAGGCAGTTCTTCCTTTGGATGCAGGAAGATCTTCGAACATGAAGGGAGGCTTAGGGCTGTCGCTCACTCTGGAATGACACCTGGCTGGGCTCTCCCAGGTGGTCCCAAATCCTTTTGCATTCCAACCGCAAGCACGTTGCACTCACGTGCATGGCATTCTGCAGCGGAAAAGAAGCATGCCATACATATATTCATATGGGCAAACCAACAATAGATCTGATCTCGCCCTGTAAAGCTGCCACCACCATTCTCTAGATCGCCCCAAGTACCCACGAATCCATCGCCCATGATGGCAGCAAAGGCACTATCTGCGGCCTGAATTTGCTGCACATCCCTGAGCTGATCTTCAACTGCAGAGCTGTCACCACCATACTTTGGATCGCCCCAAGCAACCACCGACCCGTCCCCCAAAGATAGCAATGAAGGCAAAAGCGATGGCCTGAACTTGTTGCACGTTCCTGAGCTGATCTTGAACTGCAGAGATGTCACCACCATAATCTAGACCGCCCAGTTGTTGCACATTCACGAGCTGATCTTGAACTACAGAGCTGTCACCACCAGACTCTGCTTCGCCCCAAGAAACGACAGATCCGTTCCTGAAGATGGCAGCAAAGGCACTATCTGTGGCCTGAACACGTTGCACATTCAGGAGCCGATCTTGAACCGCAAAGCTGTGACCACATCTCAACAGTTCGAGGAATTTGTTCATCCAAAAATGGTGGGACCCCCAAGTCACTAGCAGTGTCCTTGTTGGTGATCAGCTACTTGGTTGGTGAAGGGGTACCACCATGGCTATGGACAAACCCAGCCATTGGAGCCCTTAATCTGACAGTCCACTGGTAACTCCCCATGCTCAGCCGGTGTGACCCAACGGTGACCGGCGGATGGCAACCCTTGAACCCCAGAAGGGCTCCACCAGCGCCTTCATGAAGCCTTCTAGCCAAGTCATGGTGTCCCCATGGTTATCACTGATGCGTGGCTGGACCATGAATCACTACCATGAACCACTACCAACCATTGTGAAACATCACTACCATTGTCCAACACCACCCTGATCATCAACCATGACAGACAATCGCACTACATTTAAAGTTGCCAAAAACAACAATTCTTCACCCCCAAATTATTGTCTCCATAATGTTCAACATACCTTATTCAAAATTATCAAAGTTCATCATCTCTTCACCCCAAAGTCTTCATCAAATATGGCTGAACTTGGGGGCCCCACGTGGTGCCCCCTGAGCTTCCAGCTGGCTCGACTCGTCCACCAGTGCTGCATAAGCAGAGCTTTGAGCCTCACCGAGGCTCCGCAGCCACGATGGATGCGAGTCGTTGTGAACTAACATGACCTGGAGGCTTGACGTTTAGTGGTTTTATGGTATCAGGTCAGTGAACCAGGGATGTTAGTTAAGTTAAGCTACCAGGGATGTTAGTTCACAACTGACTCCTGGCTAAAAGTCGAACGGCTTTAGTGGTGAAAAATGGTAAATCAATCCCAAAAAAACTAGCTAAGTTCATAGCTGTAATCCACCCAAATGAATCAATCGTTAGGATATGGACGAATAGAATGGTGAAATAAGTGTGAAATCTAAACATTGTCTAGTTTTTTGAATACCTGGATAGTGAAATAGTAAAGGAATACTTAGAATGGTGAATATTCATATGATAACATGAATCAATAGTTGTTTGTGAAAAAATGGTGAAATGTGAATGGAACAGGTTCATAATGTTTAAAACATAGTTGATAGTGTATTCAAAAAATAAATCAAATGGCGAAAACAAACAATGTGGTTGATCAATAGTTATGTCGATAGATATTAGATGTGTCTTCCTAGATATCAATGACTGTGAAGGCAAGAAAGAAAGAAAACAAATTTATCGGCGCATGTGTGCGTGTGTGCATGCGGGTATGCAGTGTCTACACATATAACACGTACCCTGCATATCTCCGTGCACAAAGTACATCACAAATATGTGTACACATATCAGTCCCAAAGAAAATTGCGAAGGGTTTGAACATCATACCTCCCTGTGTCAGGCAAGCAATTTCCAAGACACTGAAGATCTGCTTTCAGATGTGCCCCTAGATTTGAGAGGTAAAGACATGGTCACAAGCCACTGACACTTGGGGCGCCCTGGTCATCCGCCAACGGAAGGATTTAGTGGACGATTATGCCTTGATACTGGGAAAGAATCACTAGCTCCCTGATATGGCTCAGATGAGTAGTTAAGAAGAAACAAGTGGTGGCAATTCTACCTGATACATGCGGAATCATCAAAATCTATGATAGATCTGTTTTGCAATCATAGACTGAAAGGGTATTGCGGACTTTTTAGCACATCTATAGTCTATAGACTATATTTCGATCAACTCGGCCACTCGACTCATTCTAGGGCCACATTTAGACCGCCTTAAACTGTATTTATCGAAGTCTTCGAAACCAAAAAGAGATCCTAATTTGACAGAGCCAATCCTAAGTCTACGTGAATTCTACTCTTCTATATGGTTTGTCCATGAATGGTGTAGCCCCAAGTCACTGGCAGTTTCGTTATCAATAATGGCTATGAACAACTGGATGGTCACCACCATGGACAACGGTAAGTCGTGCTCCACAAAACACGGCGCGTACAGATGACCGACCGCCAGGCCGCCAGGTCTGTGTTGGGCTGGTGGATGGTGGATCTCAAGTATCCGATCCGAGCATTTCACATGATTGAAACGAAATAGATTCAATAAGGGTACCAATATTTTTTGGGAACATTTTCCTAGTCAAAATTCTGAAATGAAATCCTGTGTGTAACCCGCCTCAAGTATTGTAAACTGATAGTTTCAGGGAGCCAATTTCCGATTTTGAAACCACCCACAGGAACATCCTATGGCTGACACTGGCGACACCGAGAAGAGAATTGCTAACCTGCTCCACCGCACTGCGAAGAGACTTGTTTGTCCTCGCCGCCGACCGGTCCAATGGACCCACCCAGGTCAGGTCAGGTTTTTTTCATGGCTACCAGGAGGGCCCTACCAGGAGGGCCCTATCAGGAGGGAACCCCTAGTCATAAGTTGGTTCATGACTAGTACTTACCCTAGTTAACAATTACTTATGAACCAACTTCGCCAGCGGCCTCCACCTTGTGGAAGTATCGATATCCAGATACTACCAGCAACCGGTTGGTTCCAACGTAGCCAACAAATGAGATAACCGCCAAGCAATCGGATCGTTCGTAGATCATCCAAGTGGTGCATCAAAATCTGAACTCGATGGCAAGCCGAGCGGTGATGGGCCCCAAGTTTGTTTGAAGAGGTTTCGAAGATCGACGGTAGTTGTTAAAGGTTGAGGATGATTGATTATGATGGTCACTTTGGCTGGAAGAAGAGTGCCATTGACCGAAACACCAGGCTTACCTCGAGTTGATGATTTGGGGCGGGCACCAACACCATGGGTGTGGTCATCAAATTTTTGTGTATTCAGTTTCCATGTTGAAAAATGGCAATCTTTGGATGGCTGGTGGGAGCCCATTGTGGAGAACCCCACATAATCTTTTTTGCTTGCTATCAGTCAGTAAGAAGCAGCAAATAAAACCAAGCATCATTGACAATGGATCAGACAACTTGTGATGAATCTAAACAACCAACCATTCAACTAAGCATTTCATGGATTCATCATTCATCAATTCAACAGCCGTTAATCTCCACCCAGCGGCTCAACGGTCGCCTGCCGCTCAATCTGTAGGTAACCATCAACCACTAGTTAACCATCACAGTCACCACTACTTCACCACTACTTCACCACTACTTCACCACTACTTCACCATACCAACCACTGAAACCAGCCAGTTTTCCTCCGCCCTTTCCCAGCTGCTGAGCCACCATTTCTGCTGTCCTCTTCGCTTGCTTGATTTGGCTCTCCAAAAAGCGCCGGTCGTCTTCCAAGGCCTCCCACAACCGAGAGCCCTGGGGGAGATGAACCAGAAGATGATCGAAATAGGGAACCCATGGGAACCCCCAAAAAATGGTTGGTTTGCTACCAAACTTGAACGCTTATGGTTGTTGATTACTAATCAGTTTTGAATTATGAATATAAAGGATGATAACTGGAGGTGCCTCTATGACTTGAGAAACCACCAGATGTTGAACACGCAATGGTATGTTGTCTACAGAAAGACGTAAAGCATACAAATGTAGTCAATATAGCGAGTGTATGTACATGTATCAACACATCCTTTCAGACAGTTGTTAACCATTTGCATTCATTACATATATCATTTTCACCGGCAATAGAAACTTCAGCCGTATCAACCATTATCACCCATGACCAGGACCAACCTTTGCTTACCATCATAAACCATGATATGCCCAGCGAACGCCAAAACCTGGGCCAAAGCTGGACAAGCTCCCAGAAATTGGCGAATAGAATGGCTGCTACGACCCAAAAAACCCGAAGGGAAGCGCGAAATGGCGAGACATTCCCAGCAAGTGGCTGGAATGTGGTCCGAACTCAGCCAGCCAAGTTGAGATTTGAAAGTTGCCCTAGCCTCTGCTTTGCCTTTCCACTTGTCCAGCTCCTGTTAGCGCCACAGCAACCAACCACAGCTGCTATTCAACTCGAAACAAAAAAGACATCCTCAAGAATCATTGATGCCATGTTCGGCTCCCCGCCAATAGTCGTGTTCCCATGCGATGGCTCGTGAGAATCCCGAAGATACCGGGTGAGTTCATGATCAATCACTCTAGATCCGTCGACCAACATCTGCACTTTCATGACGACTCAGTTCACAAAGAAAAACCAATCGCAGTGTCTTTTTCGGCAAAAGAGAGACTTGCTTCTACTAAGGCCATAGTTGATGACAATCCCAGCCCCCAGGGAAACACAACCACCTGAACAGCTGGAATTGCAGCGGCAGCGTCCCATGGTGATCCTTTTTGTACTTCTTCACGAGTTCATCGAGTCGCAAGGCCTGTCATTCCATGACTTGACCCCCCGGCACAGCGCACACCTTTCACAAAGAGACATGCCAAACAGAACATTCAAATCTGTCGATATGCTGTCAGCTACATGTAGATAGGCAAGATTCACGTGATATGATATGTGTACATTATGAATGTAGATAATGTAGGTATGGATATGTGTATACCTAATACACATGTAAAACATCCACGTGGCAGACGAGCTTTCTCGTTGACATGCCAGCCTCGTTCATGAACCAGTCCAACTCCTGACATCCGAGGCATCACCAGGACAGCACATCTGAGATGGTTGTTGGATCCATCAAAATGGACGGCGCATCTGCCTTAGAATCCTGGAGCCATGGATAGCCATGGTGACTACTTGCAGAGTTGTTCGTCAATCGACATCTTGAGATCCAAGTCATCAGCAGGTGCCCATCTGTTGATTGAGATCCCAAATCCCTGCATGTAGGTTGTCGCAGCGAGCTCAGCTGTTGTGTTTTCGAAACGGATCTACGACACGTGGATGACTATCATCAGCTGGTGAGGTCATGGATGGCAGGCGACAGGTGACTCTCCATCTGCAAAGGTTCCAGGTCGTCCTTCTCCAAGGATTGGATCTTGGCATCGCGGCGAGTTTTGGTCTCCTCCTCATCCGCCTGGAGAGCAGAGCGCGGGAAAGCGCAGCCAGCGAACCGAACTAAGAGGGTCTCCCAGCGGAGAACTCAGCAGGTTTGGTACAACCAAGCAGCTGCAATGGCTGCTTAATCAACTTCTAATCTGCGGAGGTCCACCTTGTACCGAGAAAAAACATGGGCTCCCTCACAGGAAGTACACGCGTGGTTTCTGAAAATGTCAACTACTATGCCTTGAGAGGCCTAAATCCATCGGAGAAGTGGTACTGGATAAGCAACAGACCTGAGTAGTCGCAAGTTGTTTCCCGTCCAAGGTACCTGTTCTCTGCCATGGTGACCTTCATAGATCTTCTAGATCAAAAAGTCAGTTGTTCAGATCTGGTTTCACAAATACTACGAGTATCCCTGCCATTTCTAGAGTACAGGCCCTTGTAGTGCTTGCTGGGCACAGATTGGTTATCTGTTGGGGTGCACTCTGCATTTCCAAGCGTTGCCAGTTGGAAGGTGAAACAAATCAATGGTTTCAATTGCTAGAAACGATTTCATGTTTCGGCTGTAGCAATGTGCAGAAGCCGCCACATGTTGCTTAGCAACCCCCCCAAGTCCTACGTTGATATCAAGATCATGCTGGGTATCGACCACAAATCCTAAAGCCTGACCACTGCGTATATAATGCAAAACAGCACTTGTAGAATTGGAATGAGCAATGATGACCACATCTTAATCATAATGAAAGATAATGGTAATCTGGGATGTCTATAATTATGCCTTGTAGGTAGGGTCATCAATCGGAAATCTTAGATGGCTAGGTGGGAAGATCTCCAATCAGGTAAAATCTTCTACAACCAGAGGCGCCTTTTGCTTCAGCTCTTTGAATTCTTTTTGCACAGTGAACCTGCAGTTGGATGCAGCACTGGGAAGCTGCGCGAAACTCCCGGGTCGATCATGGGATGATGACAACAGTTCATCGTTGGCAACGGTCAAGCAGCATTAACCATCATTAACCATCACTAACCATCATGAACCATTCGCCGTCATTGATCATCGTTAACCGTCGTCAACCACCATGAGCAGTGATTAGCCGTCATTAACGATCATGGTGGTCACCAACCATCGATCCATAAATCATAAATCATTACCATTATCGTTAACCATTAACGATCATAAACCCTCAAAAACCATTTGCCATGACTAAATTATGGTCACCATTTGCCAACGGTTACAGTACTTTGCCATTGAAGTTGTCCCACCGGCTGCTCAACCAAAGTAGAAGGTGTCAATGAATGTTTCCGGTGGCTCATAGTGATGGTAGCTGGTGGTTCAAAACGGTAAACGATTGTTAATCATGGCAAGTAGTACTAAATGACTCCAATTTGAGTGATGGCAAACAATGGTAATCATGGCAAATCATGTCAGTGATGCATGATGGTCATCAATCACACCACCGGTATCCATGGTTCTCCCATTCGCCACGGCAGCTGGGCGTTACCGGAAGACTGGTGCCCGGTAACGACGCCTGTCGACGCCGGGGCAACCATCATTCTACCATGGCCCAAACAGTGGTGACAGGGCTGCAGTCGTCGGATATTCCAGCCATATGTGGTTCCAAGGTTACAAACCATTGATCATCCATCAATTTACAATGATTGAAGCATCAATTAATCATTACTTAACCATCATTAGCCATCAACTAACCCCACTACTCCACCATGATCAACTACTAGATTCCTTGTTATCATCCATGATGAACCATTTGGTTCCCTATCATTAGTCCGACCATTAACCTTTATTGTCAATGAATTCACACTTGCAGACCACTATTAACCTTGTTCTAAAGGTTTTTAATCACAGTCTTGATGATTCTTGGCATCAGCTGTCAGGTCTTGATATCAACAGCTTCGGGAAGCTGTGTCCATCCTGAGTTGGGAGTTTCTCAAGCCATAGGGGACCCAAAAAATAGTTGGTTTATTACTACAAATGGTTTGTACACTGGATGATTTGGGGCTTCCCCTATCTCAGGAAACCACCACATTTCCATGAATTAAGGGTATAAGAAGGCTTAATAATGAGCGATTCTGGTAATCAATAGTGATCCCCAATTGATCATGCTTCATTATTGTGCTATTTGGATCACTATTGACTACAATTCCAAATAACTCAACTATTGATCATAATGAAGTTATCACCATCAATAGATCCTGCCATTTATGGTCATCAATACAACTACTGATCAAAAATGGAGGATCATAAACTATTGATCATTCAAAAAGCTGTTCATGATCTTAAGTTTCCTGATCTACAACTATTCTGGTTGGTGGTTTCAACCCCCATGAAAAATATTAGTCAACCAACCAACTGTTAATAAGTACAAGGGACAAATAAGCAAAATGTCAATCAAACCACCAACCAGTAGTTGTTTAACCATTATTGTTGGTTATTCTCCCCTACTACTAACTATTAGAATCTCTATAGAACCAACCAACCAGCCAACTGTGAAAAACCACCAACCACTATTCATCCTGAGTTTCCTGGTCAAAATTTTCATGGGTGGGGCAACCACCACCGTCGAGGCGGCCACATGAAGCTCTTGTAGGCTACGAAGAAGGCCTCAGCGATGCGACTCCGTGGTCGGTCATCCGGCGGATGAAGATGGCGTGCCATTCAGATTTGGTGCGGCAGGAGATTTATCTATGTATAAGTGTAGATAAAGGCATATATTATATGTATATTCAAAGATATATCTATGTATATGTATCTCTATATAATTATGAATACATATCGATATGAATATGAATATACATGTAAATATAAATGTAAATATAGATATAAATATGTATATCTATATGTATGTAAATGTATATATATATATATACATATATACATAGGGTAGATATCGTACATATGAATCATGTACAGACTGGCAGGATATGTGTCTGTATGTAAATTTATGGGCGAGATATGGCACATATATCAATTTTCGAGTAGATATAGTATGCTGATTCTGCATTGTGGAGCTATGCGCATTCCATCACGTCTATCTATGTACCTTAATGTAAGTGCATACTTATGTGCATGTATGCATGGATGTCCAGGTTGCGCGGTGTCGACATTGCCTGGAAGAAGACTAAGATCATTAGTATCAAGGTGGTCCCCCCTGGATATAAGTTGGTTCATAAGCCATTCAACTATGGTTGTATCTACCATAACTAGTAGTTACCCCAGTTATGAACCAACTCAGCTGACTAAGGGGGCTGACCTTGCACCCTTCTTGAAAACTCCGATTCACCTTTCCGGAGAGACCTGAAATATTAAACCACTTCCTCCGCGACCGACACAACGAATACTGTCACAAATGGGTACCCAAGATACTGTCACAGGCAACATTGATCATCAACCCTGAACAATAGTGACCATTCATGAGATTGAGAATGACAATGATAGTGGCACTGATGATGATTAGTTATTGGCGCTGCTTAGTGATGTACGCGGCTTGGGGTGGCCGCCCCCCGCCACAGCGTGACCGGGCGCCTTTTCATTGGCGCTCAGCTTGCTTTCGACTCGCTCATCTAACACGTCTGCCAAGGCCTGGCCAGCAGGAGCTGCTGCTGATTCTTAGCGTCCCCGGCTGCGTCCCCTGTTCTGCAACCGCCCCTGATTGGTAACAACTTTTGGTCTGCCATTTTTGGCTGCTAAGTATCAAGCCAGTTGGAAATCAATACGTGCTCTTGGTGGAAAAAAAATTGTGAAGTTCATATTGGCCGTATATGATTAGTTGGTTCTCACCCATTAGTAGTTGATATCAACCATCATATAACCATCATTATGACGGACATCAACCATCACTTGATAATATTGACCCTCAGTTGATTGAATATGTATACAGTATAAATATGAATAAATATATATATATACATGTTTATATGTGCATATTCATGCATGTATGTTTATATATGTATGATCATATATGCATTCTATATGTGTATACATGTGTGTGTGTGTATGTATGTGAATATTCATACGTTCATATACAAATATTGGTTCAACCATTTGCATTGGTTCAACCATTTGCCTAAATTAACCCCGAGTAGTGTAACCATCCGTGTATGTAGGTTGCATTCGTTGGCGAATCTCTTTGCGATGAGCGCCTGTAAGTCCTGATGAAGCCCCAGAATCTTCGAGCCATGCTCGGTATCTTCCAGCAGATCCTGACCAAAGCAGCGCTAAGGCTAGGAAATGGGGTAGGGTGAGGTAGGATCGGGTAGTATGGGGTAGGATGACGTAGGATCAGGTAGGATGGGGTAGGATGGCGTGGGGTATGTGAGATGAAAATGTCTTGTGGAATCCGGCAACTGCAAACAAATCCTGAGCATTTTACATGGCGTGGCGTGGAATGGCAACCCTGTAGCTCTCATGGGACAGCCCCGGCTTTCAGCATGGGGTGATGTGCAAATGTTGGCGACTTGCAACGTTCGCAAGCAACCGGAGCTTTTTGCCTACTACCACCATGACGACCACAGCAAACAATAACAAACAACAAGTACTACTGCTACTACAACAAGAACCAAAACAACGACAACAGCAACGGCAACAGCATGATTGGCGAGAACAACGACACGAAGAGCAACAGCAACGCCATCAAGAACAACAAGCGACAAATTATGTCGACAATGATATTGACAGCCATAACAACGCAGTGGTTACTTTGTCTTTGTAAAAATGTAGGAGCACAGAGGGCCAGGGTCACAACTCAACAGCCCATACTCCTCACTGATATGTCCTGCCTCACGCTTCTTTTGTCTGTCCAATGCCTGTTTTCTTTCAACATTCAGCAGGGACAGAAACCTCAGCTGCATCCAACTACCCGGGCGCAAGTGATGGAGCTAAGATTGAGGCTGCTGCCACCAATCCAGATCCCGAATCCCACAGTGGTTTCCTCAAACGGTGATGACAACTGGGGGTTGTTCAATTTACATCCGGGTTCCAGCTCCAAGCCCAACAAGTTCCTGCCCTCGCTGAGGCATCCGGACGAGTTATCTGCGGGTACCAGCGCCATGCTGCCAATGGCTTGAACCAAGGACGGAATTCATCTGCAGCTGACTCGAAAAAATGTTTCAAATACGTTCATGCAAATGAAAGCATTGGCCTGGGCCTTGCCCGGCATAAATACGTTTATCGACCTGTGTAAGTACAATGCCACACATGGGGCTTGCCCGTAGGAATTTTAAGATCTTGTGAAGGAGAAAACGCTCAAGAACTTGATGGAAGTGTACGCAGTGATTTAAGGCTTTGGGTTACGGCACAGGTTCTAGGATTTAATTTAAGATTTCAGGCTTTCAGGGTTTAGGTTTTTTGGGTCTACGTCCTACGGTGGTTGATTACACTGCAACAAGGTTCCAAAGCCGAGGCATGTGCAGCGAGTTGGACATGTTAAGAGATCGACTTCTGGGCAAGATCTGGTGATCCCGGACAGAGCTCTGGTTTTTGCCTTATGTGTACATGTGCATATGAAAACATCTGCATATCTGATGGAGATGTACAGTATGTGCATGTATAGATTTACATTTGTATATACTGAGATAGACAGATAGATAGATAGATAGATAGATAGATAGATAGACAGATAGAAAGATAGAAAGAAAGAAAGGAAGGAAGGAAGGAAGGAAGAAAGAAAGAAAGAAAGGATAAAAGGATGAAAGGATGAAAGGATGATACTGTTCATTTCCCTATCATACCAAAACGCTGTGCACCTACACACATTGGCCTATCCTCCTCAAACCTGGATGGGAGCGACCACGCCTTCATGTGTAGCTTGGCTCCACCCCCATATCTTGAAGTCTCTCTGGCATGATGTGATACACCCAAGATCAAACCCAAAGTGGTTCCGTTCCATCATCACCGTTAAGTGACCCCTGTGTGAATGGCAGGTGTGCTATGGCTATGGTGTCCTTGACATGGCAAGAACTGGAAAAGAAAAAACTCCAAAGTGTTCAAAATCGTTGCTGTGTGCACATCGACTTGGATCTTCCGCATGTTCACTTAGCAAACGCCCAAATCAGTGTCGGTCCATATTCTTCATGGGTCCACATTATGATATTTATCTCCCCAGGTCTCGGGATGTTTCTGAGGTCATAGTCCACTACATATCTACCAATGTCTACCAACCACGGGCTCGCTGCGGCAAGAAAATTGAACATCCTGCTTTTCACGGCCTTCGACTTTTGATGTGACAGTGGAAAATCGACCGTGTTCACGGTCGAGCTGAACCATGGCCTCCCCCTTCTGTCACACACTCCCAGATTTCCCAGGTTTGCTGCTTGGAATCACTTGGGGGCCACCGCTCAGATGTCACATCTTCAGAGCTTAAACCTGCCAGCCATGGCCATGCAGGTATGCAGCGCAGCTACTGCTGATTGTCGCCGGGGAGATTTTCTCCTGCCGTGGCAGTCAGCGGGTCAGACGGAACAGTCTCTGTCGGCGGATCGATCCCTTCTGCAACGGTCTCTGTCTGTGTTTCGACGTTCCTTTGTCTCAAGCCATTTCTTCGAGCTCGGTAAGAGGTCAAAGCCCCACACTCCGGGACAACAGCGTCGGAACATTCCTTCTGAAGCGCTGAAATGGCATACTTCAAGGATTTCATGGCACAGGCAGTCTCCAGCAAATGTTTCTGTTGTTTCTTCACCTTTTCTTTCTGAAGTTTTGCAGCTCTGTCCTGAATGTGGGACAGCAAATCCTCATCGATAGCATCGATTTCTCGACGGAAACTCAGACCCTTGTCCTCCATCACCTCTAGGAGTGCAGGGGATTCAGAGGGACGAATCGGCAGCTTGACATGGTGAGTTGGCTACAATCTGGTGCACCCAATTACCAAAGTTAGTGGAAATGACCTGGTACCAGCCATGGTAGACATATTAGTAGAGGTGTATCGACTCATTTACAACCTGGCCTACGCTTCCATGCTGCCCTGCTGCTTTCCACACAGGGGAGAATCACCGTGGGTCCCCGAGCGGTACCTCGTTGAGAATGCTACCCATGGTCATGCGATTCTCAGAAGGTCCGTTGAAATCATAATTTGGATGACCAAACCATACATCAAACTATATAACAGAAAGATGAAACGCATGGCGAAGGATGCGAATGGTACTGACATGTACTGACAGTACCCATCCTTAGAATCCCAGCCCTTCGGGCCCTTCCCCGACCTGGCTCATCACAGCCTTGAAGTCCACTTCGGCTTCATCCAAGGACCGGAAACAGCGATGTGCACATTTCCGGACGGTGCACTGCATGGCTCGTGACACATCGTCGAAGCGATTCCCACGAAGTCTCATCAAGCCTTCCTGCAACTCGGCACATGTCACTTTGCCGTTGTCGTCCTCATCGATCAAGCATCGCAGTAGATCGCTGTGACTCGGAAGAGTCACCTTGAGTTCATCAAGCAACTCAGAAGCCAAAACTGATTGAAAAAGCTTCATGTACTCGTGTTGATTCAGGTGATCTGAACTCCTCTTGGGAGTTGCTTCGTAGATTTCGGCCACCTGTTGCTTCAGAAGATCAAACTGAAACTGCTTCTCTTCTGCCGTGGCGGGAGGGAGCTGTCTGGCCAGCTCCATCACTCGTTCGCAGACCACGCCAGTGACCAGATTCAGCAAGGCGAAGTTGCTTAAACAGATAAAGATCACCAGATAGGCAGCCCAGAACTTCGAATCTGACAACATGGGGCTACTGATGGCAGGCCAGCCTTCCACCAAAACCAATTGGATATGTGTCAAGAAGCTTAAAGGCACACTCTTGAAGAAACTGCTCAGTTCAGAGTCTGTGTACTTCCTCCCCAGCAACTCGCAGCAAATCAGAGCTCCTGCAGCCGCTGTCAACGAAAGTTACGCTTGGAGTTACACTCTGACACTACCTGGAAGTAGAAAATCCAATATCTATACTAACATAAAGAAATTACTGTTGGAATAATATCATATACTAATAATATCTTTATACTAATAGTTTACCCAAAAAGAAATGATTCAGAGATTTTGATGGCAAAAACTACACCCTGTAACAGCCCTCAGAGATGCCAAAGCCACAAACCTTGAGCCGCCTCCCTTGGACTTCCCGCCTACGAACGAAAGGATGCCCAGCAGTATCATGGCGTCCATGATGGTAATGATTGTGCTCACCAAACCTTTCACCAACAATGCAAGCGCCGGCATGATCTGCAAGAGATGCACCACCCGGAGGATTCGTAGCAAGCGTATAGCACTCACTGCTCTCAGCACGTTGCCATCAAGCTGGAGACTGCTGAGTTGAACGACTCCAACATAAGCACCAGCACTGAGCACCAAAATCAGATCCAGCAGTCCCATAGAGGAACACATATACCTCCGTTTCAGCACCCGACTTCTTAGAATATACTCCATGGTAAAGACCGCCAACAAAATGCAATCCACCACCACCAGAGTGTAAAAGGCCGCACCTCCTTGTTGCCTTAAAGTTGCATTTCCTTCCAACTCAAACTGCAACTCAAGACCCAGCACAAAGGACTGAACGGCAATGGCAACGCCTATCAGCACACTCCCACGTGTTGAGAGAATCCATGCCATGCCTTCCAGTTTGGCTCTCCGGACATAGCGCTGATGGATTCCATCGAGCTTGATCCATTTAGGCGAGTTTGCCACAGTAGTCAACATGGAACTGCTCCCAGTCTTCATCTTCTTCAAACTGGACGTGGTCTTGAGAATTTCATCAAATTCATTTCCTGAGTGACATCAGATACCAGAAATGAAACAAAAAGCGCTGATAGAATGGGTCGGCATGTATCATACCGCTTACTGTAACAATCTATGTGGATATGCTGTGCGCCAAATATATCCAGGCATGCCAAGAATATCCACATTCGACTGCACATCAAAGCATGCTTTGAAATACTGCACTTGCAGAGGTGCACATGTAGCAATATGCCTCCCTACCATCTTGCTACTTTGCGGGGCATCATGCAAACAAACACACAAACATATAGATCTGCAGATAGCTAGATAGGTAGATATAGTTAGATGGACAGATAGACAGATGGGTAGATAGCTAGATAGATAGATAGATAGATAGAAAGGTAGATAGGTAGACAGGTAGATAGGCAGATAGGTAGGTAGGTACATGGATAGATAGATGTGTGATGTTCGACAGATGTATGCATTTATATACATAGGTCATACGTCTATCTGAACCCGTTTAGAACCAGAGATTCAAATGAGATGGACAGTGGAAGTTAGAAAAGCACAAGGGTTGTATTTTTGAAGAAGTCGCTTGACAGAGTCACAGAAATTCAAAAGAAGCCACAAGTCCCTGCCAGCCTTTGTCAAGCAAGCAAGCAAGCAAGCAAGCAAGCAAGCACGCAGGCAGGCAAGCAAGCAAGCAAGCACGCAGGCAGGCAAGCAAGCAAGCAAGCCAGGAAGCAGGCAAGAAAGCAAGCAAGCAAGCAAGCAGTCAAGCAAGCTATGTATAGTTCGAACACAAGAAATGTTGTTCAAGATCCAATTAGTTCCAAATGTTTGTTGAAGCTGAAGGGGACACTGGCCATTTGTGTTCCTGCTTGGTATTGAGATCCGCCCAAACGACCCCCAATCATCCTTTGAATTATCATTCTGAAAAGGGAAACCGACGAGTTGAGGGTACTCCAATTCTGGACACACCCATTTGGGTCTAGCTCTGTAGTTGTCCCATTATCTGAAGCTTGGGCGTTCTTCTGTCAACTCATTTGACACATTATGAACCCAACCAACACTGCAACGACCAAAACAATGCCCAATAAGGCTTTGATGAGGTGATGACCACTAGTACCACCCGTTCCCGTGCTTGGTTTCTCGCTCCATCACCAGCACGCCCCAGGTAGCAATAATCAACCCTGACTGATCAGCCTCCACCACACAGGGATGGCATGCGACCCCTTCAAACGTGAAGCACCCAGAAATAACGAGGTCCGATCACCAGATGAAACTGGCACCACTTGGATGTACCCACTTAGGAATTGACTACCATGATTGAGTCGGTTCAGGGGTGAGTTCACCTACCGTACAGGCATACTATGGTAAGGTTCCGGGACTACTTACTAGTTGGCAAACTACCTCCCATGGCCATAATAAGTTAGTATCCCTAGGGACTACCAACCCTACCTTATATCCCACTTGGTACTCACTATGGCAGCAGGTATACTCCACCAAGATTTGAGGGACCCCAGATCCTCACGACCTGGTAGCTTACTACGGGCCCTAGGAGGCCCCGTTGTCCCAAGGGAACTCTCCCCGCAGATCGCCACGTTTCGCTGCGTGTTGAAGGCTGCACCTGCAGCCCCTTGGATTCCTCCGAGACGACCTCCTCGAAACATGGCTACGCCACACGTTCCGCTGGGCGGAGGTGGGATGCGCGTCACGTTTCTACAGATGTGCCACGTGTAGAAATCATGTGCCAAATATCATTAGCTATAGACATATGTAAAACAATGATATATGTATTGCATTTTACTAAATAGTTCTATACATCATACTATTTCAAATGATTTGATTATACATATTCATGTAGTGTATTCGTGTCCGTGCGCATATAAAATCTAGAAATGCAATACACGCATGCATCTGCAGAAATGTATCTTTCGAAGTGCGCGCCTGTGCCTTTTACACCTTTGCAAATATATGATTATATGACTATATAAATAGTCATCCACTTTATGAACCGTTTATAGTAATAAACCAACAATTTTGGGGGTCCGTACTTCAAGAAACCACCACATGTATTGCCATGACTTCTCTGATGCCTGGCTGTGTGCTGTTCCTCCACCATGCGGTTGCAGAAACTCCAACTGAATCTGACGGCGGCTTTATAGACTTGACGGCAGGGGTGACGAAGGAAGTAGGCCAACGACAGTATTCTGGTGCTCACATCTGGGGGTTGGGAACACCCTGGGGTATCCCTATTGTTGGTAACACCAGTTGTTCCCAGTGGTCAATGGAACACCCTAATGTTGCTGTTCCCAATGGATTGCTTCATTGGATGATGAGTGGGGGCATCCCGCTTTTGTAAGAACTAACCCCCAAATCGACCTCTTCATCGATGCACGTCAACGGTTCTGGATCATCCAAGGCGAATGCCTACGTTCAATCGCCTACATGACCGCGGTTCTGGATACGGTGCAGGAGCTGGGTGCAGTTCATCAGTGATCATGCTGACCCAGTGGTTAAACCGATGGATTCTGTGAAGGATTACCTAACCACTGGGAAGATTACCAACCAATATCCCATGAAATTCTTTTTGTGGTTGGATATTCCCATCGTTTCAATGTTGGATATTCCCTCGGATCGATTCAGAATGCCCAACAAAGCGATTCTAGAACCATTATCAGTTAATGATTAATCAGCTTATTTGCCAGTAACCATTCATCAGCCTATTAACCTTCATTAATCAGCTTTCACCATTCATAGCCACCACTGACTATCATGATCTTTGACTTTGGCGACAGCCGGAACAGCCTTTGTTGATCTGGTCTCAAGCGATGGGAGCCGGTTGATGATGCTAATCAGCTGGTTAAAGAACGGTTAATTGAATGGTTAATTGATGGCTAATGAATGGGTAATTGATGGTTTCATAGGTAATTAATGGTTAATGAGCAGTCAATTGATGATCAATTAATGGCCAAGTAATGGTAAACTTATTGATGCTTAGGGAGTAATACTGCAAAATCGGAAAATATTTTCAGAGAGCTAGCAATCCCAGATATACTCCATCCCAAGTGTTGCCACCAGAGCACAAATCGCTGTGCAATTGCCTTGTCAAATGCATACGCTTCAACAATGCACTCTGGTATGTCACGTCAAAGCCAGCAACGAAATCTGAAACAGCTTGCTTCATATGGCGAAATCACACCGTATGCCAGGAGTAGCCTTGGGCTCAACCCAGCAAAATGGCCAGAATTTTGATCATCTTTAGGATAACCAGCACTTCGGAAGGGGACATCCGCGAATTGACACCCATAGAAGGTCCATCAGATTCCCAGCAACTTGGGGAAGCAGGGTGTATCACTTCAGCACCGTGTGGATTCAGACGCGATGAAAACGGTTCCTGCTTGTAGCAATTCAGAATGGGAGATCCGGCTGTTGATAAACTACTGCAAGAATTCGATGGCTGATCTCCATGGAATCTGGGCGCTTGCTGGATCTGCGTTTGGGGAGCCTTTGACTGCCTCGTGAATCTTCTGCAAATCATCTTTAGTCATCTCCCAACAAGTGCCCAATACACTTCGCAGCAATATCTCAGAGTGGTTAGCTTCTAATGAAGCTTTTTGGAGCTGCACAAAGGGGCTGGAGTTTCAACAACCACTGGCTGCTGTTCCCTGTGGAAGTTGCATCTTCCATGTTACCTCGTGGTTGACTCACTGTTGTTTGTCATCACCTTGGTTCCTTCACTGTGGCAGTTTATCATCCCCACTGCCTGCTCAATTGACTCTGAATGGTTGGTTGACCATTGGTTTATGGTTGGTTAACCATTGGTTTATGGTTGGTTAACCATTGATTTATGGTTGGTTGACCTTTGGCTTATGGTTGGTTGACCAGTGGTTGATCATGACTTAGTAAGAGATACGAATAGGTCATCAGAAATTCAACGGTTGACAATCTTTCGTAATCTGACTTAGCAATGAAAGTCTGCCCATTCTTAATAGTTTCCCAGGGTTTCTCTATAAAAAATGGTGATTGTCCATTACAACGTTAGATTGCCAGAGTGTAGATTGGTTGTTCTCTCTTGCAACCCCTTTACCCTCGCATCCCTCGGGTTGTTTCTTTTCCTGTGCCATCCTGGCGTCCGAATTCTGGACACTGGTAACCTCTTCGAGGTAAGTGTCCGGTGTCAAAATCCTCTGATGGTTACACGCTTGGTTCCGATAGACGCAAACAGGGTAGTTTACCACAGGATAATCAGTATAATCAACATGTCGCCACATGAGCGCTGTGACATTGACTTGCTACCATCTGGATACAAGAGCAATGCAATGATCCACCGTCAGTGTCCTGCAGAAAACCTGGAAGACCAGCAGAAACTGTCATGAATCAATCAAATATCATTCACTTTCATTCATCCTTATGAACCTATTGGTAAACATTCCCAACCATTGTTATCAACCATCATTACAAACCGTTGTCATTAATCCAATGAATTTGAGACATTAGCAACATTACCTGCTTGTATGGGTACGTGCCAAAATAGGGTAACGAATAACCGACCAAAAAATGATCACTTTACTCGGAAACCATGGGTTTTGGGGGTACCAGTCTTTTGGCACATCCCATAAATTATTTTCGGTATAACATTGTATCATTGATGACTAAGCAGTATCACTAACAGTTTATCTTGAATAATCCAACCATTGTCAACCAAAGTGCAAAAAAGTATCAGTAAGTGTTCTCATTTGTATCATTCGTTTCCAGCAGCTGTGGGAACCATGTTCATCAACATTAGTATCCTTGATTACTACTAACCATCACCATCATCATCTTCTTCTTCTTCTTCACCATCATCATCATCATCACCACCAGCATCATCATCATCATCATCATCATCATCATCATCCTCGTCATCATCATCATCATCATCATCATCATCATCATCATCATCATCATCATCATCATCAGTCAATGGTTGCTAATAACTGTCACTTCTAACCGTCAGTATCATTTATCGCTAACCATGATAATCACTAACCATCATCATTAACCATCACTTCCAACCTTCCAACCATCCTTACCATCATCAACCATTACCTTAGCATCAATTATTGACAATCAATTCACCATCATTCACAAACCTTGTAATTGGTATATCCAACCATCAGCGGTGCATATTAACGGTTATTAAGCATCATTGACCACCGTCAATAACACGACTAACCATTAGTTGTCAAGCCTTGTGAACCACCACTCACCACCATTAATCACTATAAATCACTGTTACCCAACCCTTAGCGGTGCTGCTGAATGTTTATTAACCAACCCTTCACCAAGCCAAAAACCATCACTTCACAAAGCCAGGAAGGCTCGCATATCAGGACACGAGGCAGTAAGCCTCGGGAGAAGCTGGGACGACCTTGTCCCATCATATGGCGAGCTGGGCCAAGCAATTAACCAACCAATCATGGTGGAATATAACCAACAAACTATAGGGAAAACAATAGTTAATGATGGGGAAGCAGGGTACGGGGTTTTGACCCACAGCTCTATGATGAGTTGATGACTAAAGGCCATGGTTAATGATGCTTAATGATGGCTTAATGATGGCTTAATGATGGCTTAATGATGGCTTAATGATGCTTGATGCTGGTTAATCATGATGACTTAATGGCTAATGATGATAATAATGGTTAGTAGTTATTTTGCTAGTAATGATGATGAGTAATAACAGCTAAGTATTATTATGAGTTGATAGCTGGTAATTATCCCATCATTGATGGTTTGCTAATGGTTAACAATAGTAAGGGTGGTTGACAGTGATGGTCCATGATGTTTACAGAATGGTTTCTTGTTGGTCAATTATGGGTACTAATGCTTGAAAATGGCTCATAATGGGAAAATAATGGCTGGTGATCAACGGATGTTCCCCAAGTCACACGGGCACCCCCAGTTATCACCCCATAAAATCGTCATTGTTTCTGAATCAACAGGCACCATAACTCTGGGGTCCCCTGTGGTTGATGGTTACTGCTGATGGTTGATGGTTAATATTATGATGTGAGCCTCTTATCTCAATCATGATGATGGAAAACTACGGTATTTATGGTGGTGTGATGCAGGTTAGTGATGATGGTGGATGGTTGATGGTTAATGGTACTGATGATAGTGGTTGATGGTTGAAACTCAAGTATCTCAAAAATGATGGTTGATGATGATAGTTCATGATGATGGTGAATGATGATGGTTGATGATGCTTGATGACGGTTGATAAATGATGAACACTCACAGTTGGGAAACCATTTGATCAGATCCACACCTTCAGGCTCAGATTCAAACGTGGACACATGAACGCTCACACATGTATATTTCTATATCTGCATGTGCATATGTCACAAAATTTCAATATGTAATCTACATATATACTTGTATATATACCTATATACATACTAGATGTAAGTATGTCTGTCTATATTTATACATGCTCATCATCTGCGTATATCTGTGTGCACATGTGTATGCACACATTTCTTCACATGTTTTACATATATTCATGTAATGTTATACACTATAAGGATGACATTTCAACAAATCTGCAGATAGATAGATTGATAGATTGATGGATAGAAAAATAGATTGCTCCATACAAGAGATACTTTCGATTCGTGCATGTTTGCTTGCATGCATGTTTCTTTCTATCTGCTAGTCACTGATTACCTGACAGAACATCAAATTACTTCCCCGATGATCAGATACCACTACATCGTATTGCTTCCCATGCGCTGCAACACATAACTTGTGTTACATCACATTGCATTAGCCCACCCTGCGCTACGCCCTGCACTATGCATTGCCACACCCTGGATGTCACCAATGACTCGCTTGGCAGCGTTTGAGCATTGCGATCCAGGTGTTGAATGGTGCCCTTGTAGGCCTCGGGGCAGGGACCCGGGGTCCCTGTGTGAAGTCATGGTAGGTGGGTGATCTGACCCCAAGTTACCAGGCTGTGGGTCAAGCAGTTCATCAACCAACTCATGGGGGAGAATCGCCAGCAAGAATAAGGAAAACCAGGGTCAATGATGGGGAACCAGGGGTGGTGAACTGACCCATAGCCACCATGGTTCGCAAACAGTTCTCTGCGGGCACATCGGTGGCCAACGTCAAGGTCTGATGCGGAGCCTTCGAGATGTGATCTGAACACTGAAGACTCAGAGAACTCCAAGTGAAACTGCGGATCATAGTCTTGGTGGCTTATAGATCCCTTGCTAAAAATATTTTTTTAGTGGTTATATGGTAAATCCATCATATCCCAAAAACACTAAAAACCTAAGTTAGTGGGTATAAGCCATCCAGTAGTTCAAGATTGCTGGACCGAAATCAAACCCATGCTATCTGTGATGAACCCAAAATGAAAAGCCCTTGAGAAATATATGTGTTCACAAACCTACTGAGTAATCAACAAATCCAGTTGGTCTACCTAGAACATGCGGAAGTTCTGACTACCATATTCCAGTGAAATGAAGCTGAAACTTCGAATAACTCCCAGTGATCCCGGCGCTATTCGGGGGACTCGGACTCGACCAGGGAGACCCAAGGTTGAGCTGTGGCCATACAGAATACCCTCCAGTTAGTTGACTTAGGTCAATGATGGTTCATAATAGTTAGTAATGGTTCATAATGGTTCACCATGGTTGATAGTGGGTTAAAACAGTTGACAATGGTTGATCATGGGTAAAAACAGTTAATAATGGTTCGTAATGGTTCAAAACCGTTCATCATGGCTGATAATGGTTTATAATGGTTCATAAGGGTTCATAGTGGCTGATAATGGGTGAAAATAATTCATATGATTCATATGGTTGATAATGGTTCATAATGGTTCATAGTGGCTGATAATGGGCAAAATATTTAATAGTGGTTGATAATGGTTCATAATGGTTCATAGTGGTTGACAATGGGCAAAAATAAGTAATAGTGGTTGATAGTGGTTCATCAAAGCTGATAGTGGTTCATAACGGTCAATGATGCGTAACGATGACTATTGATGGGTATTCAAGGCTATATCCCCACTAAAATCAGGTCATGACCAGGGTGCCAGTTCTGGAACACTTCCTCAATGGCAAACATTTGGGGGTTCCCACTCTGTAGCTGCCATCACCGCGGCCTCACTGAGTTTCCCGCGTGCCAGCCCCGGAGACAAACGTCGCTCTGAAGCTTTCTGGTCACTCCAGCAGGCCTGCGCCAGGATGCTTTCTTCTCACGTCTTACACCGCGGAAGCGCAGGCAAATGTATAGTGTGTATATGTAGCTATGTGTTTTTGTATAGATGCAAAAGTATGATACATCGACCGGGCAAAAGTTGTGAACGCTTGGCCCTAGACAACCCTTTCCCCTAGAATCCTACATTGAAAGGGTCCGGGCCACTGTGGCCCCGGTCACCCCGTACTGAATATATAGTATTGTAATCTAGCACGGGGTGGACGGGGCCACAGCATGAGGGTGACATGTTTACATTGCAATGTGACAAAGAGAGCTTAACCACCAACTGCTCGCAAACTTTTTTCTGTGGGAGTATAAACATGTAAGAAACAATATGTATCTGTACATACATGCATGTATATGTCTATATATAGACACATGTATGTGCCGCAAAAGGGATACACAAAATACATTTCATGCCAGCGGATGTGTCTGTCGGACAGCGTACGCTTCCGTCTCAATCTAGACAGGTGCACACTCCCAGGAAAAGTTGCACTTCACCATTGCAGAACCACAAAAGAGATAAAACCATAAAGTGCCTTGTCAAACATGGAGCCTCATTACTTTTGTACAGTGCCCAGATTACTCTCAACTTTCAAGCCCACAAGAGCACACACACCCTTCCCACGCAAAAATCAAGACTGTCGGAATGCTCTGAGTGCCATGTGTGCCTGCAAAATCTCCGGAATGCCCTGTTGCAACATATTTCTAGATCTTTCCGGACTGGGTTTCATTGATAAATTTGCAAAAGCTAGCAACCCAAAATCCATCCACTCTGTTTTTCCGAAGACAAGTTAGGTTTCTCAAGAATACT
>VSDK01007919.1:0-37500 GCA_009767595.1 Symbiodinium kawagutii | reverse complement strand
GCTAAAGCATCAACTCATCCCTGCCATCCAAAGCATCCCCCACATCCCAGTTATCAAAGAATCCTGCCAGTTATTTGCAAAGAAACTCTACCGCTTTTCCTAAAGGGTCATTGCTTTGCGACGAAAGAAGCGATGAAAATGGAGCTGAAAACATAAGGTCTTTGTCTGAATGGTGAACTGGCTGTGGGTCAGTTCACCCTGTACCCCTGGTTCCCGGACTACTGACCGTTGTTTCATTATTATTGTTATTTTTATTGTTATTACTATTATTGGTTGGCTAATATTGACCTATGGACTATGGTCAAGTATTGGTTCACTGTTGGTTCAGATGATTGGTCATTGTTGGCGATTGCTCAGGAACAGATTCTTTTGGAAGCAATTCGAAATCAAAAGACTGTCTGACCATCCTCGCAAAGATCAACTAATCGATTTCCTACCATTGCCGGCTTGAGGTATCCGGTCCATCATTAGGAGCTCCATGGAAAAACGGAACCAAGAAAACTGGAGCCTAGCTTCACACAAAGTCTTGATGACAAGAAAGCAAAGGCTTCTTTAGGATCTTTGGCACAGCAATTTCAGCCACGCTGCACTGGGTTCTATTTCTCAAAGCAATCCTGCATGGATTTGGAATGTGATGTTCCTCTTCAATACGGACAGCTATCGGCAATCATCATGCTTCCAACGGGCGATGATTGTATGATTACATTGAACTGCTAGTAAACTTCTAAACAAGTATGATGGAGTTTTCATCTAGTAAACATCTCAACATCACATGAGTAAACATCTAGTGAACATCTAGTAAAACATCACTCTTGAGTAAACATCTAGTGAACATCTACTAAAACATCACTATTTCAAAGCCTGCATGATCAACCACGCACCCAGAAACCACTCCTGCTGACCACCATCCTCTGGCTCCCAACGTACGCAATGCCACCGCCAGTGCCACGACCTCACTGCGTGTGGCTTCATCGGAAACCATCAACAAATGATTGGCTCGGTAAATGATATAAACATTAATATTGAATGTTATTTTAAGAATAATAATGATAATATAGTAATAGTAGTAATAAAAATAATGATAAAAATAATAGTAGTAATAATAATACGCGCAATTCCCACCCTTTGCCCGGAAACTTGAACATTGTACCACAGTACAACACTCAGCAACTTGGAGAAATTACGAAAACGTTGGATATACGCAGCGATTTGTGCTTTAGGACTTTTTGGTTTATAGTTTATGGTTTTAGGGTTTAGGGTTTGAGTTTTTAGCGTTTTAGGGTTTAGGGTTTTAGGGTTTGAGGTTTAGAGTTTACACTTTTTCGGTTGAAAAGCAAAAAAACAGCGGGCCTGCGCAGGAATCTGAGGGTCCAGTATGACAAGCGATTGTGCACTTGTAAGTTTCCGGGCAAAGGGTGGGAATTGGTCGCAATAATACCAATAATAACAATAATAATACTAATGATGATAATAATGATAACAATAGTGACGATATTAAGCTTACTGTCAACAATAATCAGTTTAATGATATGAACGCAATATGGATGCTGACCACTGACCAGTAAGTGATGCTGACCCATGGACCAACGTCCTGTGGCAAATCCACGGCCGGCCTTGGCCGCCCCGCAGGGCCCCGGTTCCCCCCGCTCCGCTGAGATCGCTGCTGGCGTCCAGCTCTTGCGTTCGTCGTCTTCTCCACTCGAGCCCTGGCGGTGGATCTGCAGCACTTGCAGCGGACCATGTGGTGCATCTGCAGTGGAACATCTGCATGAACTCAATAGGTGATGTGTTTAGTAGATCTTTTCAATAGGTTTTTTACACATCTGAAAAACCTGATAGATCTACTCTTGGCACTTCTGCTCTTTGAATTCTTGGCACTTTTGGTTTTTTGGTTCTTGGGGCTTCTTGTGTTAGTACTTGGAATGGGGGGTACCAGAGTGGTTGTGCCCTATAATTGTTGGTTGCCATTGGGTCTTGACCATTCTCAATATATCAACAAACGACAACCACCACGGATGACAGCAAGCAAGATCTAGAACGGTTCAGAAGGTAATCAACTAACCACAACTCAATTCTGAAAGTCATATTGGTTCTCAATCTGAACCAGTATTCATCATGCACATACCCAGCCTACATAACTTCTATAACCACAACATGAACATCCCCAGCCCAACCACAACGCAGGACCCGCCCAGTTTGTCCACTCGCCTACAGTCATCTGATGGCCATAACCAGGTAGAAACCTGCCAGGATCAACTCTCAGAGGCGGCTGGGCAAGCTGAAAATGAACCATCCAACATGGCATGCCAGACCAAGGGGATGGCTGGATGGTTAAATGGGTAATGATTAATAGTTAATGGTTAATGGTTAATGGTTAATAGTTGGATAAGCTGGAAGTTAATGGTTGACCATTAATAGTTCATGGCTGGTTGAGAAGCTGGATAAGTTTGCCATTGGATCCATGAATGGTTGAGGGATGATTGGATAATTAATGATCAATGGTTAATGGTTGATAAGCTGGATAAGCTAATAGTCAATGGTCAATGGCTTCCAGCTAGCTGGGTCAATGTACTCACGAAAATGGTTAAATAAGGGAACATATCAACTAGCTGGTTATGCAATGGTGAATGGTTGATCATCAGGAATGGTTCTCAACTAGCTGGTGAATGGCTGATAAGGGGATAAGAACCAACATAAGAATTGGGGATATGCCAGCTATGGCTATGGGTCATAACCAAATAAAAAAGGGGGTAAGTGAACATCCCAACAAAGGACTCGGTTTGGTCATTTGAGGGATTTGAACAGCCGGAGTTACAGGGTGTTGACAGGGTATTGGCCCGCAGCCGTATGGTCATTGACATCTAGGCACGCATTCACAAGCCAAGAAGAACAAGTCATTTCAGGCTTATGATGGTTGATCGCAAGTTGCGGAAGGGTAAGAACGCCATGAGGTGCTGACGGTTGCAGGTAGATTCCACAGTCCAATCATGCAGTGGTGCTATTTGGGGATGGTGATGGGTGCATGTACTCATGGCGAGATGCAAACACACAAAGCATAGAAGTATACTGAATATGGACATACTACACAAAATGAATTCACATATGTAAATGTATGTTGTGTGTATATGAAGGGAGAGAGTGAGAGAGGAGAAAGAGAAAGAGAGAGGCCGCCATGCTTTGTCTGCCTTTCTCTGCATAGCAAAAGTTCACTCTTGAGGGCCCCTTGAGCTGCGCAGCACTTTGATCACTAGGCCCTATGTCTACACCATGAGTGGTTTGGCGAATCAGCTATCACCATCATCAACCCTCAACCATCAGCAAGCCCCAGTCATTGGCCCATCACCAGCCATCAGCCATCAAGCAATAGCCACTGGATAATCTTCACATGGCAACCTCGAATCGCTCTCCCAGCCTGTGGTCCACACTGGACGGAGCAACTGATCGCAAGGTCTTTGGCCTTCGCTTGACATGCCGCCAGCGGACCCAGCTGATGTAGATGTGCATGTGTGTAGATGTGCAAAGATCTAGATATTAACCAACAAATATCAAATAAGGGTCCTGAGCAGCCTTGAAAGTCAGAAAGGGATCCTTTGGGGTACACGGAACGCTGGTTTTCTTTTCTTAAAAGCTCCTTGCAACCGGCATCCGGCAGCAAGAGATGGTGAAAGCTAAGATCGGAGAACTGCCCAACCTCACAGGCTGCGAAGTACAAGGGTAGTCAGTTTCTAGGAAGAAAACATGGCAAAGTTCAAGCCAATGATGTAGGCGCCCAAGACACCCTCACGTTCAAACCCAAAGAAACGACCGAGACTCCGGCAAATCCAGCGCACGTGCAGGCGCCCGCGGTGTCACCAAAATCAGTTCCTGAATCCCAACAAACAGTGACTGAACCAGGCCGAAGTGGTGGAATCTGAGTAGTACACCCTTGGATCAGTTGACACGAATCACTTGCGGCAAATGTCTGGCTTAATGGTTCATTCATCAAGTGATGTCCGCCATTGTCAACCATGGCTATTTAAATACTCAAAAACTATGGATTGTCAATGTCCATAGACTTACTTAGATTGTTTACAGGCCAAAGACTCTATGTACAAATGCCACCATGTACCAACACGGCAAGAGATGGCAAGCTGCGAAAACCAAATGCTTGACGCAGTTCCCTTCAGCCCGCGTGGTCGACGGCAACGAGCGCGAAAATCATCTTCTATGTGCATCCATGACAAGATCTTTAATAGTAACAGGTGCGCGGAATCTATAGTGACAGGGAATGACGGTGTTTCATGAATAGGCCGTAGGGCTCTCCTGTCGATGGGTGATTTTCCAGTCCCCAAAACCAGGTAGGTTCACAGCAACATTTACTGTGTCAAGATTTGCCAGCCATCATCGTTTGGTTCCAGCTAGCGCTGCCATTAAATGGTTCATGATGGTTAAGAAGCGCTTAGTAGTGGTTCGGGATGTTTCAAACAATGATTGACCATGGTTGACTTCCACATCCAACCCAACATTGCTATGCTCAACAAAGCCCATGGTTTTGTTTTTTGCAATTGTCAAGGTACTCCACAAATGAAGTGACGCTGATGCGACCAGCAGTGCACTTAAGTTGAACCAAAATGATTTCAACGCAGAAATGTCAACCAAACATTTCCGGTATCAATATCAACATCAATATCAGTATCAAAGTCAAAACAAATTCTACGTTCATTTGGTAGTATGTATAGTTCGCAGTTTGGGAGTAACATGTGGATCTGCCAGCAATCATTCTAAACCGGTATTGGTCTTAAGTATAACCAGCATTGCAATCATAACTATCAAGAAGTATGAATATGGCTCTATCACCATTGACCACAATTCATCATTGTCAACCTACTGATTCGAACCACAAATTATCGGTACTGGCCACCATTGATAGCCATTAAACCACCCCAAACGGCGAACTTACCGACCATCAGAATGTTGATTTGATTGCTGCAAATGATTGCTGGCAAATACATATTGCCCCTAAATATGGCAGTGGGTTAGTTCACCCTGTACCCCTGGTTCCCCTATCATTGACCATTGTTTTCCCTATTATTGCTGCTGACTATCCCCCATTAGCTGGTTGGTTAATTTTGACCTACAGCCATAGCTGATATCCCCTACTTTTGTTGCTTAATCCCCCCTATTAACCTATCGTTGGTTAATCTCTCCTATCATTAAGCAAACCACAGATGGCTGTGGGTCAAAACCCCGTACCCCTGGTTCCCCATCATAAATCAGTATTTTGCCTTATCATTGTTGGTTATTAACCCCCATTAGTTGGTTAGTTAATATTGACCCACAGCCATATCAGCCATATCATGACCACTATCAATCCAAACGTCCTCCAGCACCGACTCGCCCGCCGCCGGAGGCGCCCCGTGTGGTGTCCTGCTCCTTGGGGTGAAAACCCGCGGGCCGCAGCCGACCATGGCTGGCACCGGGATAGTAGCGAGACAGAAAGTCCACCTCAGTGGTGAAGGGCTGAGGCTTGGCGGTCAATTGATAGTGAGATTCGTGGTGAGAGCTTGGCTTATGATCAATTGATGATGCATGATGCTAAACTCGTGGTGAGATTCATGGTGAGATTCTTGGTGAGATTGATGGTCAAGTTCATGCCAATGAATAAATGATGCTAGATGATGATTAGATGATGGGGAATTGATGGATCCATTGATGGTCAGATGATGGTAAAATGGTGGTTAGATGATGGTTGACTGATGGTCAATTGATGGTTAAATGGTGGTTCAATGATGATCATGGATCATTGAATAATGGCTAAATGGTGGTTAATGCTGGTTAGTCGTGGTTAATAGTGAACCATTGTGGTGAAAATACTGGAAAATGATGATGAATGATGGGTGTCCTAATGGTTTACAATATGGCTAATGAGATGGTTATTAAATGTTGTTCATATGGTTCTAGTGGCTATCAATGCCTCATGGCTATTGATGATTAATGCATAGTGATTGATGCGGCTTCTGATGGTTAATGACAGCTATTCATGATTAAGAATGGTTAATGGAGATTTGACAATGTCCATTTCTAGTGAGGGTCCGTCATCGTTCCTCGTGATAGATTATAGTTGATGCCAAGACCAAATCAACGGCTGCAGTGCGCAACAGACATTGATGGTCAATAGTGACGAAAAATGCTGTGCTGCTTTAGACCACAGGTGATCTCCATTATACAATGTCGTTGATAATGGTCAATAATTGGGCATAGCAGCCAAACAACCATCAACCTATTGATCCTTGGTTCTACCAGGTTCTACCACCCGAAACAGTGACCAACCATACAGGAGATAGCTTTCTGGAATCCCAAGCCCTTTTTTGTAGCCCTGCTCTACTGCACCCTAAGTAGTATTTGATAGTGGATGACCCATATGTAGAGTATTTTGTTGTGCTATACAAGTATTCACATCATATGAGTCATATGAGTGTCGCATACGCACATACTATGTCAATGATACAGAAATAATGTGTGTCTGTGTGCGCTGGCATCGACCCCAGATAGCAATTGAATGTTGCGCTTTGTTGCCAAGACATCATTAACATTATAGCAGGACACTTCCAACCCCAACTCGGGCCCGAATTCGGGGCTCTCCTGTTGACACCCGCACCCAGCGGCACCCTTTTGTTGACACCGGCACCCACCCAGTTATGTTGATGCGGCACCCTGTGCTGGTGACACCCCCGCCCTCCTGTCAACACCGGCGCCCTGCCAATTACCTTGATACGGCAATGTCCTGGTGACACCCGCGCCCTACACCCTTAGCCACCCAATTATGTTGATTCGACACCGTCCTGTTGAGACAGCACCCTCCCAGTAACACCGTTAGCCACCCAATTGTGTTGATACGGAAAAGTCCTGTTGAGACAGCACCTTCCCGGCGACACCCTCAACCACAAAATAATGTTGATAGGCTTGTCTCCTGTCTTTGAAGTAAGAACCCCAATAGCTGTTCCAGCTCTCTGGGGAAAAAGGACCAAGCAACAAGAATGAAATAAGGGTTGAGAATAGCTAGGAATGGTTCTAGGGACAAAAAAATGACAACCACAACAAAACTAGAAACAAGAATAGTAGCCACAACTATAGCAGCTACGACTGCTACGACCACAATCATTACATCACCACGAATGTGATCACGACCACGAGTAAGTAAGGAAAGTTGGGGTGTTCAGCAACAAAAATAGGGATGGCAAACAACAAGAGAAAATCAAATAAATAATAGCAGTTGGACATTTCCAAACCATCATCGTCAAAAAATCATAGTCGAGAAGAGAGCGTAACCTGAATGAAACAAGCAACAGTCGTAGTCCACCAACCTTCATGATGATCTTCAATCCTTCCTATTGAAATAATCAAATAATCCAGGGAAACTCCTGGTGATTGTTTTCTACTGGTTAGTAGATCTTCCACGGATTCACCCACCATCTGGTAGAACCTTGTCTTGGTCTCAAACAGGCTGACTTGGTTGTATGCCAAGGTGTAGTTTCATCAACCCTGATATGTTGGTTGACTCATGATGTCAATCCAGGATCTACCACTAAGAAAAACAGTTGTCAGAGAGTGAGCGTACTGAAAATTATATATATAGATTGGTCCAACGAGAACTGTGAACCCGGAGTTGTTGGATGCTAGTGCATACCGAGGTTCAATCATCAAGTAGGCTTAAAGCACTGCACCATAAGTCCCAACCAAATAAGTAGTAGTTACTGATCCCAAATGGTACACCATTGTTTATTATTTTCAACATTCCGCCACTGCTTTAAACCACTATCAACCTTTACAACAGGTCCGAACCTTTGTGAAGGGATGTTGGCAATGGCTCATGATTATATACCATCATCTGCCATCGTTATACAACCATCATTTACCATGACTAGCAATTACTACCACTTTTCAACAAATCAACCTTCCAAGTACCAAGCGTGGGTGCAGCGATTGTCTCGGTGCGGCGCGGCGGCCATGGAAACAGGTTGTGTTGATGAGTGTACGGTCCTTCAAACACATAGTGACCTGCAAGCACGTTCATGTCAAAGTGAGCGGGATATAGTGATGAGTTGGAGTTAAAACCTTCTCCCCTGATTTCTGCATCTTGAACAGAATAGTTGGTCTGTGCAGGCGCAACAGATTGTCACCCATCCCAGTGCGGTCTGTGGAAAAATAGTGTTCGCGCTATAGGATTTCAGCTTGTGACTGGTTTGGTCCATTGACAAGTTGCCTGAGATGCCTGGCAGCTGACGCTTTGTGCCTCCTGAATGTCCACATGTTGGAGCCAGAGAATGTCGGATGAATCGGTGAAAAGGATCGCAAATGATCACAGAATTCATGACTGACAGATTCAGTGTGTGAATTCATTGCGGATATGCGTATATAACCATAAATTGTGAATGAATGAACACGGATAGTTATATAAATGTATATCTACATATATGTATATACATATGTGTGTCGTATGCACATGTACATGCAAGCAGAGGTGGGTGAATATATGGTAGCTTCTCAAAATAGGGGACCCCCCAAATCATCCATGAATAATCGTTTCTAGTAATATACCAACCATGTTGGGGTACCCCCATTTTGAGAACCCACCATATGAAAAAATCCTTGTATCTACACATGAACCCTCCGTGAACCACTTGATTCTCCGACTCTTCGGCCATGCTCTGAGGCACTGCTGGAGCGGCAAGAAAGCTGCGTAAACTCTGCCCTGCTATCGTTGAGTCATTGGGATTTCTATGAGGGTTGAAATGATTTGTCAGTGGAGGAAAGCCTTTGTGTCATGATTAAACTGTGTTTCAAGTGTGAGTCTGTGTTTCTTATTCATCCGGCTGTTGTGGGTTCTCATTCCGTGGAGTTCAATACGTGCGGTTTCGACAGCTCCGATTTGCACGTCACGCGGAGTACATGGGCCCACCGACACCTGCAAGTAGATTGGCTCTTTTCCGGCAGCTGTTTCGAGCAATCGGACTAGCTATTCCTAGTCCTCAGCGTTCACATGGAAAGTCCACTGGAGATCTACTTGTTGAATGGTTGGACCACTTGAAATCGGCCTCTCCATGCGAAATGGCAAACCATATGTACAAGAAGCCGCCTTTCAAAATGTTCAAAATCCTTGGCATCCAAGAGTATGCTTTCACAAATATGTTGAGGTGCCCGAAACAAAAATCTCTCTCTGCTTTAAGAATAATATATGTTATGTGTTGGAAAGAAATTGATCCATTTTTTTTGTGAAGAATCCATTGCCAGTTCTCCATGGTGGATTTGGGTTCCGAACAGGTTCCCAAAGCCACTGGCACGAATGGAGATACTGTTCGCCCCAAGCATTCACTGCCGCCATTGATCAAACATGGCTGTCTTTGAGTCATGATCAATGCCAATTGTTGAAGGTGAAACCGCAGCATCAATGGAACTCTGCAATCCCTAAAATTGACACGATTGCATGGATGCATGCGCGAGTTTGATCAAGTTTGATGGTTCATCAGGCTTTTTACATATCTAGATATGCAACAGGTTTGTTACATATCTAGATATGCACAAATCTTATCGTTAATTTCTTCACAAGTTCCTACCCCACCAGGCGAGATCGCCACGTGGAGCTGCCACGCCAGGACGGCTCAAGTGAAGTCTTGACTCGTGAAGCGGAAGATCCTCAACGGGACCACGGCACTGCTGATCATGGCGGCCATGAGTCAATGATAACCAGCAAGTTTTGGGGGATAAGAGTGGTTAGTAGCTAACAAATAGTGGAAAACAATGGTTTGTCATGGTTAACAGTGGTTAACTGTGGGGGCTAATAGTGGTAAAGAACCAACACTAGTGGACAATTACCTTAAATAATGGTTATTATGCTTGATACTAGGGGATGATCGCCAACAAACTCATGGTTAACCATGCTTATTATGCGTAATAATGGTAGTCAATAACGAACAAATGGTGGAAAACAATGGTTTGTTGGTGGATAACAATGGTTTGTTATTATGGTTAACAGGGCCCTAACTGTGGGGGAGAATAACCAACAACAATAGGGAAAACAACGGTTCATGATGGTACACCAGGGGTGCAGGGTGAAAAAACCCACAGCCAGTTGTACAAGTAGGTCGAAACCGTGGTACCCCAAACGATTGCTAACTGGTGTTCCTATACCAAACATGATTCTTGATCATGTACCTTTTGTTGCGATGTTCATTCCCAATGTTGGTGATGCCAGGGTGAAATAGTCCGCAGCTTAAGCTTCAGGATGCCTTGACCCATCGCCTTGCAAGGCCCAGGTCGTTAGGTGATCAAAGCCCTGATGCCTTCGCCCTACAAAACCGAGTCGTGAAGGGTTTTGCTGGACATCTGGGTGGTTCTTAAAATTGAAAACCCCCCAAAATGGTTGGTTTATTCGTATTAAATGATTAATGTTCGATGATTTGGGGGTACCCCCATTTTGAGAAACCCCCGAATCTTAAGTTCCAACTCTGGTCCGATGCCTTTGACGACTGCTGCAATGCGCTTCGCGCCACAGCGGCGGGCAAGTTTTGTGCACGTCCTTATCCACTACGAACTATGATCGGTGGACCAGTACTAATCATTATCAATCGCATTCATCAACATTCAAAAAAAAACAAAGTCTCACTAAGCATTAGCCAATTGACAACCATTGACCGCTGCATTCACATCTCTTAAGCATATGATGAGCATCACCACGATCCATCAGTGACCAGCGGATCCCAACGCCCCAAAGGCGCCCCCAGCTTTCCAGGTCCAGGCACTGTGAACTGCTGGCCGCGTGAAGCCGCTGGCTCCGTTGGCTTTGACTCAGCCCTGGTGACATGGCGAGCGACCAGGTCAGCCGCAGTTCACCAACGTTCGTGGAGGATTTACCACCAGGGATGGTTAATAGGGGATGATAACTAACAAAAATAGGGGATATACCAGCTATGGCTATGGGTCAAGCCATTAACCAACCAATTTTATGGAGGATTTACCAACAAGTTCATAGGGAAAACAGCCTGGTTAATGATGGGGGAACCAGGAGGACTAAGGGTGAACTGACCCACAGCCACATGATGAAAACATTGATGCTTCACTCAGCCTGAATGAGAATTGATGGATATTGATGGATATTGATGGTTCACATGGCGGTTTCTTGAAATGACCGACCCAAAAAATGGGTGGTTGGTTGAGAAACGCTGATTAAAAAGGGATGATTCGGGGGTACCCCTGCTTTGAGAAACACACATGTGGGTCATGGCTGGGTCGGGCTTATGAGGTCAGGCTCTTGGTTCATGTTTGGTACCTGTATTGTTGATCAGCTCGTCAAGCCACAGCGAGTCCTATCGCTGTTGCTGCGCAAGTCATTGGCGGGTGAACATGATCGAATGATATCGAATGAGTCCCCCATGGCTTCTCTGAAGAAACCATTGTGTTTCTGGGGCTCTCTGTAGCCAAGGCGTAGCCATACTGATGAGCGCCAGATTCCGGGCTCAGTGCTGTAATTATAGAAAGATTCGAAGAATGTGGCTCAAAAGTTTGATGGTATATCATTTTACATCATCAATTTCGTTGTTTACAGTGATGGCGGTGCCAAGACATATGGCCACACGCAGTCTTCACAAGTAGCAGCAGCGGCTTCATGACAACATGAATGTGAAGAAGCCCAGGGGACTGATCAAGTTGATCGGTGTTGCTTGGGTCAAAGCACCGAAGTCTTCCAGGAGCCAACAAATCTCATTGCATGTACGTAGTGAGTTGGAGCATCCCAACATAGCAGAACTCTAATCCTCACCAGCTGGAGGTGGCGAACTGCTTCTCAGGTGGTCGCAACATCCCCCAACTTGACCGCTGCAACCGTGGATTCTTGGCATCTGAACCCTCGCCTTGTCGGTTCAGAGGTTCAACGGTCACAACTTTGCTCTCCAGACTCTTCTTGCTTCGCGCCTGAGCCCACTGATGTGACATGGATCAACCACTTGGATTCCGCGGCGCCTTGGCACCTCAAAAGCGGGGTCAAAATCACAAAGACTCGAACCAAGGGAGGACATCCGAACCTTGACACCGTTGGGAGCGACCAACTCCAGCCGCAGCTAAAAGTGTCCCAGCAGAATACAGGGCGCGGCAAGTCCGAGTCATTTGGCGACCATGGGACTGATTATTGTGGCGTCAGGTGACCCAATGAGCTGTACATAGGTTGCTGTTGGGGGATCCACTGTTTGCTCTCCACTGTCAGTCCCGCACTTCATTGAGATGTGGCTCAAACTTTCTTGATGGCCTAGCCACTGAGAAGATTTATGTCGCTGCAGCTATGAGTCTTAGAAAACTGGTGGATTCTGAAAAACCAAAGTTAGTCTACCAACTTCAGTTGTTCTTTGACTTTCTTGGCTCTTCCGTGCACAGTGTACCCGGAGTGTACCCGGAGTGTACCCGGTGTACCCACCCAATCAAAATGTCTCTTTCTTCTGTGAGGTGGTCATTCAAGGCTTGGGTGATACCCATCAGTTGTCCCGGCACCCTTCGCCCCAGACCGGGAGCCAGACGTGGCCGACATTGTGTTGGCTGGGCAAGGTCCGAAAGTCCAGGTCGATTTCACCTTGTCCAAAACTCAAATGATTGAAGATCAGTTGATAATCCATGGTCACTTGTCGGTTGAAAGCATTTGTTTTCCCTTGCACAAGTTGACTCATTTCACTCGTAGGACTAGACTCCAAAGATGTGGTTTTTACAAGATGTGTGATCACTTCTGTAATTGAGAGTGCCTTGCTTTATCAATGCGATGCAAGAAGACATGGGAAGCTCTTTGAGTTTGTTTTTTGTCCAGCCTCAATTTCTAATGATTAACAGCAGTCGACAGCAGTCAACAGTTTGTAGTTGAACAATGGGACTGGTGCATCATCGCTAATGGAAGTTGATTGGGCTTGGTGACTGAAAATGGATAATCACGGAACAACAACGGAGCTATTGTGGGTTGATCGCCCTGCATAGGTATCCCTATTTCACGCGTCTCCCAGGATTGGGTGGCAATCGCCGCTCGCATTCCAAACATTGGCTATGTGGTTCGGTTCCATGTACACCTACATAGTCCACAGGATCCTCCACACCTAGCCCGCACAAGTGGTGAAGGTACATGGGTCGGTATGAATGATGCTGCGACACTGCTGGTTTTGATTCCACCCGCAAATGTGGCAAAACCTGTGGCATTGAAACACTGGCCATTCAAGCAAGATATTTTCCAGGCCATCTTCAGATCATCTCGAGCGCAACCACTCACAGGTGCACCTGCTTCAACGCTTGGTTGAGGGGCTGCCATTTGGGCAAGCCAAAGATCGTGTGCTCGCTGGGCTTGCTGCCTACCTGTGTCCATTGCTGGAGTTACAGCAGATCAGCCAAACAACAAATTCTAAGTCAAATCTATGGCATTTCGGCGTGGATGACCCCATTCAGTAACTGGTGACTAATCAGTATTATAGGGCTTACAAGCTACCTGATGGGGGTTATAACCATGGGTAGATACAGGTTATAACCCCAGCTGAACATCCAAGTGCAAGACAAAATCTGGCATGTAAAATTTCCTCTCTTGTAGATGACTTGGCTATCAGAATTTGTGGCACCATGTTCAATTTCTGCGACTTTCATCTTACGCTTAGAAGACACCTCCAAATCAATTGGCTTTTGCGATCAACAGCCCCTGCACCAAACCGCTTGCATTTCCACCTGCTTGCTGCGCTTCTGAAACGGAGGATCTTCTGAACCATGGGAAAAACCTGCAGACTCTGTTTTCAAATCTGAGTGTGATCAACCTCTCTCTGACCTTGTGCCTTTCAGGTCTTTCCAAACATTGGACACCAAACATCACATCTCCGCCGCAGCTGATGACACCCACCAGGGACTTCGAAAAATGCTCAGGGCGCAACCCTCTTGGAGCAGGTGTAGGCGAAGCCTGTGGGTTTTAAGCTCTGCCGTTGACCAGGGGCTGGTGTTTGGAGCGCGATGATGATTCCAACACCTGGTCTATGGTGTGAGTCGGTGAGCTGTTGCTGATTCACCCATATGAATTGCTGGCACTTTCTGATTTCACTTGGCATTTCAATTGAATCTGGCTCAACTTTGGCATTTTTATACGACTGACCCACAGGATTTTGCTGAGAATGAAAGAGAAAACAAGCCCTCGACATTGAAGCAAACGCAAAAAACAAAGGTTGCTCCTTCCACCTTCAAAGTGATACCCTCTAGTTCCAAGATGGCTAATCACTCAATCAACAAGCTAGTTGTATCCCGTGCAAGCGCTGGTGCTGCGGCAGTGGCCTTGCTCCGCAGCTCCTCTAATTGAGCGCGCCTAGGAAGTGCAAAGGCGAAGCTGGGACCTTTGATGCTGCTATGGCACACCTTCGAATCGACAACGTGACCGGATGCTTCCTGGTATCAATGGATGGTGATGGATGATGGTTGATGTATGATGGTCCAGTGATGATTGATGGCTATTGATGGATTATTATCTGAGGATCAGCTTGAAAGCCCGCCAAGGTGTCATGCGTTTGACTGTGCAGCGCTCTGAGATGGTCAACTTCGGTTGCAGGTTGACCAACCCTTGTAAGCATGGCAGCCAAGGGTGGATCGGCTCAAGGATCAACCAGCCATGGGTAGAACCAAGTTGATCTGGTTGCACAATATATCATGTGCTGGTATAACTTATAATCTGATTCACCAAGGGTGGGTCACGACCACTCGGACTGGACATTTGACATCACCTTTGGTCTGCCTTTCAACTGGCTGAGCCAAGGACAAAGTCCGGCCTTTCGAGACAACCTGGCGCGAGAGTCTCAGCTACTATCTAGCTGAATTCAGGCAATGTTCAATTTAGGTAGCTGAATTCGGGTAATTGCCATTTTCAAGTATATCTTCTAAATTCCACAAAAATGAATCCACCAATGCTCAAAGGTCAAGACTTGGATTGCGCCAAAGAGTGGTCCTTGTCTTACGCTGCGTTTGAAGCAGAAGCGTTTTGGGCCAGTGGAAGTTCACCAAGGTGTACACTGTTGAGAACTGGGATCATCCTACCCATCGCCTTCCCCACGAATCTGGTAATGGCCTAGGATCATCCCAAGGAAATGGAAAATGGGGCTATCTCCAGGGCGCTCTGCAAATGGCCGGCAGCTGGTGACACTGCTCACAGAAATCCCATCTGCAGCCGGTTCACTGGCAGCCGTGAATACCGGTGGTGATTACGAACGGCAGCAGTTGCTGGATCATATCCCTACAACACTGCAATCCTGACTGGATACAGTAGAAATTGTGAAAGAGATCCATTCAAATAAACCAGCCTGGTATCTGAGTTGGTACATTACCACAGCAAAAATTGGTTGTTACTTTTGTCCAATGGCTGTGGGTACGCTGTGAGTACCATGGTACCGCTGGCTGCTCACATCCCCTGAATGAACAACCAAGTCCAACTGTGAAAATGTTCGCCTACACCTTTCTTGAACGCTTAGTACCCATGATAACTGGTAGATCCTCCAGACTTGTTGGTCATTGTACCCTATGATCAGCCATATGGCTGCTTCTCAAAATAGGGGTACCTCAATGATCAATGACCATTAAAATATCATTATCATCAATTACCATTGTACCATATCCATAAAATCTTTGGAATGGATGATCAATATCCATTTTAATGCCATATTTACATTTAATATCATGAAAATACCATATGATCAATGACCAAATCCAGCCATCCATGTCTCAGTCGTCAGCCTGAGCCACCGCAGGATCCACCGGTGGAGTCATGGCAGGAGTCCCCTCCAGGCACAGGCGCGTGCGGATACACCACGGATGAGGCAAGCAGGGACTATGGTGGTATACATTAATGATGAAATGATCAATCATGGCTATAGTATGATTGAATAGTATTATAATGATTTATTGAATAGTGATTTATAATGATTTTTTGAATAGTGATGATCAATAATGATTACAGTGGTATAATATAGTTCAGCAATGAATAATTAACTGCATCAAGCGGTATACCATTGTTCAATAATGATCATGACACCACCAATAAGATACTAGGTATGCCATTGGCAGGAACGATCGATAATGCTTCAGAATCGTGTTTTTTCTGTATGGATATGTATGCACATACAATTGAACAAATTAGATCATGAGGGAGCGCACGAGAAGCGATGCACCTGCAGGTGAAGCAGTCCCTGACCAAGTTATGTGAGCACGCGCCGTGATTTACTCGAAGAACTGGAAGACCAAGCATAGTTGTCGGATAGAACACACATCTTTTACTGACCATGGATATAACCCTTTGAGGTATGGCTTCTAATCCCGATGAGATATCTTATAACCCCTATACGATAGCTTATACTCCCGAAACGCTTGTGAGCTTATAACCCTCATGAAGCACCCCTACAACTAGTAGCATTTGCCATGGTAACTTGGGGTTCGTTCACCCACCTTCAAGGGCTACCATGGTGATGTCCTAGGCAAATGGTTGTCCTCGCTTTGTGAGGATACGTTCAGAGCGTCCAAGAAGGTCGTTCCATGAGTTAAGATGGAAATTTGGAGGAAGCCATGTTGACATCCACACTGCTCATGGCCTCAAAATTGTGCGCAACTAACCCTCTGGCCCCTTCCCAGCAGCAAGGAGCGCGTGCGGTCAATGATGCATAAAAGGTGCCCACGGGCGCACAGGACACTATTACAGAGTACGGCTTTGGAGGGTATCACACGGTATGCATATGTACCCATACATATGTGTACAACAACATAGGTACACATGTACAAGCAAATGTATGTGTCGCAATGTATATAAATTATATATATATAATACATAAATACATGATACATGAATGCAAACACATGTATCCAACTGCCAAATACTGCAGGAGTGGCGACTTAGAACTGGCTGGGTCCAATCCCTCAGCATGATGTGACTCAAAAATCAGAAGCACAGAGAAGCACTTGGATCAAGACTGAAAAACGACTTGTACTGAACTGACTTGCATAATATCATGAAATACGTTCATAGCTAACCTAGTTCATTGATGTTCAAGAATAATCAGAAGCCGAAGAAGGACACTAATCAGAAAGATGATGATATTATTGCAATATTGATAAGAAGGACGGAAACAATAACAATAATATTCAAAGTGATAGTTACTTGTAATATCATTGTCATTAAATATCATTCACTTGTAATACTACAATTAGGTAGTTACTTCAAACTTACAAATTCACCACCCCCAAGTTCACCTTCCGATCCACTTGTGCCTGCTGTGCCTTTGACTCCAAGGATCTTGGGGACACTCCCCCAACCTCGACAACTGGAGCCGCACTGCGCCCTGTTCTCCAAGCAGGTGCTTGATCTGCTAGCCCAGTGCTGGTGGATAGTGGTATACCACTAATGGTGGATGATACTCAACCAATAGTGGCTCAGAAAATCTCATAGACAACTATACTAGTTCATCAAGAAGTGGTTACTGTAATAAGAGGAAAAAAACGAATGATAGTTGGATCTACGGTTGACACGTGTACTGGCAGAAAAAGACTGGCATTGAAAGTGATGACTTAGCATAATCGCGACCAGGTAGTTACTAGCTATTGCTTAGCCATCAGTGACCATCATCTAAGAGTACCTATTGTTAACTATCACTAAGGTAGTTACTAGCTATTGCTTAACCTGATAGGTACAACTATGAAACTGCAGATTCACCGGCGAGTTGTACCGGAGCACCGCTATTGGGTTTCGCAGCTTGGAGCATGACATGGTTTGGCAGGTGCGGGTTGGTCCCATGGTGGGTCCAGGCCCTGAGCATTTTTGCAGGCCCTGAGCACCACCGGCAAATCCCGCCGGTGAACTTGATCATGGTGAGTCATACAAGGTGGGCATCCGAAACGTTAGCTAAGTTGGTTCATAACTAGGGTAACTACTAGTTGTGGTATCACCATAGTTGAATGGCTTATTGACCAACTTATAACTAGGGGGGCCCAACAAGAATGGAGCTGAACCTCATCCTTCTTCCATTCTGCCGACAAAAAAACATTGTCTGAGTCCCAAATGCCTCACTTCACAAACGAATTGAAGAACAGTCATGAGCTTCTCCATAGCGAATCAATCATCATCTAACCATTTATCTAGCCATTAGATCTAAACATTCTTAGCAGCCATTATTTCACCCCATCCAACTAGTAGTCCATCCTTACCTAACAACTCATGGCCTTCACCAAGGATGTCTGGCGTTCAGGATCCAGCGGTGTCGGAGGCTTCGCTGAGTTCATCCGCTGACCTTGTCGCAGTCAATGATGAGATCATTTTAGCCAATGGTTTTGACCATAGTTTACTGTTTTTAAGAACAATAAACTTGGTTTTAAAAAAATATGTTCTTAATAACCTATGGTTGACTATAGTTAACCATAATTAGTATTTCAGCCAACTGTTTTTAATAACAATAAACTTGGTTAAAGAAAACAATGCTTTACTATGGCTAGAATGATGAATAGTTACTATGAACTATAATAGTGGTTATTATCATTAACTATAGCTACAATAGTTGACTGCTATAATAGTGAACTATAGTAGTGCTTACTACTATAATAACTAACATAATTACTCTTATACAACAATTATAGTAATTAACTAGAATAACCTCGCTATTATGATAAATAACCATTGTTAATAATAATCAACCGCTATAATAATAACCTTACTGTTTAATTCTATTGACCAACAATCAAACCAATAGTTAAATACTATTGTTCCTGGCCACTATCATAGTCCACTATGAGTATTAGTGGTCATGATAAGGACCTTGAATTAACCTCCAACAACAGCTCGCCCCTAAATGACCATAATTAAGATACTGGTTACGAATGGTGAACATGGTGATTTACTGTATCATGAACAGTGGTCATGACTACTAGTCGGTTTGGAAGTTTGGAAGTCAAACGTCCTACGTAGGTTGCCGCAGGTAGTCTGTCAGGACAGATGTCTGTCCGGTACTGCTGGCAATGGTTGAACTATGGATGGAAACCGTTGTTTCAAAGTTCAAGCATTTCAATCTCATGAATCATGCCAGAGAATGTTTCATCACCCAGATCCGACTCATTACCCTTCTGCAAACACTGAGGCCCAAACGCTTTCTCCAAACCATCTCTCTTCACCCAAAGGTCTTTGCCTCAAGTCGTTCTGGGCAGGGCGGCAGGGTGGACATCAGTTGGTTCATGCAAGTTGGTACCCCAAGTGGACGGTGGGATGGTGAACTTTCCCTGACAGATCATCCACAACCAAGGCTCAACCCGCGGCAACCCGCGGTCACCATCCCCCGGTCCGCCCAAATACATTGCCGTCAAGGAAGCCCCGGTGGAGGATGACCCCATGTTGACCCTGATTGAGTTAGGAACCGTTCGGAACAGTGGCTGGAACCATGGATGAACTGCCCAGCACTGTCAAACTCAGTCGTACTTGGCATACCTTGGTTACGATACATTTGCCAAGTCGGGAGGAATGCCCAAGCACCGCCAAGCAGCTGCTGTGGTGCAGAGGTGTTACCCCAATCTCAGAAAATCATTGGACGATCATCCCACTTGGTGACGACTGGTCACAACCCGGGGGTACCCTGTGTATTTCTGTGAGATGATCACCGGCCTCACCACTTGTCAACACGTCATCTCTCGATGCCAAGCTCTTGATTCATGTTGGGATTCCCATGCTGAGCTGACCTATCATGATCAACTTGTCATAACTGACTCCTGCTGGTTCTATCCTCCATTCACCACCACCCCAACCCCGGACATGCGACCACGAAAAATCCCAGGGACCCAACTGAGACCTTCGAAGCCCCTCAAGGGACGAGCCAATCCGCTGGAAGCCCAAGCACCTGATGACTAGAACTCCCAGGTTGAGAGCTCAGGAATCGCAACTGGGCCTATAGAAAAATGATTGATGGTCTGTTCTGAAAATACATAGATGTTTTTTCACATGTTTGATTTTTTTCAAATGATATTTGTTTAGAGGTTTTGATAGAGACAAATGGCAACAACCCTTAAGAAATCAACCTGCCCACAGCTGAACCGTTGATGAAATGAGTTGATTCCTGCCACATTCAGTCTTGGTTTGCCAACCTTCATTCCAAGCAGTTGTCAACACCGCAGCTACTCAGTTTTTGCCACTCGTTACCGGCGAAACCAACAGCAGTCAGGTTGACAACCGTCCTGGCTATGCCAGAAATTGGGATGGTCATTTGCAAGCGGCCAGGTGTGTTTGTTTTGGGGCTGCCTAAGTGTCTGATGTCTGGACACAGGACCGACACAGCTGCTGAACATTCTTTTGGCAAGTAAGATCGAGCCGGAAACCAAATGATTTGTAGGAACAATGACTCACGTGGGTCACGGGGATCCGTTTGCAAAGGAACCAGCCATAATTTCACCATGCACCCACTAAAGCTGGACGTCTCCGGCCAGGCCTAGCTCAAAGCTGTTCTCAACCTCACCAGGTCAACAGCAGTTGTTCTTGGCAACGGTCATTCCGCTCTCTCAGAGGGGGCAAGTTTATTTATGTATCAGAGTACCTTGTATTGAGCTCTGACAATACTATGGGATATCATCACATGACGTTGCATGACATGAGTTTTGCTTTGCATTACAGCAGATTACACTGCATTCCCTGTGGATATATCACATTACGTATGTGCATGAGCCCTCTAAACATGTAGTGTTTGCACAAGTCAAAACAAAAAGCGAACAATTGTGGTAATATTGCTTTCAGGCTATGTACAGGAAATCAAATCAATCATTTTTTCTTCCACGTTTCTATGGCTGCGGGTCGAAACCCTGTAATCGTGGTGTACAATCATCATCCATTACATTCCCCATGATTTGTTGCTTATCATCCCTATGATTTGTTGGTTATCATCCCTCATAAAATTGCTGGTTCAAGCCTTGATCCATAGCCACAGCAGTCGCTCTGAAACCGAAACCAGCCTCCTTCACTTCGTCTGGAGGCCGATCGGCGGATGCACCTGAGAGGTTTACCAGCTCCTCACCTTTTGGTAATTGAGGAGCTCAACGACAGTGATGACTTGGAATGGCTAATTTTGGCTAATAAGGGTGAGGAATGTCGGTGCTGAATGCAACTTGACGACATATGCCAGTCATGGCTGATAACAGTTGACAATGGACCCATACACAGTTGACAAGATTCGTAAGCAGCCGCTTTATGACGGAGAGGGTTCCTAAGCTATTCTGTTGTGGTTGGCTAAATCTGCTATTCCTGGCTCAGGGGGTACGATGAACCCTATGAAACCAGCTAGGATATCTGCAAATCATCTTCATTCCGTCGGGTTCATTGAGATATGATTTTACTTCGACATCCTGATAGTTCCGATATTTGAGTGCCTTGATGCCTTATTTCGTTTGACATGCCGGTACACCACTTGGAACATCCGTGTTTGTTGTTACTGCTATGTTTAAGCACAGCCGTGCCAACTATCCCAACAGGAGCGTGACAGAGAAGCACGCGTGGACGCAAACAAAATAAATTACATTGGACGCCAAACATCCTGAATCGGTCTCCAACGCATTGGCTGGCAAACATCAAAACAGAAGGATGATGAATAGTGTCTGACCAACCGAATGCACGAAAAAATATGGCGAGTGCACTCACGCAAAGAACAACAAAGGCGGAGTGCAGGGCAGGGTGAACCATGGTGAACCAATGATCAATGCGAATCTGCAAATCTAAAAAACTTTCAGCGGATTCACAAACATGCAAAAACTTCCTCAAATCTCCACGTTGGTCAAGCCAACTCGTCGGGGGCAACTGCCAACATATCCTCCAAGAACAAAATACCAACAGACCGAAAGCCTGAAGAGTGAAGAAGGCATTCAAAAAAGAAACGATATGACGATCACACATCAAAACAAAAGATAATGACATTTACCAGGATAGATATTGAATGAGATAGAACGATACCAATGGTGATACAATGTGCCAGGCATTCTACTCAACAAGATACGGACTGACAACTCAAATATTGATGCAAAATCGTAGCAAACAACATGCCAGGAAAAGTTCCTCTTTACTATCTTTGCCTCTCTTACTTCGTCCAAAGGAATACTGTCATGAACACTCATGATGATCAACTACGATGATCCATGATAAACAACCACAATGAATAACCATGCTGAACATAGTAACCTACAGTAAATGATCATATTCAACAACAACCATCCTAAACATTACCAAACTAACCATCATGATCAACCAGCCCAAAACCCTCACCGGCACGCCTCGAGCGTGGCTGGGCAGTCTCTGCCTTGAATTCCGCGGATGCAACATGGCTTGGATCACCCAATGTGGTGGGGAAGATCGCCACAGGGTAGGTATCTCTGCTTGGTGACAAACCGTACCTCCAAATGCGTGTATATATATATATAAATCTGTTTATACCTATATGTATACATATATAAAACATATTCAGAAAAAGAAGAATCAAATAAAATTGTGAATCAATGAAGCAAGAAATATATACAATGTATACATATAGTATATATATATACATATACATATTTGAATATATTAGATTCTCACATGTAGCTACTTGAATATATCCGTAGATCCGTAGATCCGCTGAGCCATGGATCCGAGGCACCACCCTGGCCCTCGTTGTTCCACACGCGTCCGTCCCGCGATCGAGTTACGAGTCCTGAGCGGCTACAGAGATGGTGAGGAGATAACGTCTAGGGGGGATATCAACCAATCAATGGTTAATGATAGGGTATAACCAACAATAATGATGGGATATATATATATATATAAACTATATCGCTATGGATCAATATCAACCAATCAATGGTTATATAATGGTTAATAGGAGATAACAACCAACAATAATAAGGGACCAGCTATATCCAGCTATATATGGCGAGCTGGGTCAAGCAGTTCACCAACCAACAACAATGGCGATTTCGAGCCGGTTAATGCTTGATAATAGGGGATGATAATTAACAAAAATAGGGGATATACCAGCTATATATGACTATGGGTCAATATTTAACCAACCGATTTCATGGAGGATAATAACCAACAAACTCATAGGGAAAACAGTAGTTAATGATAGGGGAACCAGGGGTACAGGATTTTGACCCACAGCCATGTAGATGACTGAGTAGATGAATAGATGAAAAAGTGCATGATGAGTAGATGAATGCTTGTTGATTTGATGCATTGAAAGGATGAAGTTGGTCAACAACACTGGTTGACTATCATGGGATTCCGTTCATCCGATCCAGCAATCTCCAATACCCAAACCTCCTAACAGCTTAATGAGTGGTGATGGACCTTTGCGCTTAGGCTCAGTTTGCGCCCCCGTCTCAGGTGTGAAGCCATCGTAGAAATGAAAAACATCGTCCAACGACGTTGAGATGTGATCCATGTGCTGCTTGATTAATATGGATCTCGCCATATCAGTGTGGTTCATCCACGGCGCCAGAATGAACAATGCAAAAGGGATACAACCAACCAACCAAACCATCGACAATACTAGGTACAATTGAGAACTACAACACAAAATGTGATTTTGATGGAAAGAACTACTCATAACAGGACTGGGGATGCAGAAAACAGCTGTTCATTTCTGGACTCCGTGATGGCTGCTCAGTTCCATCCATGAAGAGCTGACATGACCTGCGAGAATTGGTCAACGAATAGTGATGAACCTATCCATGAAACACAAGCTATGTCAAACGCTCAATGGTCGTATTGGAGCATGTCAAACAAAAGCGAAGCTATTCATTAGTAGGTATGTATACATTTTATCGGACAAAAAATTGATTCAATATCAAAAGTTATATCAAAGGCTGCTCTATCAACTATGAACTAGTTGATGATTAGTCACTGAATGTTTCTATTGAAGCAAGGGATTCTCCCTAGAAGACTCAAAAGACGAAAAGAAAAATGATGTGAGTCATGAAAAGTTGGTTGTGCAAAGTGCAAAGATTTTAGCAACCTGGCTCTTGTGGTGCAATACTCACACATTCAGGTCAGGTCAGATTTGGGAACTTTAACATTTAGATCATTTATTCTGAACAAAAACGTGTGTTCAAAAAACTTTGGGCTTATGATCATCGATGATGATGATTAGCCATACCATGATAAATTGATTGCAGGACATTCCCCATTGATAGTGGCGAATGAGACTGTGTGACATGTTTTGTTGTTTTCTATACATAGCTCCCAGAAACGACAGACAGCCAACGACCACAACGATCAACCATCTCCGACTATACACATCCGTTTACTATCACTATAACCCGTCTTAACTAAGCGCATCAAATACCTTATGAACACGGACTAAAACCATTGTCCATCATAACTAAGCGTCATTAAACATCATCAAACATGATATACCGTCATTACATCATTAACCAATATTAACTCATTCCCCTTCGCGACTGCTTGACCTCCATGAACCGTGGAACTACCCCGGCCAATCCTGGAATCCTCAAGCCCACCGTAGAAGGCACTCCCATTGGCTGGTCATTACCGGCAAGAAAAACCATGACGAACAACTGCATTTGATGATTCAACATTACTCACCCGTATTACACCACTACATTTGATGACTTCATGATTATCAATTACAAACCATTTCGAACCAATATCAGCAAACATTGTGCTATTATTCGTTCCTGGCCAACTCAGTGCTGACCAGTGTTAACTGTTGCGCCAGCGTTTCAAATCACGACTTGATATTTCATTTCCCGCAGACAACTGGCAAGCCCCTCCCTTCCGTTGCAAGTTTGAAAATCAAATCAACCTCCCAACTGAACGATCAAACAACCAAACAGTCAGGGATCGCACGGTCATTCTTAACCAACGACGCTAGCAACGGATATCCAAGAAGGGTTGGTTCATCAATCAACAAGTCACCCTAATTGATGGCAAGAAAGGTTCATTAACCACCACCAACAACAATGGTGGTGGCGGCGGTGGGGATATTATCAACCATTCCACCTACCAGCATGGCTGGACAGCCTATGCTGGTCAAGCTGCTGCGGTGGATCATCCTTGACGGGCCGCTGCGGCGCAGAAATCACCTGGGCAACTTTGAAGTCAGTGGGCCCAAAGGCGATCAACTGATTGAGTCTGGTTCATGAACACGACTTGGTGGTTTCTCAACATAGGGAGCTCCAAAAATGGTTATTTCATTTGCAAAAAAATTATCCGCCGACCCCTTGCGACGTCAGGGGGAGCGCAATGGAGAAGAGTGGCGGAGCCAAGCCAGAACCAAACGAATGGGAAGGGTCTTGCAAATTCCTTGATCACTCATGCTCGCCTAGGAGGCCAAGAATGACACCTCCGACTTCCCAAGCACTGCGACGTCGGAAGTCCATGGTGACCAGCGGGCTGATCAGCCACGCAGCGACGCCCACGCGACGCAGGAAGAAGACCAACAAGAACACGCATACTTGGACATGCAAGTTCAGGGTCTTGTTCCCCAGGAGCCTCTGACAGACATTTGTCAATCTGTCGTCGGATTTCAGAGCTGGATGGACCCACCAGCTGCCTAATAGAAATGTCAAAGCATGACATTGTATAGCTTTAGTAACCGCGGTAGGCATTGCGGTGATATGGTCACTACAATTGTTGATGACCTTGTTCGGCTGTTCACTTGGATGTTGGTTCAACTTTTGATAGCAGCTGCATATTTTCTGACGATTGATGCTACCAGCGCGTACATGCCCGAGGTGTTGGCACTGGATCGACACGCCTATTCTTTACGCATGTCTGAAAACAAGTATGTGTGTTCTCAAGACACGTCAGCGCATGAAACGACACGCGCATGTTTTGGAGTCAATCGAGCCCTATGTTGGTATCGACCCCTATGTTGGTATCGACCCCCATGTCACGCGTGATCTTTTAAATCATTGCATGGCCTCAAAATCCCCAACGAAAACCCATCAAAACCCACCTTAGACTCAAGATGAACCCAACATATCCCAGCTTGCGCAATTTCTTACGCCATTTCATGGCCTCAAGATTGACCCGGCAACCCTTAAAGAATTTACCTTGCACCCAGGGATTCCTTTGGAACCACGTATTCCAGATGCCCCTTTGAGATGAAAGGAATATCCAGCAATCATCGTTGCAGCCACGACAATCATTATGCTCATTGCCATGCATTGTTCCCAGCACAGGGCTCCTCCATGAACATCTTGATACGAGCCTGCCCAGGGAGCTTCAATGCTTCCCAAACTTTCCGCCAATCTTGGGAAACATTTTGCGAAAGCAGCGATTGTCCTCCATCCGCTCAAGGTCGCCCACCGTGGCCCAACGCTGATCGTGGACCTCCTCGACCAAAAGCGGACAGGAGGGCGCATCCAGCCACACTCAGCATTGTTTTGCTTTCCAGATACGAATGATTGGTCCAGCCATTAGCGTTGATTCCAGCGCGGTAGCATTATGCCCATTACCATCCTTGTATCCAGCAAACATACAAGTCAACAGATGCCTCTCTGAGATGAATGATGGTGCCTCCAGCCACCATCGTCATTGTTTTGTTCCAGATGCCCCTCTGCGATGGATGATTCATCCAAATCATCGCCTTCTAAATCGACCCATTGTTGGCTGTTGCATTGAAAAAATTAAAATATAGTCTGCCCCTGAGGTGTTGCTCCAAAGTAATTGACCCAAAAATTTTGGGCATCATCGACCTCTTGGTCAACCTCAGGCGCCTCTTCCTCTCCCATCTCGGGCTCTACAAGCTTCGGAATGCCATCTACCAAGGTCTCTGCGGCCGTTTTGGCTGCATCCGTCCGGTTCAGGGGTTTCATTCGATCCTGCAAAATGACAAGCATGTTTCAATCCTGAATGAATTTATGAACTTGCTGCTTGATTGTTACATATTTCATACATCCAGGACAGTTTTCTAAGAGTGAAGGCGGTGGGCATAAAGGGAAAAAATATGAAGTGAGGAGGAGGGTACAAAGGGAAGGAGCAGTTCATACTTGATACATCCGCGACAGTTTTCAAACGCAAGGAGCAATTCATACTTGATGCATCCGCGACGGCTGTCTAAGAGTGAAGAAGGAGGATTTGCAGGGAAACAATAGGAAACCGGACGATAAACAGACACAGAAATGAAATACGCTAGGATAAACAAAATAGGAGGGAACACTAGATCACACAATGAAGCAGCGGCTAAATCGAAACAAGAAACTTTAGAATTGGATGGAACTAAGTATGACCTTGAATGTGGGTTTTCCATCATTGCGAGGCGCTCCACATGCTTAGGACGCTGAATGTTGCCAACAGCCTGTAAGCAGTTGGCTGGCAGGCAAATGCACCCATTAAAGAAGAACAAGCAATTGCGCTTCATGTGCTCAAACTACCCTGACACAAATACATTGTATGACAGCACATTGTATGGCAGCTTACAATGGTCGCGCGCGCAAGGTGAGAAGAAAAATCTAATGCAAATTTCAAGCATTCTACTGAATTACTTCTCTTACTGTAAATCCTTGAAACCAGTCGTGTGTCCTCATTTGTGACAACACTCGGATGTATAAGGATGCTGAACTTCAAAGCAAATGGAAAAATTGAAAGCAAATCTGTCTCTTGCAGCCGCTGCTGGCCCTTCCCCACTGGTGCGCGCAGCAACATCAGGAGCAGGAGCTTGTGGATCGTATGGTGTTTCCATCTTTGGCAACTTGCTCAGCATAGCCGCACCCATGGCCTTGACATCAGCCACAGGCTCTCCTTTCATGATGCGCTCGCGGGCAATCTCCTGAGCCACGGGATTGCAAAATAATCTTTGGCCCTCAATATCAGAAAACAAAGCAGTTGCAACATGATTTGGGGTTGCCAACACTGCAAACGGATGGGATGCTGGCACAAATCTCCAGAATTTCATTTGTAATACTATTTCCACCTTGCGGCAGCACCAACACCTTGCCAAAAAAAAACAATGGAACCACAGTCAGTGCCTTTAGCTGACTTGGCCAAGGTACAGAAAAAACCAGCTTTGAAAGCATCTTCAACTCCCATGTGTTATTTTTCTTGCGGTAGCCGCAGTTGGGGCATCTGATCTCCTCTTCTTCTTTTCTTGCTGCATAACTACAAGACATGATTGGTAACCATCGCGCTGCACTGTCACAAAAAAAACCTTGCACGCCTGGTGCGCTGTCTGCTGATGCTGGGCGCTTCCGTGGGTTCTTGGGTTCTTTACTTGCTGCTGGCCTTTTCATAGCCTGCAACCCTAGCCCTCAAACAGGAATAAAATAATATGATGTTGGAAATCCCTGGCCTTCGTTTGAGAATCACCTTCATGTGCCTGTTCTGCTTTCTCAGCATCTTTCTGGTATTTGTTTGGTGCCTGCGCCTCTGCTTTGCTCTTCACAGTCGCCTTTGCTTGGCTCTTAACCTCCGGCTTTGCTTTGCCCTTAGCATCTGCCTTTGCTTTGCCCTTGGGCTGTCTAGGTTTCTTGCGTTGGGTCTCTTCTCCACCCGATTCGGTCAGGTCACCATCATCGACAACCCGGGGCAAAACGCTCGACATGGGACCGCAAAAACAACAACCGTCCTCTATACCGGGTGCGCCCCCTGCCGCCGACCCTTTTTCCCATTGGTTTTTGCACGTGACCTTAAAAAAACGACATTCTCGCCTGCATTTCGATCGTTTTTGGGCCCTGGACGGCACAAAAATCTGCAAAGTGAGGTTGAGGAGGATTTTGGCAAAATCCTTAAATTGGGTGGGGATAAAGATCTTTGGGAAAAATGAGGTGCGGTAAAAAACGGAAAAAAACGATAAGTTAGTGGAAAAAATCTCGGCACTGGACAAGGTCGGGATTGTGGAGGGTTGGGGCTAGTTTTTTGCTGTTTTTTGGCTTACGGCATGCTGCAAAACGTTGTAATTAATTTACAGGTTTTGGCAAATCTGGTCTGAAAGAAAAAATGCATTGAAAAGTGAAAAAAAAACGCGTAAATACCGATGTTTTTGAAGGGGCAAATGAAAAAACGCTGTGAATAGCATTGCTTTGGAAAAAACATTGTAAATGCCATGGTTTTGACCACTTTTTTCACAAAAACTATTGTTGTTTACATTGTTTTTTGCTTGCAACGATTAGAAAACGTCGTAAATACCACGTCTTTTTTCGCACCAGTGAACCCCGAAAAACATAGCATCCTCTGTGGGCATCGCCGGTACCCGCATCCTGTCAATTAAAAATGGATGATGTAGGGGTAGCCCTATTTCGAGAAACCACCATATCCTGCACGAACACTGGATCAGGTTTCGGACATCTGCAACTACACTGGCTTGCAATGGATCGAGTTCAGGACTTTTTGTTGGGATTTCAGTTCATAATGCTAAGATCGATTTCAATGCTTGACTTTCAAACTACCTCAACCAGTTCTGAGCCAAATTTCTGGCACTTTTCGGAGGTGTTGAAAGGACCCATGTTGGAGCGCTGAGAAGTCGGCAGGTGCGTGCTTGGTTTGGCGAATGGCGAACAAACCTGCTAAGAGCGCAGCTGCTATTGACCCTGGTCCCAAATTGTGCCCCAAAAAACCTGTAAGGTCAGTCACTACCAAAAAGCATAGATCCAAATGTGAAAACGCTCACGTCTCGACCTTCAAAATTTCATTGGGACAACTGTGTTCCTTGAACTCTCCATGACAATGAACAGCAGCGGACACCAAAAATCTCGCAACGGACACCAAAGATCTCCAAGACCTCTCAGGTAAGGCCAGCAATTCATTGGAAGCCCAAAGAGGTGCCATCCAAGCACATGCGCCCAGCCTGCGAAGGGGTTCTCCGGCGCCACATCGCCCTGAGGCACGGATTCGTCACAGCTGAAGGCCCATGGGTTGATCCCCCTGCAGGATCCAACAGGGAACGTTGCTGAAAGTGGAGCCAACCAAGCCCCTGGTGTCATAGGTTTCAGCTGTGCTTGGCGAAGTTGGGACTGTCTACATGACTGGATTGATATCTTGTTTTGACCAGCCAAAACGAGTTGACAACGAAAAGGTCTGCTGCTCCTGCCTCGGCCTTCCATTGCCCACCGTCGCCTCAGCCACGCAAGGTGTCTCAAGGGGTCAGAAATCCCATGGGAAGAAGACAACGCATGAGCCCTGTTCGGGTCCCCCCAAAAGATGACTAGCAACAACCGAAGGAACAAGGAAATCACCCACCCGATCACAATCATCAGGAAGTAGAGCCGGTCATCATGGCAAATGAAGCACATTGACTACATCGGAATGACATGATTGATATGACATGGCGGCAGCCAGTCGTGAGATTAGCTGGTGTCTATAATTCCTGACGTGCACCGCTGGCTGATCTTATGCTAAATGTCCAATCCATCAGCGTAGCTTCGTGACACACCTTAGGTTAATGGATGCCATGTGTCCAGACTGTCTGAAGTAAACTGGACAAGCCTGGGAGGAGTTTTCTACGTTTGATTCTTGACACGATTCACCGGCAGCCGCGAACTGTATGCAAACTTGAAAGTTGATCGTGGGTGCTGCCATATTTTGGAGTACTGAGGTCTGGCTTTAAGACTTACAAGATTTTGGCCCTGACCTGCTAGGAAAAAACGGCTTAACCCTCACTCTGCAAGGACACTCTAGCAATGAGAGTCCTTTGTCGACCTTCACCGTTCACAGTTGGCGAATTACGGCAGAGCAGAATACATGGCGGGCAATGTGAACCAAATAGTCTCTCGGAATTTCCCACAGCAAGATGTTCATGGGATGTGGAGCCATTGACCCACAGCCAGGTAGTTTCATGGATAGTTTCGTGGGCCAACAAGTGCTCTTCTGATTCCAAGCGTCTCAGTCTCAAACTGGATGGATCCCAAGTTGCTTGGTAACTAAATGACCATCCATCCTTACCAGTTGGTTTTTGGACCAAGCTGACTGAGCTCTTCCTTCTTGGCACCCTTACCTTGAAAAATACCACTACTAGACTTTTGATGATCTATACGGGGGGTTCTCAGAATTGGGACCCAAAAATCGTAGGTTTGCTACTGCAATAGTCAATAAACGACGATTTGGGCGTACCCCCATTTGGAGAAACCACCATGCCTTCGTGATCGAGTTCAACCATCTGAACTGCAATCCCGGTCATGTTGGATGACCATCCCATTTTCATGGATGCTAATCATGAATGTGGAAGCGGTTGTGTCCAGTTTCCTCTAGTTCGTCTTTGATGCTGAACAAGCGGCAACGACCCAAATAAACATCCTTGAACCATTGTCAACTATGACTATCAACTATTCAACCCTCATTGATGGTCCATAAGCCCACAAGCAACCATCATAAACCACAAACCTCCCATCATTCGTCACGTGTTTCTTGCTACTTCCAGCTTCACAAGCACCACCCGCACCCGTGAAATCACACCACTCCGCCGTCCTCGGGCCCCAACTGGCATACTTCGGAGACTCAGCAAGCTGCCTGGCGTAGGCGGATCCCCACCGCTGCTGGGGGGGCCAGGGCAAGCTTAAGCTGCTGCGCTTGGGCATACTGCAATCCAAGTGGAAGTTGGGCAAATAGACATCATCAAACCAATGGTCAGTAAATAGGTGATGCTTCATAACAAAACAAAAAACGCAGCGCTGATTATATCCCGGATGCGTTGTTGAATGTTTGAAACCACCAGCTGGTGAATTGATGATTGCTTCACATCCCCATGACTTGTTGCTTCACATGGAGAACTCACGATTCGTGAATCTGCCAGCATTTTACCAGAGGGTATCTATGATGATCAGCCATAATCTAGCATCATGGATTATAGTCGGTCAAACAATATTACATCACGATTATTGACCATTAGTCGGGCATTGTAAGGATCAAGCACCGTGCGTTATGGTTATCATTGTTAAGCATCAACCCAATGCTTTGAGGTTGTTGAGCCCTACATGTTGTTAAGTTATCCGAATTTGTGGCATCTTTTTCATCGCTTGGACAATATAAAGTCTGTGTTGCTTTTGAGGCATTGGCACCATGAACCATATCGCTGGCTGCCATGGTTGGGTAACTAAATCCTTACTGCGTCAACTCCAACTTATGGTAGTTACAGTACTAACAATGGTCACTTAATGATTATTTAAGCATGGTTGTTAAGCACCAACCATGGTTCCAAATCAACAAATTACTGTCGTAGAAAACCAACACTTTGAACCTCCAAGAACTGCTTTGATGATCTTCGTCTTAGTCACTTTTTGGGCATGTCGGGCACGGGCCTTTTCCAAGAGCCATGGTCACGCCCCTTAGGGTATCACCAGCTACATGACCATCCACGAATTGACGGTTGTTTACCATAGGTGTTGACTCTGGCTGATGCTGAGGGCAATAGTTCTTGCCCCTACCTATGGGTTGGTTGCTCCTTGTTACCCAGTGCTGTTGGGTACGCAAAACAGTGTGGGGCATAGATTGTGATACACCCTGTGAAAGGCACATCATAGCAATGGGTGAAGTCATACTTCGATGATATTCCAACCATGAAATTCGTTGATTTCTATTATTGGTAGTCCTGTAGCTGCGGCAACAACAAGTGGCCAGGGGGAACAACCAAGTGGCAGTTGGTTAAAATCCCACTGATAATCCCACAGTAGAACTATAATCAGGCTATAATACAATAATGATAATGGTACAAGGTGGGGCCCTCTGGTTATAACTTGGTTTATAACTCATCTATCTATAGTTGCATCTACCATAACTAGTAGGTACCCTGTTTATAGAACAACTTAGCCATCTTGTTGGGGACAGTTACCATAACTAGGGTAACTATCTAGTTATTGTTGGGGAACCCATAGTACCATGTCACTAGTTATAGAACAACTCTGGCAACCATCTATCATAACTAGTAGTTACCCTGTTGGGGACCCCATCTTGCAGTGATAATCAGTTGGACAGTTACCACTGTTGGCTGAGGCCCGGTTCCACGACGTAGATTGTGACCCAGCTTGCCACGAATGGAAGAGATCATCCTGGTGACCATCATCAAGCATTTCTCTCCACTAAGAAATGGTCAATCAAAACCAAAAGTTAATACCAATAAACCAATAATATAGTGATAAGCCAATAAACCAATTAAATCAATATCAATAAACCAATAACCCAAACCAACTATAATTGATATCAACCAAAATGGAAATTCCAAAAGTCTAATACCAATAGCCCAAAACCCATATTTCTTCTTCCAAAAACGTAAATCCTACGATAAATCCGTATGCATATATAAATATGTATATATATATATTTATATATATATATTCGTATATGTATATGTGCCACTACTCGTGGTCAAAAATACTGAATCAATATTCACTGTTTCTATCATCAATCCAATGAAAAAGAAATCACAAGTAGTAGTGATGATGCTTCATGATGGAGATTCACTGTGGCCATCATCAACCTCTACGATGACCCGGTGATCATCCTGGCAGCAGCCAGACTCTCCCAGTGGTTTCCATCAGAAGCCTCAAGGCATCACCACACCGGGCCAGCTCTCCGGAACAGCCACCTGAAGTCATTCGTGATGAAGGGCACGTCAGGTGTGAGGATGAAATGCCCGGAATTTAGATATTGATACACTACAAGGGTCAAGTAATGATTGGGTGATATGGGATACACTACAAGGGTCAAGTAATGATTGGTTGATATGGTCAAGCATAATGGCTAATAGATGCTTCTATACAATGGTTGTTGTCGATATCTTTGATGATGGTTGACAATCGATGAATAAGCTGGTCGTTGATGATAGCACCCAATGGATGTCAAGGGCAAGCCAGCAACCATCCAAAACATCGGTGAACATCCTGACGGCCATAGACAAGATGCATACCTATAGACCTATATGGATACATGACATTGAAGTGGCACTGTCTTGCAGAAACCATCCGCGTAGTGCGTCATGACTGTTTTGTTTCGCACGGACGTGGTTCAAATTTTTGAAGCGCCAAAGTTTGATGGTACCCTACCACCAGTAATTTGTAAAAATATTTGGCCTCAAAAAAAACAACCAAAAACAAAACCAACAACACTATCACCAAAACGGCAACAACCAACAACACTAACACCAATAACGGCAACAACCAACAACAACAACAACAACAACAACAACGACGACAATGACAACGACAACGACAACGACAACGACAACAACAACAACAACAACAACAACAACAACAACAAAGAATAACAGCATCAAAACCAACAACAACGACGACAACAAAACCAACTTCAATGTGGAAAACGTCAGCAGTTGCCGAGAAGTTTCAACAACAGTATGAACAAAATCAACAGCAACCTCAACTGCAACAGCAGCAACCACGGCAACAAAACAGATCACCACAACAGCTTCGACATCGACGAAAGGCGGACGACACGCACCCTGAGAGTCCCAGACTCAAGGCATTTGCAGCATCCATGAGGCCCAAGGACAAAACCTTAGGCCCCAACGGGTCCAATACACAGCTGGTGTGACTGTACAGCCATTCGTTGGATTCATAGATCCTTAGATCCTAAGTAAATCTTAGGTCCATAGCGCTTATTGGATTCAAATATGACCCTATTCACAGTGCTTAGTTGTAGGAACCCTATTTTCATATTCACCAGGCAATCGTAAAGTGTTTATGAACCGCCCTGTTGGAGGCTCATCAAGCAGCACTCTGTGGATGCACACATTTACACGTTCGTAAATGTTCGAATCATCTACAGGTGGTGGCTATTCGTACAACTATAGATGTGGGAGATCATCTATTGTTATATTATGATGTGGCCACCATCTACAGGTTATCGAAGATACTGACATTGCTATTGCTGTGGCCCGGCTCCAGAATCGAGCGAGAGTCAGAAAGTTCAAGGGCTCAGCGATGCTGCAAAGGAGGAACCAGCCAGTGACTTGATCAAAGCAAATGATAATGCATAACAGCAAACAACTATTGGCACCCAATGAATCTTCGAACATTTCTACAACATAATCATCATTCCTTTGATCATCAAAGAATGGTTTGTTCATAGAGTTTGGTCATAGTGTCATTACATTGCGTGAGGAGGATGGCTCGCAGTAACTAGTCTCGACGGCGTATCAGGAATCCTCAGAACAATAATGCGTGGATATCATGCGCAAATGTCGACATGTATGCATATACAAGTATATATATACATATACATATATATATACATATATATATATATATACATGCACCTTTTTGTATTTATATAATTGAAATCATATCTTTATCTGTAGCTCCAGTTATACATTATGTGTATATATGCATAGTTCTAATTGTGTGTGTGTGCACCCTCAAGGAATACATAACCCCTAGCATACATATGTGCCCAAGTGTATTCGTACGCTTAGATACAAAAACCGTACATATGAATATGGTAGTATAGTACAATCAATTTGCAAATGGAAAGGTGGTTCTTGCTCTTTCTATGCTGGTGTGTCTCAGTGGACTTGTGCTGGAAATGGACTCCATAGATTGCGAGCCGGTGCATGCTGTTTGTTGAGTGTAAGCATGAAAATAACCTTTCAGTCATTGTTGCTTTGATCCTTCTGGCTATCAGTCATCCGTACTACCACCCAGCATAAAGACCATGATGAAACAGCAATGAACCATAGGTTAATCTTCTGATGAAGCGCTACAACCCCCTAGCATTAACCATGCTGAACAGCCACCATTGCTGCAGCAATCATGAAACGGACATCCGCGTCGCTATATAAACAGCTCTACTATTGCCATAGTGCACTTTCTGGTGCATGAATGTGGTCCTCCCAATAGCGATCACCAACTGTTAACTTTATGTTCCCTATGTGTTTTGATTTTAAAATATCGTTCTTCATGATTCACCAGTAAAAAACATCAACAATCATTCTTATCTTAAGCATCACTAACCACGTGTCTAAACCATGAACTATCATCCACCATCAAATATTGTTGTTAGCCGTTTTAAGGCATTATGATGAACCATCACTGACCATCAGTATAAACCATCACTGACTATTGTTCACCATTATCAACCATCACTGAACATCAGTATCAAAGATCCTTGACCATCATTGTCCATGATCATTGACCGTCATGAACCATCACTAACCATCAATCAACCATCAAATGAGCACCAATTCACCAGTATTGACCATAAATTCACCATCATAAACCATCACTAAGCATCATGACCTCAGCTCCATTGGTCTAAGGTGCGGTTGCAAGGCAACTGCCGCTGTCACCACCTTGCAGCGGATAGGAAGGACCTATGGTTTCTTTTGAATGGTTGACTAATGACTCATGGTCAACCAAGGGTTGACTTATGAATGATCAATGTGGTTGGCTCATGGATTAATGACCACTTGATATTCACTTCGGGAAACCAATGCTTGATTAATATGGTCAACTAATGATGAATAAAATAACTAGTGAAGCAACTAACTAATGGTTAAGAATCTATTCTGGTTAAGTGATGATAAAGAAACTAATTGATAAGCGATTAATTATGGTGAACTAATGGTTAACCAATGGTTAATAGTTACCTAATGGGTAACAAATTATGAAGTCTATGATAGATAATTAGTGGTTGATTCATAGTCATGGTTAATCAAGAGTTAATGATGGTGGGTCAATAGTCTCTAGTACTGTTGCAAAAAGCGCCTGTCCCGAATGGTAGTTTTAGCATGGTTCATCAAATTGGTTATGTGATGAACCATATGTTTACAAGCAGCTGCTGGTTCAGGAGCGTTTGATTCAGGAATCACCATCGAAATTCGAGTTGGGGACTATTTATCTCATCAGCACCAAGGAGTCAGGATTCATGCTTAGTTGATGGCCATTGATGGCTGATCCTGCTGTGCATAAGTACCAGCTGTGATCATAAAGTTGTGATCATTCCGGTGAAGTTGGGGGCACCTCTCATGGATAAACCCAGTTTGTGACACCAAATGCTATGTTTTATGTCTACAGTCTCTACATATACATATATCTATCAAAATTATTACCATGAAAATATTTATACATATCTATATACATCTTAAACTCCAATATGAAAATGGCTCCTGCAAGACCGCTACCTTTTACCTTCCCACGCTCACAGCAGCCTTATCCTTTGTCACCAGGCACTACTACCCGGTTTGCCTTGGACTGTCAAAGTGACACACACGCACTCTCGAGTCAGTTCACCTCTGACTCAAACCTGGTCACCCCAGGTGCGTGTGCTATGCAACAATTTTCTCCCAACCGGCCTGGTCACCCCAGGCCAGGGAAAGCATAGCAAGATCCCCCATCACCTAGAACGGTAGGAAAGGGCAAAGAGAATAGGTACCTTATTCTCCCCCCATATGAAGAGAGTGCGTGCTCTCCTGCCCCTGCACGCTCCCGAACCTAGGCGGGCGATTCCACTGGAGGCCGGCTTCTAGGGTTGGGTGGGTGGGGAAAACAAAAGATGAATGCTATTTTGGGTCAACTCCCAAGCTTGAGCCAAAATGGTGC
>VSDK01007918.1:166573-204398 GCA_009767595.1 Symbiodinium kawagutii | reverse complement strand
CTGATAAAATCTAACAACCCTCACCTGACAGGTGGGGAAAAACCACAGAAATGAATCAACCACTCATGAACGGCTGCTCAATAGATATTATTGCTTAATCACGATGAATGCTTCTGAATCAACCGCACTCGTCAGTAACTCACCGGCATTAACTAATCACGCGATTCTTGGTCAAGTGTTAGTTACATGAACCACATCATAGCCAGCGCGTTACACGACCCCAAAGCCACCATGGTGAACCACAGCCATGAACCACACGTAGGTCATCATGGATGGAGGGTCAGGTGGGTGTTTCTCATGGTGGGTAGATCAAAATGGTTGGTTTACTGCACTATGCATGGTTTATAGTGGCCAATGATTAATGGGTTATAACAGGGGATAAACAATAGTGGTTAAACAACTACTAGTTGGTTTGTTTCTATAATAAATGGTGAATACAATGGATGATCACTGGGAGTACCCCACTTGTTGACTGGAGACACCACCTCAAATGCTCATCTACAGCAGATATGGCGAACTTGTCCCACCAAATTGAATCTTTGATCAATGGTTAGTGACCCTTATAAACCACTGTGAACCTTTGGAACTGATTTTAAAGAAACCACTATTTGGTTGGTATATCCCCTCTTTTTGTTGCTGATTTTCTCCGTTTGTTGTTTTCTCCGTTTGTTGTTTTCCTTTGGTTGCTTATTACCCCCTATGGTGAACCAGGTGCACAACCGTACATATGATGCTCCTGTCATGCCTGGGTGCACAGCCATCCCCTGTTATTGATAATAATCAAGATTAAAAAGGGAATATCCACTATTATAATGTCTATTAATCTATTTTTATGTCTATGGTAATGATAGTGATAGTGATAATTATGTCTAGAAAACCCTATTCTCAGTATCATTTCCCCCTATGATCAACCAACATTAATGGCTATTACAATTCTTATTGCCATATTAATGGTTAACTATGATTATCAGTATGGTTAGTAATAATTAATATGGCATTTTTGGTAAATAGTTACTATAACCATGATTGAATCATCATTATTGATATTAATGTCAATAGTATTTGATAGTAATTGATCTTGGTTATCCTGGCTAATACTGCTAATGCTGTCAATCCCTGGTTATCATAATTGTCAATACTGCAAGTAAAGCATCATATCACTATAATTGACTATAATTTCATTAGATAGTGATGATCCATGGTTACTATAATTGTTAATACCGTTATATAATGGTTATGTCCCCCTTTGTTGCCTACTTGTTTTTGCTTATTACCCATAAAATGAAACACTACGATCATTGTTATTATAATCGTTAATCATTGATGGTTGCTATTATCTCCGTATAATGAACTATATATTGGTTTTACAGATCTTTATTATCCATGGCTACTGGTTTCCCCATCATTTTATTGATCTTTATTGATCTATTGTTTGTGTTTTGGAAAATTATCATTATATAAACCAATAGTGGCTATCATAATAGTTAATACTATAACTAAACCAGCATATCAGATAGTGATAATCCATGGTACTATTATCATGATTAACACATTATTGTTATCATATTGTTGACATATTTTTGTAATCATACATGATTACCATATCATTACTAATTGTGGTTATTATACCATTAACAGTGGTTAATGATTACAAATAGTATTGATTGCTATTATCATTGTGGTTACTCTGACCAACCATCACGAATGGCTTCTATAATTATCAATACCATTATGAATGGTTAATAACCATCATTATGATTACTATTATTGTTATTAACCATATGGCTGTGGATCAAAACCCCGTACCCCTGGTTCCCCTATCATTAACCATCATTTTCCTTATCTTTGGTTGGTCATTATAAGCCATTATTGATGGTTAATATTGACCCGTAGCCATATATTTTTGGTTCTTGTTGGTTAAACAATTGTTGGTTACTATTGTTGGTTAAACAATATATAGTATGGTTAATATTGTTGGTTATTTTTCTTAACCATTGATGGTTGCTACTATCCCCCTACCATTCCTGCGTTCCCACGGCCTTGTAACCCTGCCATGGCGCTGCGCTGGCAGCTCCCTGCAGCTGCGCGAGGTGCCGTTGCGAGCAATCGCTGCGCCTGCCAGGGGTTGGGGGGTTGGAAGGGCTTGTCAATGAGCATAGTAAATGGTATCATAGTTAAATGGCTTATTAAACTAAGGGTCCTAACAATGGAATCATAGTTCACTAGATCCCAATGAATCATAGTTAGCCCTAGACCTAGGTTTTAACCATGCTTGATGATGATTTCATTGACCTGCTTATCAATGAATCATAGTTAACTAACAATTAAGCAGGTTTAGGGATAATTCAGGTCCTAACATCACGGTTAACCCTTGAAGGGCGTATCAATGAATCATAGTGAACTAGGTCCTAACTAAGGGTTAATTAGGGAATATCCATGATTAATCATAGTAATATTGTCTGTTATTATGTCTATAGTAATAGGTTATGAACATACACCTAGGTTTTAACCATGGTTAATGATTGATGATGATAACTATTAGGTTATAGTGATTAACTATGAAACCATTGTGTGGAAGGTTAATAAACTAGGCGTAACCAAATGGATAATATTTTACTAAAAATGATCAATTGTATTGGTTTGTCCCTATGATGGACGGTATAAACTATAGCTATCAAGGTTATGAACGTACTAAGTTGCGCCGGGTGCTTTTTTATTTTTCTATGGGCTTTGAATGACCATGAACAATGGGTTTCAAGGGTTTGGATGTGTTTTAACAAACAGAATTGGTTGAAATATGAGACAATGGGGCTTCCATGACCATAAACAATGAGGCTTTGACGGTCATAATTGGTTAAACATTTGGCAAGTGTATGTTTATATAACCAAATCATGAGCATTTGCTATGGTAAATACAATCAAACAAGGCGGTCAAAAATTGTTGTGGAAGCTTATGATCATTTGCTGACAATTTTACATTGAAGCATATGGTAAGGTTGTGTAAGGTTTTCAAAATAAATATCAAGTCAATATGCTAAATATACCATTGTGGTCACAAAGTTGATTGTTCATGATCATAAGCAGTACAGTCGGCCGCGATCATTGGTCAAGAACTGGAGTGGTCATTGCCAGTAGTAATGCTGATAAAGCTATAGATCTATGATTTATGTATATAGTTATACTGCATCCTTACGACTTACACCATAGACCCAACCCACTTGATGTCCAACGTGTTGAAACTGGGCGATTTGGGTGTGTGGTTAATGATACAGTCACTGATGGCCAATACTGGCTAAGAATTCAGGATATGGTGATATACTATTTGCTTATCACGAACTGATAACTGACAACCGATTCCATGGAATTTGCAATCAAATAACAACTAACTATGGTCAATCGAGGGCAAAGGATAAGTGGCTAGTGGTTTCAACCCCTATGAACCTTGTGCTTGTCAACCAACCAACCATTTAGCAATACTAAGGACACAAATGATTGAAACCACCAAGCATTTAATCATGGATAGTTGACGGTTGAAAACTTGGTGGTTGATCGTAGTACATTGGTGATCAACGGATGATTCATCTCTCTTATAAAGTTTATCAAAAATTGGTGCTTAGTTTTTGATATGTTGTTGATACTTAATGGCTAAAAAAAGAGCTGAAAATCATCAAATAATCAGTTTAAAGATTATCCATTGACAATTGATCGTTGTTAATGGGGATCAGCACGAATATCAGTTGATACATAGTCATTGACTATTGATAACCAGTATATAATAGTATATATGCTTGATGGTAAGGTGGTTCATTGTTGGTGTCACCTCAGGACAATGGACGGCTATCAATTGGTTCACCATCATGAAACATGTGTTGTTTCCGAACAAATTTCACTTCTCAACCATCAGATCGCATCTGGTTGGTGGTTTTAACCCCTATGAAAAATATGCTTGTCAACCAACCATTTGCCAATAATAACTACTAGGGAGAATAGAAAATGTCAATCAAACCACCAACCAGCCATGAAATCCCATGGGTTGTACCCATCACCTGCCAGCTGTTTTCTGCAACTTCTCCCGCCTGCGGAGATCGTGGGCCAGCGTGCGCAGAGTGGTCCTCACTGGCTGGAAGCACCCAGAGCGAGATCATGGTTTCTTCGTTGGTTGGTTGGGGTTGGTCAATGATAATGAACGAATACCTTCTGGTAAATCAACCTAGAAGTCAGAAAATACACTTCTTTAATCTTCTTTATAGATAAACCAGCTATAATAAATGATGCTTTTCCCACTTCCAGGTTAGTTTACCAGAGCGTACTTCCCGACAACCACCAACAGCCTATTGGTTGGAACTTACAAGCCAATAGATATTGAAACCACCTGACAAAATCAACTGTCGTGTTCTGTGATTGAATGCCTCCTGACACGAAGAAGGACAACCGAAACAAAGGTCCGGAACGATGAAGGAACAGTTCTTGCCAGTTCTGCTTACTCCACCATCAACTTGACAAATCTGGCAGCAAATCGACTGCAAGTTGTAGTGCCATATGCAGACCCAACTCTAAGCGGTAAGTGGATAGGCAACATCCGACAGCAACAGCTACTAATTAATCCAAACGAAAAATAGAGACTGTGTTACGTCCCGGAAAAGGTTATTCTCGCCGCCTCTGTTTGAACTCGTCTCGATGCTAGGCTCGCAATGCTGAAGCAAAATTGCACACCATAGGCTTCTCCCAGTAGGTGGAAGATTCACCGGCTGTTCTTTTCATCTTCACAGTTTGTGACAGGTATTGAATCAATTACATGAACCACCCATGGCACTTGGAGTATCGCTATGTTCTGGTGCACCAATCCAATCATCCAAAAAATCGTGAGTTCTTAGCAGAATCACCAATTTGTTGGGTACAACAACAATCATAGGCATACATACCTGTAGATGCTGGACATACCCATGCATGTATAACAAATACAAAAATAAATAGATAAACAAACAAATAAATACATGAATACATAAATAAATAAGTAAATGATTCAATAAATGAATAAATAACTGATTCAATAATACATAGATCAATTAACAAATAATACATAGATCAATAAACACATAAATGATTTATAAGTAAAAAACAATTAGATAAAATAAACACCTATAAAACAAGATACAAGTAAATACATATATATATACATTTGTATTCAAGTACATTAATATATATATATATACATAAATACATATGTATCATAAAGCTATCAGTTCATATATATATATATATAAATTACATGTATGATGATGGACCACACCACCAACTGCACAATATTTCATATCTCTCCAAGGCTCAATCTCCACGCATGAAAAACACGAGCGATCTGCGCCCATCGATGATGGAGAAAGCGCTCACCTGAGATGAGCCGTGGTTTTTTTGGATGTTCAAAAAACGACACCAACGCGAAATGCCTACGCGGTGCCTACGCGATGTAGTTTTACTAGGGGTTTTGCCTACGCGGATGGTAGGTGTGAAAAGGTTGCCTACGCGGCGCCTACGCGAGACCAATCAAAGCTCCTTATTGCAAATGCATACCATCATGTTGCCTACGCGAGATGCCTACGCGACTTTGCCTACGCAGAATGCCTACGCAAGCCTACGCATCTCCTTCTCACCAATGAGAACTGCCTACGCAATCAATGTTTAGTTCCCTTTTTGTATGAATTTAAGGCTGTCAAAAAAACCGTAGCTCAGATGGACCGAGGTAGCACCAGTGCGAAACGGTACCCTGGTGCTATGGGTCAATATCAACCAACCAATAATGGGGGATAATAACCAACAAAACTATAGGGAAAACAATGGTTAATGATGGGGAACCAGGGCTACAGGGTTTGGACCCACTGCCTTATTACGGTTTATAATAGTTAATAGTGCTTAATAGTGTTTAATCAAAATTGATTACTATGTACATGAATGGTGGTTTCTTAAAATAGGGGTACCCCATGAATGGTTGATTTAGTACTATAAGACTATAAATAATCAATAATGATTTGGAGGTACCGCAATTTTGAGAAACCATCCCATACCTCGGGTGCAACGGATACGCTTGGACAAACTAACCTGGTTGCGGGGAAAATCCATCATTTTGTTCTAGTTCTGTGCATAAAAAAATGTCACTTTTAGCTTCCAGGTCAATTTGCCAGAGGCTTTGCCATGCAAATTGGCTGGAGTATCAACTCTGGTGTTTGTGAAATAAGATTTACGTACATACGTGTATATAATTGTATATATAGATACAGTATATATTATGGATAAATTGCATTCAAACGGTGTAAAAGAACACAATGTGATTATATGTAAGTTGACGATATGTTCAAAGTTGTTTCATGCGCAAATAATATGGGTCCCATTTCCAGCAAAATGATTGTAGATTGATGTTTTGTTCAACCCAATCTTCTGGGTGAACTCTGATTTGGGTCGCTGGTTTGTTTCCTTGAATTTGAACACATCTGTTTCTTACTGGCACCAGGTCATTTGTTCGAAACCACTTTGCATATTCAAACAATCAACCAGAACCAACGATCTATCAAACCCTAAACTATCAACCCTAAACTGTAAGACTTGTAATAGCTTGAAGATGGTTGTCAACCAATGTAGCATGTTCTATCATGCTGTGTGCGACTAAAAACTGATCAGGCTGAATTCAACAAAATATATAACACGCAGGTCAAGTATTGCTAGTTGGCTATGAACCATCCGTAGATATACTGGTAAACTACGCTGGAAGTGGACAATCCATAACTTCTTTACCCATGGTTTACACATAAAAACGATAATTTTTAGACCATGTTTTACCTATAAAAATGATGATTCTTCCACCATTTTGCCAAGGTTTCCCTGACAAAAATGATGACTTTTGGCTTCCAGGTTAGGGACCACCAAAGGGTCACCATGGTTTTTCGCACCGCGGCGCCACTGGGCACTCCCGCGTCGCGTAGCTGCAACCGTTGCCATGGCTCGCCAACCTCGGGGCAAGTCTTGGCAGCGGTTCCCTCAACGATACTTTTTAAGACCATATCTAATAGATGTTAGAACTTGTATCGTTGAGGGAACGGATAATAACACCAACGAAGTGCTGGTTAGATAAGATCAGTTCTCAACGATACCGTAGATGTCTGTTGTGAACTGATAGTACTTATACGGTGAACTGGTTAGATATTAACCACCCAGTGCTGATGGTTGGTTCATATAGGTATGACTACCCACAGTTCCAGTGACATTCGGATTCGCTGTTTGGAGGTTCAACCTTCCAACCTGGGTGATCATAGTGATGAAATGGTGATGATGTTGATGGTCACCCTATGTCACCCTAGTGGGTCATTCATTCAATGAGGATGTTCATTAAATATCACTAAATGAGATTGTTGATCATAGTGATGAGATGGGTCAACCTACTGGGTCAACCTTTTTTCTCAGCACACTGAGGGCAACAGTCACACAGATTCGAGCCAAGCATATGTACCCAAATAGAACAAACTGACCATCCCAAAAAGTCGTTTGAAAACCAATGAGTATCAGGTCCTCACATAATGTAACCATTGCTACAATGATAACATCAATACCGAGGCCATACATCAAAGTTGGTTGGATTCAACACTGAACTGATTGTCAATCGCTATCATTGAGATGGCGTTATGCGGAATAATTCCGTTTTGTAGTATAATTCATGATGTTGCGGACTGCCACTGGTGATCCCAAAGGAGAGACTGCACAGTGAACTGATACTTTCGTCGGTTCATGTTTGTTTTTCTTGATGGTCAATGCTTAATTAGGCTTAATTATCTTTCTTGGCTGCAACAAACTGATGAGTACAGTATCGTATACCACAAAGAACAACATAGTATCGTAAATAAAAAATGTAGAATGATTTATGAACAATATAGCATTCTATGCGGAACAGTATAGTATCATAGATCCATCATGGATACTTCCCTTTGTCGTGAAAGTCACTTCCTCGTTTACAACTCAGCCAAACCCCAGCATCGCCCACTGAGACTCTAGGCTGAACAGAGTCACACCTAAGTAAGGCGACCGCGACCGCTGTCATCCGCCGCTGCCAAGCACAGCTCGGGCTCAAAATCATCTGCCCCACAACGGATCATGATAGCACTTGACAACTGATGGTCAATAATGATGGATATTTTGTTGGTTGACAATGATTGATGGCAATCAAGAGGACATCAACGACTAGCAAGGGTGATATGGGAGTAAGTGCAGACAGCAATAGTTACAAGTGTAGACATAGATCATAAATGGAGAATACCCTGAAACCCGCCGATCATTTGTGACCTTTAAGGATCCAGATGAACGATTTTGTTCACTCGCGCATCTACGGTTTGCATATGTGGACTTTGAAATTTGCATAATCAACAAACGTGGCTGATAAGTAGATCCTTCATCCAGTGAAGTATATCACTGTCTGAAGCGACGCAACCAAGAATTAGTTTGCAGCAATGCAGGTTCCGCTAATGCAAACAACTAATCCTGAGGGGTCCTGGACAGGGCTCGAACCGGTGGTTTCTCAAAATGGGGACCTGCAAAATGGTTTGTTTACTGTACTATACAGGGTTCATAATGGCTAATAATGGTTAATACTAGGGGATGTTAAACAACTACTAGTTGGTTTATCTTAAATGGTTCATAATGGATGATTTGGGAGTACTATGGAGTATCCCTATTTTGAGAAACACCCAAATATCAAATTACATAGCTTTGTCCATGGCGGTACCCAGAAGTTACTGGTGGATTTCCCCGGGAAGAGAGTGAATACAAGAGTTAAGTAAAATTAAATCGCGATTTAATTCCTCAACATGTGGACATCACAGGGCACCCAAGCAAAAAAAATTAAATCAAGATTTAATTCCCTCACGTTGGTCCTGGGGAAATGACTGCATGAAAACGAATTAAATCGCGATTTAATTCTTTTATCTTATGTCTTCGGTGCATTTCTTATTTGATTTGGCCAGGGTATTGGTTTCATGAAAAGTCCTTGCAAACCGAAAGGCTGTCGATTGGAAAAAGGGATTTGGCCAGCAGTTCAAACTCACTGGGCATACTTGTTATATTTGTGGTCCATGTGAAATTGTTTGCCTCCAAGAAAGAATTAAATCCTGATTTAATTCTTTTTTTGGGGGTCTGACCTGGTTCGAGTGAATAATTCTATCGCACCCATTAAAAAAGGATCAAATCAGGATTTAATTCTTTTTTTGCCATGTCTTTATCCCAGCTCTAATCTGATCTGGCCAGGGAACTGGTTTGAAGAAAGATCCTTGCAAATTGGATGGAAAGTTGTCGATTGCCACTTTGTAGAAACGCTCTGGGAGCATCAACTTGTTGCACATGCTGAATCCTGCTGGGTAGAACTGATCGAACTAATGAATGAGCTGGGCGTGGCTGGTGACTCCAGTGGTTTTAGCTCGACATTGGCTGGTGACTCCAGCGTTGAGTCAGCCGGCTGTACCTACTGCATCAGCTACAAGAACTTTATTAAAATAGTACATCAGGTAGTGATAGCTGGTGACTCAACAGGGTATAGCTGGTCTTTACCTTGGCCAGACCCAAGCCACCTTCAATCAATTGCTTTTAGCTGGTCAAAGCCATGCATCAATTGCACACAGCTGGTCTCTATCTTCAATCAGCCCACCTGCCATGATGAATCCGCTGATCATAACTCAGAACTGGTTGAAGCCATGAAACGTGGAATAACCTTGTCTTGCTCCTACACCTGCCCCAACTCCTACTCAGATCCCTACAACCCCTACTTAACTCCTGCCATTTCAGGGGGAGCAGCCGAGCCAAATAAAAAGAATTAAATCAAGATTTAATTCTTTTCTCGGGAGGCCTAGCCATTTCAGAAGGCTCCGGAGCCAAGGAAAAGGAATTAAATCTTGATTTGATTCCTTTGTGAACGGCTTTCAGAAGCCCCTCAGGCAGCGCATGGCCCAAAGAATTAAATCTGGATTTAATTCTTTTGACAAGGACTGGCATTGAAAAGAATTAAATCGTGATTCCAGACTACCAAGGGACATGTTTCAATGTATAGAAAATAAAGAATTAAATCCAGATTTGATCTTATTTAACTCTTGTATTTACTCCTTTTCATTTCCCCGTGAGCAAATGCGATTTAAGAATGCTTGGAGATACCACAATTGATGAATAACTCCATTTATGGTAGCCATACCATTCAAAACAAAAATCCTTCTTGCACCGTGGCGAGCCAACCGGGGGCAACCACGCCGGTTTGTATTTACGGCAGCCACAACGCAATTAGTTTGAGTATGTTTGAGTTAGATGAACCTTGTCATATCAAGCTACCATGATAATCAACCAGCATACCGTTGGTTGTTTTGTTCATAGATGAAACGAAGAAGATTATCTCTGTCAACTTTGCTCGCCCAATGGAAAATGAGTCGGCAAGCAAGTCCGCCGGTTTCGAAATTATTCAAAAAGGCACCACAAAGCAGTGACCAAGTCAAGCGTGTACTTGGAAGAAGTCCTCTACACCCTTGGCCTTTAGCCACCGGTACTGACTGATGGTAGTCATTAGCCATGTACTCAGGCTACACGGAGGTTTTGGAATTGACACGGATGATTCCAGTTTATGGGCGGTGCTTTATTCCCTTTGAAGCAATCATCACAACCCTAGAGCAGATTCTTGGGTGGTGTTGGTTTCGAAACCAAAGTCTGAAGCCTATCAAAGGAATGCTCAAGGGAACTTCCTTTGACAAGCATCAATCAAATGGGAGGGGTCACTCCCACGCGCCCACCACGACGCCCCGCAACCATGGCCCCGCTGTGACACCCGCACGAAGACGCCCACGGTAAGTGCTACGCAAGCGGAAGACCATGGAACTCTCCAGCACCTCAACGGATCAAAAGGGATGCGGATGCTTAGCAACGACAGGTTGTGTAGTTGCTTTTTAGGGATTATGATATAACCAAGAAGTAAGAACAACCAACAATGAACAAATAAACCCTTGTCGTTATATCTAAGTAACACGCAGTAGATAGGCTTGGTATTGGAAAGGAAATCGTGCATCAAAGGACTTTTTGTATCAAGATGTATCACGCATATTTCTTCGTACTCATGGATTTCCAAGGTGCTCTTCACTTTTGGACTTTGTGAACCAAGCCAAAACTCTGAGCTCGCATGTCACCCACCAGTGTTTGACTTCCCGAAAAATGTTTGCGTTCCCGAAAATTGACTGCGCCTCATCTGATTTCATTGAAGTTCTGCTCAAACCACCATCCAAGTCCCATGGACAATTCCCCCCTAGCTGGAAGGTGATTGATCATGGTGCTGGTACAGAGTTGGTTCTCTACCCGCTGTTGCCCCGCAGGGAAGCAGCCATGATTGGCTCCTACTCTATGGCGTAGGGGAACCACCGATATACTCATTATACAGTGAAATCAGCACTCTGATACAACTACCATTGCTTACATCCCATTGTGATAACCTGGGCTGAATATATTTCTCATAATCTGTATCCATGATGCTTAAAGAACAGGCATTCATCAATGGATTGCATGAGGAGAGCATTACCATTTCGGGGATATCAATCACCATTATCCACTAAGCAGTCGTTCCCATCCTCTCCCCAATGGCTGGTTGATGATTGGTCGATGAACTTAGCTTTAGCCACCCTGAAGCGGCATTGTCAACTAACCACTATAGTCCATCATCTCAATCATCAACCAAATAAATCGTCATGGACTGTTTACCGTCATTAACCGTTCTAAACCATCATGGAATCATGGTTCACTGTCGACCTACCAGCAGGAAGCAACATTGACGACCACTATTTACATCCATCAACTATCAAATAACCTTCTGTCGAACCATCAATTAAACATTCAATGATCATTTATTAAGCATCATCTGACCACCACTAAGAACAACCTTCCGTCCCATAATCAACCATTCATTAACTATTCACTTCAATAACCACCATCAGTTCATCGACCACCAGTTCCTTGGCACTATTGACCGCCATCAATCAACCATGATCAGTTCATTAACCGCAATAAGCCTCATTCACCACCAGTTCCAACTGGCTGCACCTTCTGTCGCCAGCTCCAACTCCGAGCAGTGCGGCTCGCAGCCCTGGTGAGGTCGAAAGACATGTAATTTGCAATCTATGAACCTATGCTATATACTTCATGAAATCTATAGTAGCTGTGTGTCAAGGCAAAAACTAAATATATAACTACATTTTCTGTATGAAATCTTAAGATGGGAAGATCGATGAAATGTTCCATCAATCTACAACAGTACCCACAAACATCTCGGAAATGATCTAATTAACAATTTTTGAGATGTAGCCAAAAACGGGTGATGCGACCTGCGACCAATAAAACATCGTTGTTTTCTTGTTTGTAATTCAGTCTGTCATTCGACGGCAAACTGTTGACTGCAGGAGGAACCAAAAAAAGGTGATCTTTCACAATGGGGAGCCCCTTGGTAAGTTACGAGTTGGTTAAGAAGCCATTTCACTCTGGTGATATTCAAACATATATATATATATATATATATTATAGCCGTGGGGTCAAGTCCTGCCAGTGGTGCGGCCGCTAGCAACCGAACCTTGACCGTGTGTTCGCAATGGATCGTTCATGTGGTGCAGCACCACTTACCCACTCTGGATTGGACTTTGACTGTTTCTCCTGTTAGCCCCTCGAAGCCATTGTGGCCACTGCCTTATCCTGGCAAGCTGACCTTGGCGGCCTTCCTTGTTTTGGTGCAGCTATGCGTACGACATTGTGGCATGTCGTTTTGATGGCAAACTGCAGGCAAGTGCAGGGATTGAATCTGGCTCGGCATCAGCACTGGCCTTTGAGCTTGCCGGCTACAGGTATGACAGTCACTCAGCCCCGGTTCCAGTACACATTTGACACACGGGTGCATGCTCGAGCAGATTACCAGAATGGAGTTGTCCTTTGCATTTGGCGTTTCACGGCTCCCTTGTCCGCACTTCTGGGGCAACGCCATGGATGTCTGGTGGCTGAAGAACAGCATCTTATTTGGAGACACTGGCAAAGGCATGGGCGCAAAGCTTATGATCTCTGTTTGGGCGGCAGCCGGCTTCAAGGAGGATGCTGTGGCTGGACAAGCAACAGCAACACTGTCGATGTCTCTTGCCCCGAATGGTTTGCACGGATCATACGAAAGACACCATCGTTTCAGTCGCTGCCACAGCTAGGTTTGAGAAGCGCTCACGCCTTAGAGTTTCCATTTGCGCAGTCTGACTTTCACGTTTTGAGCCTGAGGGCCACACAGCACACAATGTGTTTTTCCCTCGTTACACACAGCTTTGACAAATTCTTGTGTGAACACGTGTCGAAGCCACTCACTGTCGGTGATTGTTTTGCTTTATCTTCGATGCCAGCACCTGCCTGGTGTCTTTCCGCCAGTTCACAGCAATTGGCACGTATGATAATGATTTGCCGCAGTCTGCAGGCTATGTTGCGAAGGTGACTGAGGGCGCTCCCTCAGTCCCCCTTGTCCTGTATAGCCCGTAGGGCTTGTGGTTCACCCACGGATTGGCCACGCCGCACTGCTCACGCCGTGCGCTGGCTGGGAGCACCGTCCGAGATATATATATATATATATTATATTCATCATGACTGGTAGTTCCCCAAGCTATACCCCACCTTAGCCAACCAAGCGGCCCCGGTTCCAAGCGTCGCCACCGCCATGGCCGTGGCCGCCGTGGCAGCCTCGACAGATCCTGCTCCTGCAGCTGGGACTTCAACTCAAAGACTTCGATGGCTTGGCGGTGCCTGCAGATAGCACCAACCACCAACCAGTTGTAGACAACCAATATTAATGAACCCACAATGGGGGAAAATGACCAACAACAATAAGGAAAACAAAGGTTAATGATAGGGGAACCAGGGGTACGGGGTTTTGACCCACAGCCATATCCCTACTAACCATCTAACTAACCAACCAACCAACTAACCAACCAAGCAACCACCAACCAGTTGTAGACAACCAATATTAATGAACCAACAATGGGGGATAATGACCAACAACAATAAGGAAAACAAAGGTTAATGATAGGGGAACCAGGGGTACGGGGTTTTGACCCACAGCCATATCCCTACTAACCATCTAACTAACCAACCAACCAACTAACCAACCAAGCAACCACCAACCAGTTGTAGACAACCAATATTAATGAACCAACAATGGGGGATAATGACCAACAACAATAAGGAAAACAAAGGTTAATGATAGGGGAACCAGGGGTACGGGGTTTTGACCCACAGCCATATCCCTACTAACCATCTAACTAACCAACCAACCAACTAACCAACCAACCAACTAACCAACTAACTATTAAGGCTTAGTAAGGTTATAGTTGGTTGGTTGGTTATAGATGGTTAGTTGGTTGCTTCTTAAAGCTTATTAACCAACCAACCAACCAACCAACCAACCAATCAACCAACCAACCAACCAACCAACCAACCAACCAACCAACCAACCAACCACCAACCACCCAACCAACCAATCAACCAACCAACCAGCAACCGAACAGCGACCCATGATGACCTATGGTTGATTAGCTGGTAAATAGATGTAAATTGTCAATAAATACAAGGGTTGCTGGTTGCTGGCTGATGGCTGGTGGGTGGTTGGTGGCTGGTTGGTGGTTGTTCAACATTTAATTGGCTGGCCAATGGTCAATAAAATACAAGGGTTGCTGTGAACTGACCAAGGGTATGATGTAATCAGGAATCATAGGCAATACAATGGTGACAGTAATGATGTACCACCAACCAGCAACCCACATGAATCCGGTTTTTGCCATCAAAATCAGCAGCAAACACATCCTTCCAAACACAGATGGGACCCGCAGCTCCTAAATTTGGGCAATTTGGTGTATGACTTGGGTCGACCTTCATTTATACCTGTAGTGATCCTGAATTGCCAGTTCAAAATTCATTGCCAAAAGAGATTCCTGTAGTACTCGAGAGGAGTGGTATTCAGGGTTCGCATGGCATGTGCATGCATGTGCAGAGATTGGGATTGTGCAGAGATTGGGATGGGGGAAATGGAGCCTCAATGGCATGGGTCCACGTATTGATTGCTCGTTACCCCTTTGAATCAAAGACTTTTAAACAAAGGAATCAAACAACGGTTTAAGCCTGGAAAAATGTAGCCTCAAAGAATTCAAGGAATTAAAAACCTTTCGACAAGCAGTTGGGATGTTTTTGCCCGGATCGACGGTGGCAAGATTCAACCTAAAAATGTCCTTGACGACACCTGAACAAATGCTTTAACACAAAGAATCATCCCTGAAGAAACGCTGTACCCAGGCAAAGCCTCTTTGCAAGAAATTAGCATAACTGAAGTACAAATCATTGTTTTTGTTCATGAATCAGTCTCTCTGCAACATATGCAGTTCTCTTATCACATGATGCGCATAAGTCCTGAATAAACAACGTGATTGCTGTAAGTGTTGTAGATCTGTTTGATAGTTAGAATAACAATATGTAGTATCCACAAATCAATGATGATACCTGCAAACATCCCTAAATGATCGTTAATCATTATCATCATGAATCGTGCAACCAACCAGCTCTCAATGGTAAATTGATCATATCATTTACATCAACATTCCATGGAAATATCTCATCCATTATCATCAATCATCTTGTACTATTGATTATCCATATGTCTACTATCATCCATTGGTAACATATAAGCTGTTGGGCATTTCACTATTGATGATGTACTTGATAATGTCAGTCCTCACCATGGTGAATTTCCCAACGGCTCAGGGCGGCCCCTTCAGATCGAGCCTCTGGGCTTCGGCCGTTTGTTCACGCCATAGACCTTGGGGGCTCACCATGGGAGACCCGTCCCCATGCCCACGCTGAAATGTGATTTAGGCTGGCAAGGAGAGATTGAGATTTATATGTAAACATATGTTTGAACTTCACATATTGTGTATATATTGTGAATATAGATATATCTATATATACATAAATATATATATATATATACATATATAGATTATAGGTATGTGTTTGGAACAAAAATAAAAGTATGTATATATATATATGTCAATATATGTTTGCATATGCAATTAGGCATGAATGGACCAGAACATGCTATGACAAGTTCAGAATGCCACCCGCAAGTGAAACCATGTCCAATGTTGCTGGAGCTTCGACCATACCCCGCTCCTGATTCGACAGCTGATGTGGGCTTTCGTTGAGCAACTGACCAGTAATAATGGATGATCATAGGATAATAAGCAACCATAATAGGATACACCAACTATATATGGGTTCTCAGAACAAGGAACCCCAAAAAATGGTGGATTGATGTGGATTGATTATATAAATGATCAATATTGGACGATTTGGGTGTGCAAAAAGTTTCAGAAACCACCATGTAGGTCGCCCAAAAAATAGGGCGAACAACTTCATCGAGCGCATTGCCGAACACTCTGGAGCCTCCCTCTTTTGCAAGGAAATTTGTAGTTTCGTTGGTGAGTAGTAGACATCTGTACTGTCTATTCAGTTCCGTTTGCATCCCTTGAAGCATGTTGTTCAGCTACAGTAGGTCTTCACCTGCACTTCCACCCCACACTCCACACCGATGGAAAACAGGCAGACAAAATGGCTGTTGTATCTGTTGTAGATAACACGCATGGAAAACCATGAAGTAAACTATCGAATCAAAACAGTGTCTATCAACATCTGTGAACCCTTGACAAGCAGTATTGGTCACCCCTATTAACCAACTATAATCAGCTATTGATCAATATAAACCAACTAGAACTACAATAAGTATTAATCAGCTATTAACCAACTATACTCATCCCTGTAACTTAACCCCTATTGACCAAGTTGAAGAGTAACTTCTGGCGGCAAACCCGCAGGTCCCTCATCTATGGACAGCACTGGATCAGTGCCTTCAGTGCTTGACCAATAGCCATTCCCGACCCATGGGCGATGATGATCGATGGCAGAAATCGCCCAACTGACAGTAGCATGGGGTGGCCAGCTGGGTTCATATTGAGAAACCAAAAAAGGGGTAGCTGGACACCCAAACACAGATCCACAGCCAAACGGTAATGGTTAATGTTGGCTATGTTTATTGGATAACTAAATTTGTCTTTGTTGGGATTAATATTGACCAAAGACTATTTTGGTATTTTTTCTTTTCAATGTTTGGGATATTTACCAGGGTACCAGAGACAATGACTGCCAAATGCTGGAGATCACCAACTTAGTCTTTCAACAGAGTGGATCAACCAACCAGGTTTCGGGTCCACGGCTTGGAATGCCAAGGTGCTCAGGAAGTGACTCATGGTCTGCTGGGAACTGCTGTCTCTCCAACTCTTCAGCAAGGCCAATGGCACCAGGCCTTGCTTCGGCGCTGAAACTTGGGCCTGCAAGGCGCTTGACCCAAAGGATGGTCTCCTGTGATTGAATCTACGGCCTGTGAGTAGTGGTTGATGATGGTTAATAGTGCTTAACAATAAGTTTCAATGCTTAGTAAAGGTATATAATAGTGCTTTGTAATGGTTTTAACATGTTAAACAGGTACTTGACAATGGTTGGCAATGATCAATCATGGTTGATGATGGTTCGTACTTGGTTCATAATGATTCCTAGATTCCAAATGGTTTGTAAATGGTTTATGACTTTGCAAGTGAGCGGTTAATCACAACAGCTAGGACTAGCATGAAATATGGTATGCTCATGATGAACAATACCATTGCTAAGCACTGATGTGCAAACAACGATCTGAAATCTGGTACTTGGGAGTCGGGATCACGGTTTATGTGGCTGTTTCTCAAAATAGGGGTACCCCCAAATCATCCATTATCAACTACTTATAGTAATAAACCAGCCATTTTTTGGGCTCCCTATTTTGAGAAACCACCATGTGAACAACACCATACCCAACATTCAGCCAGTCACCTCAAGCAGCAATCGCTACAAAGAAATCACTACCTGTTCGGTGGCCGATCGATGTAACCATCAATGGTTCCAATATACTCCCCATGTTTCCTACCCCACCTCACCCACCACAGAACAGCACCGTAATTGAACGCTAGCAAACTCTGCATTGGCTGCAATCGAACTCAACAAGAAAAGGACAACAAAACAAAGGTCACAACGTCGTGGCTTCGGAAAGGCAGCCACCAGTGGCCCAGATTGAGCAACCTGCTAACGTCTGTCCCTCACAGGTACCATCACTGTTGACAGCCGATGCTGTGATTCATCCTCACGCCTGACTCCGCAATCGTTCCACTTGCGATTGCCACTCTTGCAGCTCTTGGTTCCTGTGAAGAACTGAACGATCGAAGGTTGAGAGGTCTAGTAGGTGCATGTAGGCCCTGTGTCCACTATGTGAGCAGCGTCCCAAAACCAATTGGAAGATGTCTGTGGAAGATTGGTGGTTTAATCAGGATTTCAATCTCAAGGAACACAATATGCTGAGCCGCTGAGCTATCGTTCTTCCTGGAATGATCAGGCTGTTCAGGTTTTGGACACTGATTCCTAAGACATACTACGCTATTGTGGACCATGGACTACCCGACTACCCAACCTCTCACATTTGAGTCCATGATCCCTCTGGAGTTAAAAACTTCTGCGCAGGATCCGTGAGATGCTCCTACAACCAAAGTGGCATGGGGCAATGATAAACCATAGACCGTGACCCATCCATTATATAGTGTTTAAGGTTTATGTTTAATATGATGTGATATTCAAGGTTTGTGATATAAACCATCTATTATATCGTCGACGCTTCATGTTTATGTTTAAGGCTCGCGAATTCCATCTCACAGGCCCCTTCAGCCTTTGCAAAGAGACGGACGGATGAAGGGAGGACGGATCCGCAGCCCCCGAGTTGATAGACCAGTAGGGTATAGTACCATGCTGTCTTTGGTGGTGCTTCCAATGCTGCTAAGATCAGCCAATGTCATCAACCTGGCGCCGGTCAAACTATTCTCAGGATGCTTGGCCTTCTATCAACTTCCCAAACAAATCTGGCTTGTCAGAACTCTGTCACCGTGGCAAACATCCATTCTGTGCTTCAAAGAAGTCAAGAATCCGGGATCTTGATATGACCAAATCGAGTGTGGTCATGACCAACACCCAGGTGGACCAAAATCTCGGGGCTCAAATAGCTGAGTGATTTACTACTGAAACATTTCACTCACTGGACCCCTTGCCTACGAAGCAGTACACCTGACTCAAATGAAGTCTCACTTTGACTCTCCGTATCATTATGTATCATTCATAGCTTATATTGCTCGTGTACACGTGGTGTTGCATCGTGTATGCCTGGAAAGCCTGGTGAATGCATCCCAAAGTTGAGCTGCATGAAGCTAGTCCAGGTGTCTATCCTGGGAGTCCCAGGTTAAATTCACTCCCAGGTGGTTTCTCAAAATCGGGGACCCCTCCAATCATTCAGTTTATTAACCATCTATAGTAATAAATCGACCATTTTGGGGTCAGCCATTCCAAGAAACCACCATGAAGTTGGTATGTCCCCTAATTTTGTTGCTTGTCATCCCCTATGATTGACCATTCTCAATGGTTATAACCCATAGCCATTGGGGAGACAATATGGTTCTTCAAATCACATACAAACATGAATGATGATATTCGTGGTTGCCAATAATAGTGGTTATTATACCATTAATGCTTATATATGCTTATTATCCCCTATGATCGGCTATTCTTAACCACTATCAACTACTATTAACCATGGGTATCACCATGGGTATCACTACTATTAACCATGGCTCTACCAGGGAACACCACACCCCGCCTATCCAAAAGCTCCGCTTGGTGATCACTCTGCAGCCGTTGCAAGCGTTCCAGCTGGGCCTCGCGACGTTGATGCTGGATCTCAGTACTGAAGCTGTACAGCCTGGGATATGCTGGAATACTGATGTGGATGCATATCTATATCTGTACACATCTATTGAGATATAAATATATTTATATACATAAAGATATATATATATATATAGATTTAAAGATCTATATATATATATATACATATGTATATATATATAGGTATATAGATAAGTCGATAAACATCAATATATATATATATATATAGATATAGAATGATATAGATATATCAATATAATCATATCTAATGGATGATGCATATTCAAAGATGCTGGATCCCAACCACCGAAGATATGGATGATGCAAATTGAAAGAGCTACCAATCATGGTATACATTCTTGTCGTAAAGCAAATGAAACACATCAAAACGAGACCAATCATGGGTACTAAAAGACACCACCCAACAGTTTTGGAGTGAATAGTGGCAATCATTCTTCGCGGCCAATGCAGCATCTGTGAGTTGTTGCTTGGCCGTGCTCACTGCCGTGAACTAGCAGAGGGAGCAAACATCCCAACAGTACAAAGAATCATCTTCGGTGAGACGTTCACCTTTAATTAAGACTTTCTTTGGGAGGCAGAGGCTGGGACGCAGCCTATCAGTCCTATAAAGTTTGAGGAATCAACTTTGGTACTGAGAAGTACCTATCCCTTCATCTCGTCTAAGGATATCTCAATGAAAAGCTCCTTTCTGGTCATGCCATGGATAGTGACTGACAAGAGTTATTGCCAAGTTTGTTTAACATTTTTGGGATTGCGCGTAGTTTGTCTGCTCTAACATGGCTGTAGACACATATGTATGTTGTCTGTATATTTATATATATATAATCATGTCTAGCTTGCAATCCCATCACCAGCGGTTCTGGTGTACTTATCCACCACGGACACAACAACAATGACGATGGCGAGAACAAAAAAAAGAAACGACGAGGCCGATAACAAAGGCAACACCAACAACAACGACTGCCAACCACCATTAACCACCATTAACCACCAGCACCACCACCAGCACCGCTGGTATCCAAGCTGTCGGTGCTCTGAGAGCAGCTCCTCTTTGTGCCAGAGCTGAAACATGCTACGCAACGAGGCTCCGCCTCGCCGGTGAAGCTGTGGAGTGGCGGGTGGTGCTGGGCACTCCGTAGAGATCTGACACCAACGCGAGGTCTGACATCTGTGAGATCTACATGGATTTACTGCGACTAGATGAACAAATGGTATGCATAAGTATGCATATACAGTTCGTGCATCTCTGTGTGCAAATGCAATGTATTGCACGTACGTTTGTACTGTATGTATGTGGTGCGCGTGTCTATTGTGTGTGCCATCGCGATGTTACATTCCATGTGCAAGCAAACCCCAATAAGAACATCTGACAATGGTCGTCCACCTGTGAAGTATCGCCAACATCTCCAAGCCTTCAGGAACAACCTTGACTTTCTATCATAAGTACTGGATGCATTTGTTGGATCATGTTGACTCTGTCTGTATTGTGTTAGGGACTTCCGCAGTCGTCGACAATTGAATCCTGGAGCTTACATCATAAAACTGGCAGTCGATGACAAACAGAACCCCCTGAAGTCTTACGTCCGCTGCATGGCTGTGGGTCAAAACCCTGTACCCCTGGTTCCCCTATCATTAACCATTGTTTTCCGTATAGTTTTGTTGGTCATTATCCCCCATGAAATTGGTTGGTTGAAGCCTTGACCCAGCTCGCCATAAGAAGCAAATAGAGGATGCCTCGGCATCTGCAATCCCTGACGCAAGTTGCGCCTATCCATCTGTGCATCAGTTGGGAGACCGTCACAACGCGGTCGCTTGTCTTGAGAGAAGCCACCTGTCCATGCATCCGTGGGCATGACCCTAAACGATGGATGGTGCTAAGCCAAGGTGCTGACAGCACTATGCACCAACTCATCAACATTTATGTTAATCAACGGGAGCATGTCCAAAGGAAGACTCAATGCACACAGGACATTTCTACCTTTGCTGGTTTGCGAGTCTAGTTGTAAAAAACAATGTCAAGCCACCTGCGGACGTGCGCATTTAAGCAAGGTTGGCATATCTTGTCATAAATGCACGGCTTCAAACGGTGTACAATTATTTGTGTTGACTCTATCAAATACTGTGGTGCTTTGCTCAACCTTCTCCGTCAAACTATGATATTTCAAAACAATCAAATCATTACCAGCCATGATTTGGACGACGCCTCTTCAGAATTGAGTCAAAATCATACAAAGGATTCGTGGTCGCCATCACAGTTCCTGTGCAGTCATACACCTGAGCCTGAGGAAACCCACCAGGATTGACTCAAATAATCTAAGAACACCATTCACATCCACCAACATTTTGCATAGTTTCTTCTCTCACTCGGTTGTCTGCATCCTTTCTGTTCACATCAATGATCACAACTCACCAAATAGTTCTTCGCGGCAAGCCAATTCTGCCGGCATTAGGAGGAAAACGCAAGGCCATGGTAACTGGATGAAACTGCTGTAGTTGCAACTGAACAGCTGTCTTACTTGGAGGATTTAAAAAGAAGTGGGTAGATAGACCAGCCTTATTGATATTTGGCTGCAGTAAATCAAAAACATGAATCTGGATCTTATCTCAGATCTGGCTGCTTGTTCCCAGTACCTGGTGACAGAAATTGCATCGATATATTGTGGATAGTACAGTCTTCAAAGACGTCTTACGTCCCACACAACATAGAGGAGCATGTATGTCTACAAGATCTACATACTGTATTGCATGTGCATATCATGTACACATCTGTGGATACTTGCATAAAGAAAGAGATGGCATATATATATATATATCAAACATAAGTGTATATATATATATACATACACATAGAATATCTATATCATGTTTACAATTATGAATTATCACGTTTGCCATTATGAAGTATCATAATACATAGATAAGATATATACTTGCTACACACATAAGTGCGTGTGTTTCCTAAACCGTCACACACGGGCATTGAATATCCCAAAAAGGAACCATACCATCGCGCTTCTGCATTGTTCTCCACCAAAAAAGCTTGGTCTCCTAGGGAACCTCCAGATTTCTGCAGGTGCCGCGAGGGATGCAGCAAGTGACCATGGCCTGCTTCACACGCGGCGCCGCTTTGGAGGATAGGGTGGATTCAGCTTTGACCGCTGCCAGCTCCGCGTGCGCCTCGGCATGGCTGGATGATGAACTCCACACATGCGAGACGCTGCAGCCGTGCGGGGATCGAAGGATCACATTGTGAAATATGTATGCATCACCTAGTTGGCCAAAAGAATGCAAAAACAAGGACAAAACGAACTAGTTCAATCTAGTTCTCATATTGTATGGCGGCCTGATCTCATCAAATTGACAATACCAACAATAACAAACACACACACACACAACATCATACCACTACCATTCCAATCAACATCCAAACTTGGTCTGTGTAACATTCATATTTGTTATATCAATAGGCAATCACCGATTATCAGTGTATGGATGTCTATCACTTTGCTTTTGCGCGGTGGTTGATCTGCATGTGGATGGCTGCTGACAGTACATTTTGTTGCAGGCGTCCTAAGCGCCTCAGTGTGAAGTGACTGTGGGTCAAAAAAAGGCGCACCCCACCTGTTCACATCCCAGAAATGACCAGTCCAACTGTTGGGATGTTCACCTACCTGGTTCCATGAACAGTCATTAACCAAAGCAACTGTCGGATACAAGTATCCCATACACGGTGACTTATTCATGGCGCCTGGTTCCAACAAGTACCCCATAATCATCCTACCAGACCAGTCACTTTGTTGGTCATTATCCCGTATCATTAACCATTCTTAGCCACTAGAAACCATCCATAATAACATTATCAAATACCATCCCCTATCATTATCCCCTATCATTAACCAATTTTAACCATCATTTGGCACTATTAGCCCTATTATTAACCACTATATCAACCATTATTAGCCATTATTTTGGGGCTCATTAACCATTATTAGTCATATTAATTATCAATTAAAAGTTATAAGTTCCGGCTTCCCCATGGCTTGAGAACCCCAACCCATGGCTTGGTTCCAGCTGGTCATGGCCCACGCGCCTGCTGCAAGGACTGCCTCAAGGCTTCGATCTCTTCGCAGGCAGCGTTCATCAGCGTGGCATGCCTTGGTGACCATGGCGGGGGGGGACCCAACCCCGGTGACCCGGTGAAACGTGTCGCGGTAGGGTGAACCCCAACCGGTGAAACCTATAGGGTTCGATGATCAACCATGAGTGATCAATGTGAGGGATGAACATGAGTTATGAAATTTTGGCTTCGTTGATGATGGGTGAATGTTTGATTCATGGTTGATTGCTGGTTGGTTGATGGGTGATTAGTGGTTGAGTCGGTTGATACTTAGATGGGTTCAGGTCGTGATGACCAGCAATAGGGCCATGGTTGCAACTCGCCTGGTTAAACTGGTGCTTGGTTCATGCTCTGATCATGGCGAAAACCCCACTTAGTAATCAGTATCAAATCAACTTACTCTCTGGTGAACTGACCCGGCAATAGAGAATCACCATTTTTCAATATGTAAAACCCCTGGAAACCAGCTATTCCTATGGTGGACTATGCGTGGCGGGGTTAGTTTACCAAAGGGTATAATTCGTGATAGCATACTCCAACCGGTATCCGGACCCAAACTACTTGGTGATTATCTGCATGCAATAGTTCTTGTGATCAATCAATACATGCAGCAATGGGAATACAGTATACATGTTGTCTTATCACTACTGGCAGTAGTTGGTTGAAGTCATTTATCCATACATTCGTCCTTAGAGAAATCAACGGCAGAACATAGTTATTCAACCTTGTTGATACTCTACATCGAAGAATACACTTCCAAACTATATGGTAGTTTCTCAAAATAGGGGACCCCCAGATCATCCACTGGTAGCCATTTTTTAGTAATAAACCAGCCATTTTTTGGGCTCCCCATTTTGAGAAATCATCATATGGTAAACAGAATCATTGCCATATCAATCAGCTGATCAGCCTAAACAGTTGACCATAGAGTCTAGTCACTGTGATAACATGCAACATGCACACATCAAAACTACCTACACGCTCTTGTAGCATACAGGTTGTCCTTGAAATCTAGTCCTGTTAATGAATACTTGTTCGTTTTAGGTCACAGAGTGCTCCAACGAAATTCACAATTCAAAAGCGACAGTAGTGTATTGTTGGCTGGTGTCGGTTGTTGTTGTTGTTGCTCTTATCACCACTAGCTGGAATTCAGCATAATCATATCATGCAAACATGACTACTGCAATCATGGTTTGTCATGATCATTTACCAATAGAATCTACAAACGTGGTTGTTCATGGTCATTCGTAAACTCACCAAGCAGTCAATATGCTTGTTTATTTCATGTTTATGCATGGACCAATAGAATCTACAAAACATGGTTATTTTGTCAACAAGCAATGCCTCCATGGACCATGCTCAACCACAGCTGTAACTAGCGCTGATCAACCGCGGATGTGTTTCAGCTAGGTCGCAGGTATGTCCCGGAGAGCTGGGAGGCTGGGAAATGATCTACGTGAGTTTGTTGAGCTGTGAAGACTAGGATTTATCAACTATGGATCTAGATCTATAGCTGTTATGGATCTATAGCAGTTGAGTCCTGTTTCTAGGTGACCTTGGATTCATCAACAAGTTGAGCTATCAGATCAACATAAAGAAACATAGATTCATGGATAGAATTCATAGATCATGTTGGCGCTGGTGATTCTGTGATCCCTAGTGCTCCAGTTATACCTTGTGAGAATGTACTTGGAGATGATGTCTAGGGTCCGCACACCTTCTCAAAAGGTGGAGCACTAGGAGATAATCACTGAGATTCCGATGCATTCACCATGATGAATGGTAATCATATAATGGATTCTTGAAGGATCATGCTGAATAATAATCCAGGATTAATCATGGTATAATCAATCAACATTATATTAATCATGATTAATGATACCATGATTCACCATGATTATGCTCGGGAATCTACCAGGTATCATGCCACTTTAGTGACCATCAACACGTGGGTGTCATGGTTGTCAATGATCATTCAGCTGATCTACTCAACAACTTAAATCTGTGACATTCTGTGGCTAGCAAGTCTGGTGGTTTCTCAAGTCATAGGGGTACCAGTAAATCATCCAATAGAAACCATTTTCGGCAATAAACCAACCATTTTTTGGGTTCCGCTATTTTGAGAAACCACAAAGTCTTGTCTATCCGTTTAATGTCGGAAAGGTGTCCTGGCTTTTTCAATCCGGGATTCCCCCTGGTGCCCCGAAGCATCAGCAAGCATGATCATTTTAGTGTGAAACCATGGGATTGGAGGCACTCATATCACGTCATGGTTGTCAGTTGATAGTCTCAAGTACTTGCCAGCTTCACAATAGTGAAGAACAATTGCGAAGGTGCCAAAACGAGAGAGGTTTCTCATTGGGTCTAGCACATTCAATTTTGGGCGACCTACTTGGATGCGCACCCCCACTTAGTAAGTGATCACTAACCATGGTTTCAAGTTTCAAGGGCTTATAAGCCCAGTTGTAGCTGATAACCCCTGGTTAGTTTTAAGGTTATCATCAATGGTCACTAATGGTCACTATCCTTATAAGGATTATAACCTTACAACCCTGGATAATAACCCGATAACCAGGTAGCACATCCAGCTGTAGCCCATGGTTATAACTTCCCAGCTGCACGTCCAGTTCTACCCGCTGCTCAACCACGTGGGGCCCTGGCTTCTCTTGCAGCTGCAGAAGGCTCCGCCGGAGTTCGGCTGCGCTGGCATGGTCTGAGGGAACCTGGACGCTGGGCACTCCCGTGGTTTGCCAAACATCAGACTTTTCGGGAGGACCATGGGTACTGGTTGCAAACCATGGGGGTAACCATGGGGCTACTGGGGGGCAACCATGGGGCTACTGGTTGCAAACTTTTGGATGGCCCGCTTTTGATTTATCAAGATTATACTTAATTGCAGTATGTAACCATGGAAGTACTAGATTCCCAATCTTCTGGCACAGGATGGTTTCGCTTCCGGTAGTATTTTGCAGTATGCAGTAAACAGTTGCCCATGGTCAGAATCCATGTCAAGCGAATGGTGCAATCCTATGGTGGGTCTTTATTGTGGGGATGACAGTGGGATGAACAGAGATAGTTCAAGCGACTTTCTCATGAAGTGACCCAAAAGTAAATGGCTCATTGGGTTGACACCCTCAAATCGTCCGCGTACACCAGGGCACCCAACTAGTGCAAGGTGGGTTCCCAACCACTTATACATCGGGTCGACTCGATTGTCACGACAATGCTTGAGGAACTTGTACCAGTTGTATTTGGGGGTTCTCAAAATAGGGAACCCTAAAAATGGTTGGCTTCTATAAATGGTCCATATATCTAGTTTTGGATGATTTCCGGGTACCATTGGGTACCCGTATTCTGAGAAACGTCCATTTCCAAGCTCCAGCATTGATCACGAAGCCGAAGAGCAGCCCCGCCTCGTTGACGCTGGACATCTGGGAGGTATCCATCGCAAGGACTGCCTGCGCAGCTGAAGCTGGTGCTTGAAGTGCATCCAACCACCATAGTTTCATGCTGGCTCTAACAATGGTAGAACCGGATCCAAAGGATCAGTTGGTTGAAGTGTGGGCTTCTTCAAAATCTAAAAGTCACAGAATCGTTATTGTGAATTTAAAGTGTTCTTTCTTTCCGGATAGACAACACCTGTACACTTTGAGTGTAGATCGGCGATCATTGCATGATCCTTCATGGATGACAATGAGAAGTGAGCCACGGTCAGCGTTTGCACTCCTGAGAGTCATTGTAGTTATTGATTCCTGAAAATATCATCGTATTGACCAATGCGACAAGCATCCCCTAAGCTTAATAGCTCACACATCGTTGACTATAGCTCGGGCAGAACGTGATTGACCCATGTTGACCCTCACATCTAGATGGGCGTCTCCGAACCCTATTCGTTGTTGTTGACTATCAATATACCCGAATCCTATGGTGATTAACCTTTACATGCCATGCCATCTACATCAAATCAGTGGTTGTTTCTCATCGAAATGGGATTGTTCATCTTTATCACATTCATGAGTTTGTCTGATTATCACAGTGACAACAGCAATGTATTTGATAATCCTCCAATGGAATCCCGATTAAAGCAGGTGAAATGTACCATTCCGGAATGCTTCCTTCAGGTTCCGCAGATGTTTTTGCTCCAGGCGATAACTCTCCCAATTTTTCGGCGCCCAAGTCTTCCTATGGTTGGACAAACTCTGCGCGCCCAAGGTAAGCCCAAGCATATTTTCTCCATGGTTTGGGGGAGTCAAACCAGAAACAAAAAGACACCCCTCTCAAGGAACCTCCGAATATCTCCGAGCCTCGTCGAACTGAATGTCACCATTCTCATGCAATTCTTGAAGGATTGCTCGCAACTGTGCCTGCCCGGTTTCCAGGCTATCGAGTTTTGGCGTAGCATGGTGTCTTGTGCTAAACCATGCGAAATTCAGTTCCGTGAATCGTTTGTTATGAATCATTACTATTAGGGAAAGGATCATCCAGTGTTGGCTAGCACCCTGTGTTAAAAAACGGCAAAACACATAGCCATGTGCCTCAGAAAGGTGTACTAAGGGAAACTCATCTTCCAACCTCTAGATAGGTCATACTAACTTATAACCAACTCATCACCCACGCTTAGTAATGATATACATGGTTTATATGAGTTACCATTACCCATGTTAATAACCAAACATGTTAAGGTCACTCATATGGCTGTGAGTCAAAACCCCGTACCCCTGGTTCCCCATCATTAACCATTGTTTTCCCTTATTATTGTTGGTAAATCCTCCATTAGTTGCTTGGTCAATATTGACCCATGGCCATATAACAGTTAACCCTTGCCCATGTTTATATCAAAGTAAACCCACTCACAATGATACTAAACAAATAAACCATCATCATGGTGTTTATTACCCATGTTTCATTGGGTCACCATGATTAACCAATTTGGTATCATGCTAACCCCAAGGGTATCATGCCAACCCCAAGGGTCAACTATACTAACCCCTTCAGTTTCTCCCAGGGTATCATATGCTAACCCCAAGGACGACCAGTGTATCGGCTGCCTTTGCATTGTGCTCCGACCAGGCGGAGGTCGATGCGGAACCACCGGCCATCGGTTCACGGCACGGAAGGGCACGGGGCAACAATGCGAAGCCTAGCCTTGAAGAACAATGGTTAATCATTGGTAATAATCATAATCAATTCCAGGTGCAACTGGCCCCTTTCCAGTTGATGAGTGGATCCCTGCATGGCTGCTGTGGGAATGTGGGAAGTGTTGTGTAATAATATGATGATATGTATGTTGATGTATGTTGTGATATGTATGTTGATGTATGTTGTGATAGTGATATGTTGTGATGGTGGGTGATGGCTTCACGCCGCTCCGCTGCACCTTTCTTTTGCGGCGGGCGGCGTATCCCCTGATGCCCGACTCCGTTGCTACGGAATCTCGTCAGCAAGTGTTCAGAAACACTGACTGGACACCGAGCACCATCTCAACAGCACAATGTGACATTAGGTATTGTTAAGTCGAATCAAGCGAATCCATCAAGCGACATTGCCAGCTGTTAAGTCGAATCTATCAAGATAATTCAAGATGATAGTCTGTCAAGATATTGAGGGAAGCCAGTTGAGCTGGATGCTGGTTCATCAGAAAAGTATTGTATTAGATCTTAGATCCAAGAGCAAACTGACACGCCGGATGATTCTCGAGCTTGTTGTCCAAGATATACCTCAGGCAAATCATGGCAAGGTAAAGGGAAATCAGGCAGGGTCAAATGAATATGCATAAAACCGGAAGCATAATTACATTCTTGTCAAGTTACTGTTTCCGGGCGGCAAACGCCACGCGCTTCCATTCCTCTGGATCTTCGCTGCGTGCCTTCGCTCGGACCCACTCATTGGAATAGACCTGGGATGAACATCGGCTTTTGACAGGTTGATTTGAACCATTAATCATTGTAACTGTAGTCAATGTGAGTGTGCAACCATCTCAGCAATAATTTGGCCAAGACGCTGCGTGCAACTTCTTCCGAATCGCTCCTGCATCAGGATCCTCAGGGCACCCCTTCCTCTTGGCTGCCTTCTTGGCTACCGCCTTCTTGGTTGACTGCTTCTCTGTTTTCACGTCATCCTTTGAAACCTTCTTCTTGTCTTTGGTTGATTTGGATCTGTTCTCTCCATGCTTTGCTGCTGCTTTTGCCTTTGCTTTAGATTTTGCTTTTGCTTTTGCAGCAGGCTTTCCTGCTGCTCCTGTGGGCTTTCTACCCCGGCTTTTGTGTTCTTTGCTGCTCTTTCCCGCTGGTGTCTCCACGGGCTTCACGGGAACATCCAAGGGCTCTTTGGCGTCGGCGTCTGAAAGGGCTCCTGGGGCTGGAGGATGCAGGACCAAAGGTAAAGACTTTGGTTTCGGTTGCGGATCAGCCGCAGCTGTCTCAACCATTGGGGAGTCAGGCGTGGGCCAGGCCGCCACCAGTGTATCAGGCAAGGACTCCTCATCCGCATCATCCACAGGATCATCCACAGCCACCAACGCGTCAGGCGCAGGTGGGTGAGGATGGCCATCAACCAGAGCGTACCCATCATCAACTGCGGGCGTGTCAGGCACAGGTGGAGGGGCCCCATCATCAACGATGAGGTCGTCATCGGGTTGGTCATCGGGCAAGTCAAGCACAGGTGCATCAGGCTCAACTTGTTCTCCAATAGGACTCCCAAAGTCCAAGCGCTCAGGCAAAGCATAGATTTGCCCATCCCCTGCCATTTCCATAGCCATGTTTGTAAGTTCAACGGGCACTGCTCGGAGCTCCTGGCACGCAGCATTGATAGTTGCACAAAAAAAGATGATTGTGTTGCAGTTTGCATTGTTTTTGATCATGCGTTGCTCTCCTGAGTGTCCCTCTCAATTGATTTGCTCAACTCGGACATGGCTTCCTCAGCAAACACAAGGTATGTTTTGCAGCAACTGAAGGCTTAATGCTGGTAATTGCAAAACTAAATCAGCACGCTGAAGGCACAATGAGCTAGCACTGATTCAGCCAGCAACGGATACAATGTGATTCGTCATCAGAAATGCCACCGATGCATTCTTCCCAAAGAAACCATTGAAACATGGAAGCACGGCATCGCTCAACAGCTTGATCTAAGGATGGTTGATGCCGAGAAGCTGACATCCTCGATTCGACAGTCGCTGGGTCGAGGCTGTCCATTTCAGTCGGGGTCGCCTTGGGGTTGAGAGTTGAGATCAATAAGAAATCCTGAGTTATGATGTTGATTGCTGACTGCTTGATGCCAAATTTCAATGCTGAGATTATAAGTATGCTAAGACACCTCTCTAGGATCTTTTGGTGGGGTCCAGAAGTCACCATACATGGCCCGCTCAAACTCGGGGAGCCCCAGCTGATTGTCCGGCAGCAGCAACTGCGGCGGGGACTCTTCCACGTGGTGGGTCATTCTCCGAAAGGAACGGCACGGTGATGGGATACCCGTCATATCATGGTCATAAGCAGGCTCCGCTTCATCTCCAAAAAGATCATCCATGTCACCCCTTGGTAAGCAGCCGCTTTGTACAATTCAAAAGACAAGACATGAGAAAGATACATTCCAAACCTTGGACACATGAGATTGGTAGCTTGAGAAAACTTAATTACCATAAAAGTTCACTCATTAGACACTGCCAAGAAGCAGGTTGCAGGGTTCGGTCTCTTGAGAGTCATCATATTTGCCCTTGTCTTCGATGAGATGTTGGAAAGGCAAGCGCTCCTGGTCCTTCAGAAACACCAATTGAACAATTTGAACACGATATATCAACTGTGATTTGGCATGATGTGGGATTTCAACTGTGGGTTGTATACAAGTAAAACCAGTCCTTGTTCCCCTGTTTTCTCCTTCCTTGTCGAGCTGGTCTCTTCATGGGTTGCTTTCCTGCTGGCTTTTTCTTGCTGCTCTTCGACTCATCTTTCTGGCCTTCAGTGTCATCGTCACCCCCTTCCATGCCATTGTCAGCATCATCCTCATCATCATCTTTGCCAAGTGGTTGATGGCTCGCATCAGCATCATCCTCACCATCGTCTTCCTCCTCATTGGCCTTCTTGGCCTTCTTCGCCTTTGATTTTCCTGCAGCCTTGGAACTCGGTTTTTTCTTCTTCTCGGCTGGTTTTTCTCCAGATGAATCATCGGATACTCTTCCAGGAAGGGCTGGGGTGGACACGACTGGTGGATTGCTGCTACCTTAGCGCAGATTCAGGTGTGTCATGGCAATACCTGATCCAGTTGTTTCATTGTTTCTCTCAATGTGCGTGTGTTTTCCTTAAATCAAAATTACATTTTTTCCAAGCGGCTGGACGCTCTTGCTGTTGCAGGCGGTGCTGATCCAGCTGCAGAAGAAGGAGGTGTGGCTCTCATCTTTGGCCGAGGGGTCACCGAGGCAGCCGGAGAGCTAAAACTCTCGTTGAGGATGCTGTCCAAATTGAATGCCTCAGTAATCGTTGACAATTTGATGGTAATACTGGTGAGCAAGTAGGAATCAGTGGCAAAGTAGGAATCAGTGGCAAGTGGCTGGAACTCGGATGGAAGCACTCAACGGGACCTCCACCACGGCATCAGAATCGGAATCAACCATGTTGTGAGACCCGGGCCAAATGTTGTCAGTTTCCCTATGAGCCTGCAAAGATAAAGAGATGTTGGCGGGTCGCTCAAATGCTAGTGAATGTTGCACGTGGTTTGCTCATCAATTCCTGGATTTTGTGCGTCCATGTTTGCACTTCAATGATGGCATACTTTCTGGTGTATTTTCAGCAGCGGTGTTCCATGGCTTTCAAGCCGGTACTCAAAATGACAACCCCCTCCCATGCTGCAAGCACCCTTCTCGCAAAAGAACATAAAAATCACCGGATTAGCAACAAAGAAAGTGACTTAGAGTATTGGACAACATGACAGGATAGAAAATGAGAACAATGCATGCAGCTGGAGAGCCCCACTATGGCACTTCACCCAGACATGAGTGAGTGCACTCCCGCTGAGGATGGGTGACTACCTGCAGGCTAAAATTACTGCAGCCTTGATTCAGTAAGTATGGCAATCAACTATTGGCCAATGGTTGTTGCTCAGTGGAAGCCATGTAGCATTGAAAAGAAAAGACGTTCAGAATTATTGGATGTTACGCCATAATGGGCCACAGGCCATAGCTGAGAATCCCCACAGATAGTCATAGCTGAAAAACTATGTTCATCCCCTCTCACTACCAGATGCGCTGAAGCTCGAACATCTAGCCATCACATGAGCCGCAGGATGTCATCATCCAGCTCGACTGCGCCCGCTAGGCACATGGTTGGGCGGATGGGCATGATGGTCTTCGTGCCGTCACCAGCTGAATCAACTCTGCACCTCCAGCAAAGTTTCAAAGTGGAAACGTCCTTCAGCTTGGAAACCTGCACATGGACTCCAAAGTTTTTGATCGACAATGGAGGTTTGGCATCACCATTATTCTTTTTCTTCCTACCCTTCTTGGGCTCATCATCTCGCTTGGGCTCATCCATGATGAAGACAATCTCCTTGCTCGAAGAAACATCGGTGCCTTCCAGTGCATGATGGCTGATTTGGATTTTCACCTTAGCCCACGGACACAGATTAGATGTGTGTTTGTTCGAGGGTATAAGGGTTATGTTTTGTTGGTGCTTCATGAGCTGCGCTAAAAACATGCCAATGTTTAAAATAAACAAACTAATTCAATGATTGAGTAGCCTCTCCCAGATCCTCAAGCTGTTTCAGAACCTCGTCGAGCCGGGTAGGAGAGTCCAAGCAGTCCAATCGAGCAAGGTGCTCCCCAGCCCCTTTCTTCTCCACAAGCAGCAGCGATTCCATGGTCAGGTTGAAGCACCACCAGCGGCCTGCAGAATCCTCCATGACTTCCTTTGCTTCCTGAGGCGGGTGACGGGCCAACGGTCCCAAAACCAAACGCAACACAGTTGAATAGCTTCTGAAGCAATAAGGCCGAGTAGCGGCACCGTCACGCCACTCTCCAGGGCCGAAGGAAAACCTAGGCCAGGCTTTGTCATAATATGGTTAGGTTGGCATGATGGTACGGTCATGGTAACATGATAAAGACATGTATATCATAATGCGATGAAGTGGGCTCATGCTAGGCATAGTTATTTTTGGCTGAAAGCATGCCGAAGTACATCTCACGAAGAGCAGCCAAATCAGTCTTGCCCTTGGAGACGACCACAATTTCCTCACCAGATTCGCCTCCACAAATGAGCTCGCACTGGCCACCGGATATTTGCAAGCGATGCCTTGCAGTCCCAGAGTCATTCATAATCAACGATCATGAGAGTTTGCAAACTGAGCCACCAGAGTGTTCATGATCTAATCCAACACATGGCCAAGATCAATCCAGAAACCAAAAGTTTCCTAATAGGACTGAATGCGTCAAGCCACGGGTTGGGAAGGCTTGAGACATGCTCTTGACTCACTTTGTTGGATGGGTCAACCTTGATCTTCTTGGCAGGGCGCTCCTCAGCTTCAGCTGCGTTGCTCCTCGGATGCAAGGTGGAACAGAAAGCAGGGATGGAAGCTGGTTGGAATACGGTGTCAATAGGAAAAAACGGAGTCAATAGTTAAAACAGTCAGAAACTAAATGCAAATACTTGCTCAGAAGCGAAAATACCAAGTCATAAGCTACAGAATCAGGAGATAAAACACAGAGCCAGGAGCCAACATACAGAGTCAAAGCTAAAATAGGGAGTCAATAGACAAGAGAATCAGCAATCAAACATGGGGACAGTAGCTAACAATTCAAAAGCTGAAACACGGAGCCAGTAGCGAAAGTACGGAACCTAAGTAGCTAATACGGAGTCAGTAGAGAAGATACAGAGCAAGTAGCTAAGAAGCAGAGTCAGTGGCTACGGGAATTTTCAATGTCAAATTTTGGTTGATCCCTCCCAACTTGAAATGACAAGGTGCTTATCGGCAAACCAGAAACTCACCGTCAGGATTGTAAGTTTTGTTGTGATGTTCGATGGCCTCGGTTGCCCTGTCTACAGTCGAAGGGGTGGCTGTCCACTTCTCTGCGAAGCTTTCCAACACTTTGAGACGATCATGCTGCTGCACACATACCTTGTATTCCCTTGTTGGCAGAGTAGTTGAGCCTTCGCGCAAGGCAGCCACTGTGGGGCCATAGTCCGGAAATGTAGGAAGAGTCATTGCCCCTGATCTGCACATGTTGTAGATCTTGTTAGACACCCTCGAGCTGAGATCAGTTCCGGAGTTGTCCAACACCAAAGTTGCGCAGATTGTGCGAGTGGTTGACGTTTCCTTGCATAAGATTGCAGTGTCAGCAACATAATATTAATGTACATATATATCAACATGTAAATATATATATATAATAATTTTATATGTATATATGTCTTTGTATTATATTTATATATATATAGAGAAATATATATATATATATTTTTTTTTCTTTGTATCATATGAATGTATGAAATATAACCATTTATTATGTAAAGAATTATTATATAGATATCAAATTAGTGCTGTTATATCATCTTTAAATATACTGATTCCTTTCCATTTAGTTCTAGACGAGAGCTTGTATCAGTGGATCTGATATGACATAATAAATGTTCATGTGAAAGATCACACACACACAAACACAGTCCTCAAGCGAAGCAAGCGCGGGAGCTCCATCGTAGGCAGCCATGTCCACTAACACCACGGCTTGGGCTCGAGGGTTGCAAAAGGAATTCAGTGACTTTCGGATGATATCTACTCCACCAGCCACCTTGGTTTGGATTTTTTTCATGATGGCAAGACCGTCCATGACATAGTGCACTACAGACTTTATGATTTTAAATAGCTTACAATTTGTCTATACTATAGAGATGGAAAACCAACAGTTAGTGTTCAGTCAAGAGACCTGCTTCAACTCCTGCACGTCGGTCATTGCTCGGCCGAGGTGTGGCAAGGGCATTCCTCTCGAAGGGCTGGCCTTGGCAGGCACGGATACAAAAACAAACTAAAAGTGGGTGGGGTCAAGCAACTGATGATTGAAATCATGTCATTGTAATGATTCATTAACCATTCATTTGAAGAAACCCCGTTGCAGTTCAATGCTGAGTTTGTAATGTATGGTTTCAGCCGAGTAGCCGTGTCCGGCTTCCACATGCTAGACCTGGGAAGCATCTCCACATTGAGTACGACTCCTGTCTTCCATCCACGCGAAGATTTGAATGCGTTGTTTCGGTCGCGGCTTGTCACAGCAAGCCCGCTGAGGACTCCATCACGTTTGCCATAGACCGAAGCCTGATCAAGATTATGGCGATTCATGTCGGGGCAACTGTTTCCAAGAACCATCCACCCATACCCACCCTGAAACTGTTTGACAATTACACCAGAAAGTAGCCAAGCAACTGGATCAAAGACCCACGTGACACCACGGACAGACAAGCCACGGTCTTTCATGCGCAAATCCGACCTCAGATGTAGATGCTGTGAGATTGGATTCCCACATCCCTTTTATGTAAACAATGCTGATAGGTTTGTTGATCTGGTGCCATTACAAGTTGATTGACACATATCGAAACCCAAGTTTGAAAACGCCCCCATGCAAAATGGACCAAACCTGCAAACCATTGTGAGGCAAGACGCTCCAATTTGTAGATGACATCACGCACTTCAGCTTCTTCGCCAACACTGGAGGCACCATTGGTCCCACTGCCATCCTCAGAACCTTCATCTTCATCAGATTCATCCTTGGTTTCAGTCTTCATCGCGTCCGCTGTCTTTTCATCATCTTCGTCCTTGGCAGTCTTTGCTTTTTTCCTGCACCACATGTCATTGCGGTTGATTTGTGTTCAAGACCGGAGCTGGTTCACACACTGCATGCAACCAATATGATTTCCATTAAGTTGGTACTCACCAAATAGTGGTAAGAAACGAATGTACTTGGGGTGAAATCTAAAGAAAAGCAACCATTACCTACTACACTGCCCAACATGTCCTCTTGTCCAACTGCGCTGCTCTGTTGGGGAAGATGATCAGGCACACAGCATTCTTTGGGTAATCGGAGAGCATGTTGGTCAGGTACGTAATGAAGAATTCATACTTTGCTGATGGGATGATGCCCATGTTCGGGCAGTTCAGCCAAAGGACTACAGAGAACGAATCGTTGCCCGGTAGATCCTCAATCGCACCTCGAATCCATGCCTTGGACTGGGGCATGATGGTTGAGTCCGCCTCATTTGCACTCTTGCCAGGGAAAACCATCAAGTTCTCCTCCATGAAGTTCCTGATGCTCAACCAGGCTCGTTCGTGGCACTCCTGAAGCAGTGTGTTGAAGATGAGCAGCAGGATCAATGTTGAACAAGCAGCCTTCAAGATCTGGATGAGTGAAAATATTCAAAATAAACCAAGTCGCAATTTTACCATCATTGATTTAGATAGAAACCATTGATTTACCAAGATCTGGATGAAGTTGATTTGAATTGTCACATTTGACCATTGACCTGCAACCCCACCAGAAATCAGAAAGTATGTTGATATGTTCACGTCCGGTAATTGTCCCTTAGAGCCCAACAAACCGGTTCAATCCTCCAGCTGCTTTACCAGCTTTGCTCTGGTCTTGCCCTTTTCCTTTTCGGACCTTGTTGCGTTGTTGCCAAGTCAGCTGTAACAGCTAATGGCATTGAATCTAACAATCAACCGCCAAGTATATGCTAATGAGGTCAAGGTACAAGATTCGGTCAGATTCGAACTGAAGCTGATCGCTTTTGAGCTGCTCCAGCCATGCCAGGAATG
>VSDK01007918.1:112735-166563 GCA_009767595.1 Symbiodinium kawagutii | reverse complement strand
TGAGGTGCGCGTTTTTGGTCCTGTCCTGATGCTTGTTCATGAAGTCTTCAATGCTTTGGCCGCGAATCTGGCAGGGATAGGCAGTCCAAGGTGTTATGATGCAACCAATGACTAACAAGTTGAAGATTATTGTTGGTGATTTTGACCAATTATCCTTTTGATAGCTAAACATATTTTTTGGCAATGAACGCCTCCAAAATGAATGGAATTCGGTTGACATCGAACTCTTCCGCCGATTTCATGATTGCAGCCAAATCTCCGTCGAGCAGCCTTAGTGCAGGTAGAAAAATTGATGTGCAGAAAACCCAATCACAATTTGGAGGAGAAATCTATGTGGAAAATGTGACGGGTTTTCTGGAAAACCCATCACAATTTGGAAGGCTTCCCACCGATGAAATCATGATCGGGTTTCCAGCCAAATGCATCCGGCCGACCACAGGAATTTGTGACGGGTTTTCTGGAAAACCCATTATGAAAATGTTGGCCAAATGAATTTGGCGACCCATCACCCTCAGCCAAACCCATTTGGCGACCCATAACCCTCAGCCAAACCCATTTGGCGACCCACAAATCTTGGTATTCGTCCAAGATACCCTCGTTCAAACATGTCAGTGTGTTTGGTCACCACGTCCCCGTTGAAGCTCTTCTCCATGTGCTTGCGAACGTACAGCCAGCAGCAGCACACATCATGCAATAGCATCTGACCATCGTCATCAAGTTGCGCCAGCTTCTGCAGGGTTTGTCTTATAGCCATTTGGTTGTACGCTGCAAAGTCTTAACTTTTTTGGGATGGGGATCAAACACTGAGTTGCGGCAGTCCTTTGCTTTGGCACTTGCATCTTTGCTTGCTTTGCGAGCAAAGTCCTGCATGCATGGTTTTAAGACTCAAGGCTTTAAGGACCTTGTGCTACGTTGCAATTTTATCCCCGGGTATCCCCAAAGATCCCCCAATCTTCAATTCTCCCCCAAAATGTCCTTGGTAGCCCGCGTTGCCCACAAAATGGCCGTGTCGTTGCTGGTTTCCAAGATCTCTTTGAAGATCGGCTTGTTCTTGTAGCGGCTGACTTCGCTCCGCGATGAGACCCCTGGAACCCAGAAATCTTGCTGGAGGATCTCCAACGGAAGGCCTACAAGGTTTGTCCTAACATGAAATCATTGAAATGTGGATTCCAACGGTGTGCGTGAACCCAAGCGCCTGAGTGCTCGTGCTTGTAGCTGTCGTAGTGCTGGTGGACAAGGCTCACAAACTCCTTCGGGCTTCGCAACCTCAAAGCAAATTCTGCAAAAAGCGACATGAAGTGTGAGCAGCAAACACCATAAGCCAAGAAACAGATTGTAGATCAATGCCTTGCGCCCTGTGTCGATTCGGTGCCGGCGCACTGTTGTCAACTTGTTGTAGTCCGCGATGACACGCGCAAGGAGATCACGGAGGGCAACAGGGCGACCAACGCAAGTTCGACGCTCAATGTCGATCGCGTTGCTCACATCAGCCAAGATTGCCACCGGAGAAGGTGTCACCTTCTCCGCCGTCACGTAGCCCAGTTCTTGGCTAAAACAATCCAAGCAATTAGAGTGAAACTGAAAAGCTGCAGCATCAGCAACACAAAATGTCAAACTGAAAAGTTTCAACCACCAAGAAACTCAGAGAATGGAGGAAGTGCATCGCAGGGCGATCGAAGTGCACATAGCTGCAACGGATAGTCTTGAAGGTACTCAGTGTCAAAGCAAGTGGGCCAAGGTCTTCCAGTTTGAGATCCAATTCGCTGCAGAAAGAAACGATAGCAAACATCAATAAGATCTTTGTTTGCCCGTCCACTTGTCCCACGCTGAAATCATCAACTTGGCGTGCCCCGTCCGAAAATGGAAACTTGCAAACCACGCTCTCCATGCCCATGCGGTACCCATGTCTCAAGAACTCGCCGAAGTGGACGGCGAATTGGCCATTGTTGGGGTAGTCTCGGTTGCTGAGAAATGATTCAATCAAAAGGATTTCCTGCTGCTATGAAACCATCATGCCATGTCACCTCCTATGTGATGGTCATCACAAATGATGTTACATTCATCCAAGGGACACCCGTTCTTACCACCCGGGGAGAAGTCAAACTTTTCCAGCGGCAAATAGAACTCGTCCATGTTTTGCACAGGTGCCAGCGTCAAGTGGCGACGTTGAGGAGGCTGGATTACCGTGTAGGCTCCCGTAGATTGCTGGAAATCGACATAGTGAGTGATGGCCTGTTGTCAGCGCAGCACTAGACATCTCCTGATTCTTGACAACTGATTACATATTGACTTAGCGTTACCTCCCACCTGCTTCATCTTCGTTCGATCAGCATACACCTCATTCAAGTGATCCCCAAGGTTGCGCTTCTCGATCACCTCAGATATTGCTGTGAGATGGTGGAGCCATAAATGACACGGATCATCAAACGTCACAGTGTAAATTCGGGGTAAGTAGAACACATTACATTTTAAAATTTCTCAATAGATAGCTAGTGACGGATTCAAAATACACCTGCAACTTCTGGAGGATGGGCTCACCATGCTCCACTTCCATAGCTTCGACCAGCACCGCAAACAACAGCGGCGTTCTAGAGTGTGGTGAACAAAATGTTCTTTGGGCCAAGATGTGATGAATCAAGTTTTTTTTGCATGGAGCTTTCAATGACTCTTTCTCAAGATGTGACACTCTAGAATCTAGACTCTAACCTGGATGCGTGATTTTCCTTGCCCATCGAAATCTCAGATCCAAACATGGCTCTTTACCCCTGAGCCCTGTGAAACACCACCTCTAAACAATGCGGCTTTGGCCGAGGTGGCCTTTCCCCCAATTGGATTTGACACCACCGCCTTCCAGCGCTGGGTGCATGTTCCAAGAGACCCAACTTTGGATATGGTACCAATGGGTCACTTCCATTCAGCATCGCCCGGTAGTACCGCACAGATCTCTGCAGGTGCGGGAAATCCTGCTCGATTGCATCAGCGAGAAGGCGCAGCTCCTCTTCACGCTCCTGGGAAGACAGCTCAACATGATCATCATGGTTGATACAGCATACACCACTAGATTAGGTGTTTTTTTTGGGAGTGGAAGGTAGGTGACAAATAAAATATACCCCATACCAGGACCAAGGAACTGGGTTCAAGGAAGCGACAAGTGTGCGGTTGGTTGTGTTCACTTCGGAGTAGAACTTCTCCGTTTGGTGGCTCAAAGATTGCGGAAATACCAACAAGGGATTCTGTTGCAGCTCTGTGTCAGACATGTACTGCTTGACACACGCAAAGACATCACGGCGTTTCTTGTCAAAGTCACCCTCCCGAAGATGTCGTGGAAGACGTTCATCTTTCTCAACTAGATCAGGAGGAAGTCCTGTCAAGGGATTATATGCTTACAGGCAATTATATAAGCGCAGCTAAGTCTGAACATGTTTGTCACTATGCATTTTTCTCAACCCAGACCTTCTCGGCATAGATATGTGAAGCTCTGCGGAATTTTCTTTCTCTCCTCTCCGTTTTTGGGTTTCCGATCCTTGAAAGCGTTTTTCAGGGTGACATCCTTTGGAAGAAGGGAATGCCAGTCTCTCACCTTAATTCAAAGGATTGGGAAAGCAAGGAGAGTGCAGCACAGCAAAGCAATACCCAAATCAAAAACATGAGTTCTAAGAACCAACGCAAAGTTGTAAAGATTTGCCAAATCATACTCACCTAGATGCCGTATCAATGAACTCAATGTGGAACGTCATGGAATTTTTCTTGAAGATTGGTTCCAATTTCTTCGAGATGGTTTTCTGGACGTCCATGGGTGTCATCAATGTGGGTTCGCTTGACAACGCGCTGGTTACCAAAGAGAAACAGCTGTCCACGTCTTCATGCGTGTGTCCCACCACCAGATGGTGGTGGGACACGCACCCAAAGGTGGCCCCTTGGGCTAAAGTCACTGCCAGCCTAGCGACATAGCCGTTTCTGACCTCCTTGACAATATTATCGGACTGGATCCAACACCTTATGGGCACACGTTGATCGATGATGGGTCATTGATTATCTCAGGACCGATGTTGAACATAGAATATTTTACAGTAACATAAACAAACATAATTACCATAATAATGTATATATATATATATATGTATATATTTATGAAAATTATATTTATATATATATATATATATTTGAATTCTATCTAATAGCATACATTTACAAAGATGAGTCTTGCCTCATGTTGCTGGCAGGGAACTCTGTCGGAAAGGGCCGCCCTTCAGATCGAGTGGTAGCAAAAACTTTGTCAAGTGCCCGCATTACCTGAATCAAACAACTTGGCTGCACTCAAACCAGCTACTTTGCAATCTTATCCATTTTCCAAGCCTAGGCACACACTCCATGATCCAGGAACTCCCCTCATTCATGCCCTCGTTGGACAAGAACATGTAGCAGCCATATCCATGCGCCAGAACACATGTCAAAGTCAAATGCGTACCTGACATGTCGCTGCCAAACATTTTAAGATGGAAAGCTTGCAGAGATTTTGGCACCATGTTCAACACATTTTGATGGTTCTTGAACGCCAAGATTCCGGTCTCCTCGTAGATGACTTTCTTTGGACAGCGGTTGTACGGATATTTTGGCAGGCAAATCTTCGATTTATCGAAGGAGTCCACAATCACGCAGATGAGTTCTTGGCGAAGGCGGGACTGTGCCCGCGCTGTCCAGTATATTTGGCGTTCTCGGTATTGATGAGAGAAATGGGCAAGCAAGCGGTCGCATAACATGGCATGGAGTTGAAAATCCTAGGCCACAGATCAAGGACGATCAGGCTAGATCAGTTTAACAATCATTACAGTTCCAATATGGTAAGATATTACAATCATCATCATTTCTAGCAATCAATCCAAGAAACTTTGGCAGCATGGATCTTGGTCCGTAGCTCCGAACAAACAAGGCATAGTGAATGGTTGGTCTTTTTGTGGAAGCGCAGGCATGCCCACCAATCTTTGTAGACCCCATAGAACACGGTTCTGCACGCTGGGGTTTGGTTTTGCACTTTGCATTGGGCCACATACATGAGATACAGGGTAGCCACATTGCCATGCACAAAGCGCATAGGCAATTTCTTCGGATCATGGTGCTCTGGATTTCTCTGGGTTGGCCCAAGCAACTGCTGTTCAATCAATCGGTTCACCAAGGCAGCCCGTAGCTCCTCATCCGAACTGTTCATCACGGTTTTCGAAGCGACCCTCAGCCAATGATTTGCAACATTCAAAAAGGGATCAAACTGTACCAAACTCTCAAAAAGGTTTCAAGCATTGGCTTGGTCAAGAAAAACACATACAGCAACCCCAGAATCCCCATTCCCATAATAGTGCTGAGTTGCATGGTTGTCTCCGCTTCAGCAGCCGTCCAGTACAAGTGGATGAAAAATGAATTGCAGGACCCACTCTGAATTGCTGGCCGTGTTGCCAATCCTTAGAAAACAGAAAGCATGGGAAAGCAGGACTCAAAGATGGGGAACAAAGCATACATGTAAATTGGGAGCTGAGCATCCACATTTCAAACTTCTCTCATCAACTCCACGGTGGCGTTTCTTCGTTCTGCTCAGCCTGTTCTTTCCGAGCCCCAAGTACCTCAACCATGCTTCCTTGCAAAGGCTGTATCCTTAGTTTAGTCCAAAAAATGGCAAGTTGCTACAAATAGTGATCCCTTGCTTGATATTAAACAACTTCGTGCAATGGAGAATCCTTCGATACTGTACTTGGATTTTCGAGAGGCAGCAGTTTGTAAGCTCCACAATATAGCGTCTTGAGCACCCTTCGACAGTGCCCAGAAAGCTGTGCAAATTTTCATCAGTAGCTTGAAGGGCATCCAACATTGTGACCCACAAGCACAAGGTGTTTTCAGGGCTTCCCTAATCCGCTCTCGATCATGGCCGTTGGAGCTGTAAACTGACTCATTGCAACTGCTGGAAGCTGAACCATGAAATGACTCTACGGTGGCCATGGTCAGGTTCACAGTTGCAGTAGGAGCTTCATCTTCAGAGCCCTCGTCATCGCTAGATCCTGAATCATTTTGATTGGAAGTCCTTGGAAGGCCAGGCAACAAAGAGTTTTGGCTAGTAAGTATACTCATACTGTTTTGGTTAGAATGTGTGTTCAACTTAGGCTGAGGGGCGGGGAACCATCCTCAGAGCTCTCATCATATCGCCATGCGCAGGTTGACTCCTTCTGCTCGTCATCGTCCCAGCGGTGCAGGACGGGCATTCCCCCCAAACGAAAACAGGACTAAAACCCTGAAGGAGCCAGAGACAGTGAAGAGTTCTCAAACTGACAGAGCAAGAGTTTCAAGTGGCAAACTGCAAATTTCAAAATCATCATATTGTTTTATTGTGAGACTGCTTCGAATGATCTGTTTTTTTACTTCTCTAGGCCAAGTATCGCTCCAGCAGGGCGGGGTCGATTGCCCTGAGCCCAACCACAATGGCTACTGCCACAGCTCTCAAAGCCATGGCATTTCCTGCCAGTTGCTTCAGCTCCTTAGTTAGTTTTCACGGGTTTTGGATTGCATCAAAAGCGATTGTTTGTTTGAACGCATTTTGTACTATCACATGTTTGTATCTTTGGTTAAGCATCGTCTTGGCCGAACAGCCGCAAGTTCATTCGGTAGACAGGCATTCCCATCATCATCAGGTACTCCCTTCCTCGGCTGTCATGCAGGAGGATGAATGTGAGATGAGCCCATGGCCATAGGAAGTGAAATCAGTCAAGCCATGTCAAGGTCAAGCCAAGGCGCCGATCAAGAACCTTTCTTGACCAGAAAGGAGGTAGTTCCCAGCAGGCCTTGACTGATTTCCATGATAGCTAGTCCATGCTGGTCCGATGTTATAAGACATGCAAGTCAGTGTGAAAGGTCATACCTGTAAATGAATTGCATGGCAAACTGACACTGCAAAATGAGCTTCAGGCGTCAGGCACATAAATGGTTGATTTCCATAGATCGCCGGCATCCTATCCACATTTTGGGAGATATTTGCGGCAGCAAACGTTCCCCTTGTGCACAGTAGCAAGTCCAAGGCCTGCACGTAAGGCCATTGGGTGTGACATGATGAACTTAACTGTGAGCCTATTGAGTTGAAACTCCTTTTATCCATTAAGAAGCTATGCAAAAGACACTGCAAATAGCATCAATGACATCAGGTGATAACATCGGCCGGCCTGCTTCTCACGCTTGCTGGCAATTTGCTTGTATGCAGCTGGCATGGCATTCTTGAGAGCTCCATGGGTTTGAAACACCTGGGACGAAAAGAGGGCAAACACAGGAGGTTGTAACAATACACTAAGAAGCAAACTGGATGTTATTGTTGAAGCAAGTAACTGAAATCTTGTGTTTGGCCGCAAAGCTGCGGTGGCGGGCGATCCACTTGGGCTCGGCAGTTCTTGCAGGCTTCCTAAGCTTCAAACCAAATGCCGACATGATCAATTGTATTGGCAAATTATTGGGAGTAGTTAAATCCAAGCTTCTTTTTGAAAAAGGTTTTGACCCGTTTTGCGCTTCGTCGGTTGATGTCAGCTTGAACATCAGGGTGTTGTCGTGGTAGCAGGAGATCTTGCCTGAGTTTGAAAGCAAACAATATGATTTCATATGATTTCTGTAATTGGAACCGACAAATCTTCTCAATGAATTCCGATGAAGTAAACAAATTCTAAAACAATAACATGACAAGTTACCAGCGGAGAAGAGATCTTCTCGATCGAAGACTTTCCATCACAAATGTACCAAACTGCTGGAGTTTGCCTTTAGCATGGTCAAGCATCAAATCTCTCTTGACCAAAACTATGTAAATCCGCTGGCGAGAAATTGGGCTTCCATGGTCATACCTCAGGTCCATAATCATCAGACTCAGTGCTGACATCATTCCTTCCATCACTGAATTTCTATTTGCAGAATAGGCACGGATCGACGGCATGCCACCAGACTTCGTACCTGAGTTGGAAGACGATGCAAAGGGGGGCAAATGGTGTAAAGGTTTGCCAACACTTTCCAGTCATTTGCCAATCCAAGATGAACAAGTAATAAAACCAAGAGGCATTCCAAGATGCTGCTGTATCCACCGCATCACCTCATTGATGACCTTCATGAAGCCCATCACATTCTCGAGCACAGCCATCTAAGTCGGAAAAGGGAATCGTGAAAAGATCTAACCCTTGAATCTGAAACAACTCGCAAAAACAAATCCCCTGGCTTGCAACAAGGGCACTGCCGGCAACATCGTAGCAATGTGTTCCAGAGTAGCCCACATTTGCGCACAATTGGGATCCGATAACAAGGAAGAATTGTAGTGAAGGGCACTGTATGGCTGGCACGGAAATCCACAAACGAACAGCGCAATCCGCCGAATGAACGGCGATACATCGGCCCCAAGAATGTCCTTGAAAGACCTTAGGATGTCCCAACAACACTCCAAGCTGGAAATAGAAGTGTTTGATAATCGTACTCGACATGTGATCACATTGCATTTCAATATGCATGTGTCAATTTAGCAGTTCCAAGCTTACAGCTTAGCAACGCATCAGGCGGTGGCACATTTGCCTTCAAAAACCTTCTTGCTGTTTTGTCGATCTCGCAGTTGAACCTGGGAGCAAAAGCCAGTCAGGAAAAGATGCATAGGTAAATGCTTAGCTCGAAAATCCAAACTGCATACAAGGAACATGTACTTCACACCAATGAATTGCTTGGCACAGCGCAGGAGCATCATCAAGGCCATCCATGGAGTGTCCATCCCAGAACCTCAGTAAACTCACTAAGCCCCACAATGCCATTCAAAAGAAGACCCGCTAGTGAGGTCACTAAGTATGTATCTGAAGCCAAGCTGCATGCGGAGGCATAGGTGAAAGGCTTTGTTCCGCTCCAGTAGCGGAAAAACGTAGTGCCAAGTCCTAACATTTTCCAATAGATAGCAAAAAGAACACAGGCACAAGAATAAAACAAAGGCAGGCAAGTCGTAAAACAAGTTGATCAGAAGCAAAATGCAAAAACATTCAGGCTGTAAATGCAGCTTAGGCACTCCCTGACTCAGCAAAGTTCCTTCCAAACTCCAGCCAGTCGACCTGCTCCATCGTGGTGTACACATCCTTCCAAGCAAGTGAATGACATGCATGCAAAAGAAAAATGATAACCCCCACTCTCTCCTCCTCCTGCGTAGCTTCAGTTACGCTCCCAGATGCAGATTCGCTATCATCCATGGCTGGATACCAACAAGCGATTTTTGAGCAAATCACAGCTGCATTTGAAAGGGCCGGTCTTCAAATGTAAAGGATCCACTTGCAATTGACATTGATTTCATGATAATCATTGCTTAATGTTAATCATTGGTAATTATCATGATAATAATGGTTAAGCCTAGCCTAGCTTATTCATGATAATCACTACATTGGTTAATGGTTGGTAATGGTTGGTAATAATGGTTGATACTGGTTTGCATTGATTAAGACATGATGGTTAACACTCGGCTCATGGCTAGCTATGGCTAGCAATGGGTAATAATGAATGTAAGTTGGTTACATTTGATACCATATGATCATAGGAACAAAGTATCTGGTATCTATTGATATGGTATCCATTGACATATAAAGCCTGCAATGATGATCATGGGCACACAGTGTATGGATGAGTATGGATGTATACGGTATCTATTGATAGGATATCAATCGATGAAATACTGCAATACCGTTCAACGTCAACATCGTACGTAGTATCTGACCGGCCGGAACCTAAAAACATGCCAGTTCATCAAGAGAACACCCTGATGTATCTTGAACTTAGAGGTCATGTGCTTTTGAAGCTGACAGAATTCGAGAGACAAAAATGTCCGGCAAACACAGTGGAGGAAGGATGCATCACGAAATCACTGATTTCACGGAATGTGTGTCCGATAGACATGATGTCAATCTGTATTGCGCCATTGCGAAAGGGAAAAATAGTGCCCTTGATGCTCTTCTTGTCCATGAGACTTCCTGGCTGTCAACATCACCAGTTATCGATTTTAAAACTGGCGATCTAAGGATACAACAATGACCAAATGTTCCGGATCCATAAGCTATGTGGTCTTAAAAAAATAAGTAATTATACATAACTCATACACATAAGCCATACAGCATCATGCAGTGAGCAAACACAATGCGGAACCACTACACGCTGGTAAACTAACATAGCAATGGAAAATCACCCATGTTGTATAGATCGAGAAACCCTGGGAAACCATTGATGACTGGTGGATTTTCCATTGCTATGTCAGTTTACCGGCTTCTATCCCAATGCCACATATCACCCATCGGCCCATCGTCACCCTCCCATCACCGGCCATTTTTCTGACCCCAAAACGCTGCACCGGCCAGGTCCCGATGATCAAACTCTGTGCAGTCAAGCGAGCGTGGACTTGGGATCAAACGTGGCACAGTTGATGCGTTCCTTAACGGTTTGAGCGTCAATATTGATCAATAAAAGGGATGATCCACCGTCCATAATTAATTCTTGTTATTAATATTAACGCCATAATTAACCGTCCACAATAATGATCTTAACAATTATCATTAATTCTTGTTATCCGATCCCATAATATCCATTCGTCAATATTGCGGAATGACGAATGAATGGATAATATGGATAGGAATAATTAAGGGATATTAAGGGATCGGATATCCGCCAATACAAATGGAGGTCCACAAAAGATCGACATCCACAAATGGTGGCGTACGAATAGCAAAGTCATCCTCTTGTGGCTCCGTCCAAGTATCCAAGTATCATGCCCCATTGATGCATGTCGACCAAACGAACCAAGGAAGGTTTGAGGATACCATGTGTGTTCTGCGTGTCAGTACGTCTTGTAGAAATTGATGCTGTACGAAGCCAAAAAGAAACATGTCCCTGCTGAGTCGGTTTCCTATCACTCACAATAGCCTCAGATTTGCTACACAGTGCATAACAATCCCCCTGTGAATTAGGCCAATATTTTTCATTTGCTTTCTTGACATTTAAGGCCGATGACTTGGGCCTGGAAAGCTGCAATGCTGGGACAAAGTCTGTCACTCGTACCGCAAAAAGCATGAAGAAAACATGTTCTGGGTCGATAAGGGTTCCATTCCATAGAATTCCATAAAGACTTGAAATATTTGAAATTAAAGGCATTGAGCCCAGTGGAGCCTAGCAATTTTACCTGCCCATACATGTCCCCAATTCAAACAAATGCTGAAATCTTGCGGATAGCCACGCAAATCATAATTGGTTGAACATGGAGGAGAAAACAAGTCGCAATCCACAAGTGCCCCACCCCAGATTCAGCCATTTCGTCCCCTTTGCACTTGAAAACAACTTAGGAAAAACCATCAAAAGCTAGTCCCATTCCACGCGTTTCACCACATTTCCCCCAGGTGGCGACACCCGTTGCTTCGCCGATTGCGACACCTTGACACTTTTCCCGGGGGGGCAGCCCGGTGGGAGCTGGTGATGTTCTGTGCAAGGCAGCATGACTCATGAATAGCATACAGATCGAATATCCTGCGAAAGTGTCCCAAATATTCCCTCATATACGCAAGTGATTGCAAAATATTGCAAAAATGGTCACAAAGCTGTATACAAGTATCAGTATATAAAGTGATTACAAACATGGATATGAAGTTACACATGGACATATCATCACATATGAATTCATATCGATCAAACAAACACATGGATGTACAACGGCATGCAAAAAAGTGGGACGATTTCCGGCTAAGAAGTGTATTTGTTCGACCACATGGTCCCCATCGAGACCCGTAGTGATGTGTGATGTCGGTCAATGACCTGCATTTCAATATGTCAACCGAGCGGGACCTTGGCAAAGTGTTTTCGATGGGAGGGAAAGGGCTACGGACAAGTGGCCTCTCCGTGAATCTGTGAATCTGCTCTACGTCTGCAATGGTTAGTAGTGGTCAATATATAGTGGTTAGTAATATTGGTTATAATGGTTAATAGTGGTTAATAGTGGTTATCCAACTTCTGCAAAGTCATCTGCGCAACCGGAATGTTCGGGTCGAATTGCCATGCAGACCTTCGACTGCGATCAACACACTACAAAGACATTTGAAGTGGCTGGAGGATTTGATTGATCACTGTGGCACACAGTGTGCAGGCCAGGCAACATGAGATGAGCTGCTCAAAACACCTTTACTGGTCAATGTCCTGAAGCCCTTCTGTTCACGCAAGAACACCTTTGGTGGTCAACCTGCAAGCGGATTTAAACCCTTTTGCATTTGCAGTACTTGATCTTGCAATTGCAATGGTCTCACAATTTCTCTTTCCTTTGTTTGATCCTGTGGTCCCTTGTGGTCAAGTTTCCTTTCATTCCCATGATTCTATTCTCTTCGAGACCAGGTGCGGTCGGTCGGGTTTGCGTCCTGCGTCCGCAAAATATCTGGTGCACATTTTTGGGGCCTACCCACCACGATCACGGGGTAGATGGTGCAGCGATCGAAATTCAATGTCATTGAAAGTATCGCACCATCAAACGTCGAAACCGCTTCAGACACTTTCAAAATAGTGTATCCGCTTTGGCCCGTCTCAAACATCTTGAGTTTAACATCCAGCGGCATGAATGGCTAGGGCAACCTTGACAAAAGATCTTTGTACGAATGCAGTCACAAGCATCTGACTTCAGAAGCTGTAAACAACCAGCTAGAACAAACAAGCCCCAACCAACTGTAACAGTCCCCAGGGACCCGTTATCAATCTTTCCAAACATCGGATCTAAGGTGAGCAGTGGTGGTTCGTCTTTGGATTTTTGAATCGCTGGGTTGATGGGAAAATTCCCTCAGAAAACCCAGCTGCTTTAACCACGAATTATTTGCATTCTTTATCTTTAATAGAGATTTTCCCAGAAAAAACCATTGCTGGGATTGAACACTGTGGATTCATCAAGTTTTGGATTCCGATTTTTGTTTGTGCAGCACGAACACCTCCGCATGCACAAAACATTGGTTAACAGTTTGCATGGAAGATCAAATACGGAGGAGTTCTGGCCACCTTGTTGACATGTCAGCAAACTTTGGCATGTGAATTGGAGTAAACCTACAGTCGTGTACCGTCAATCTCAAGAATGATATGCAACACGGAATCCACTCAATCGTCCAGTAAAGCTCCAAGTAGAGTATTCTGCGCCTTGTCATCTGAGGTTGATTATGAACATGCCTAAAATTTGGCTGAAAGTCATCCACCCCCAAAAAATTGCATGGTCTCCCGACAAACACGTGCGATTTATGATGGCAACTCGGCAAGGTGTTTGGAACATGGATGTAAACTTGGATAGTTGCCACCCGGTTGAGAACTGCTGAGGCTTCTGAATTCAAAGCCAGCATGGGTCTCTTAAGCACTCACCAATTGCTGCTCATGGGTGATCATTGCTGTGAATCATAAGCATTCTTGGTATTGGTGCTTATTATTCTTATTTATTAACATCAGGTTGCTGGTGATTGTTGGGTCATATGATGGCTCCTCAAACTCGGGGGTACCCTCAGTTATCATCCTTTACAAACCATTGATAGTAATAAGCCAACCGTAGCTTTGGGGGTTCCCTATTTTGAGAAAGCACCATAGTAGTTGTTTAACCACTAGTCACGAATCAACCACATATAGTAGCTAATTGTCCCTATCATTTACCCATTTTTAAACATTAACATTGTTGATTAACCATTATTAACCATAGAATTCACCAAACTACATCTGCTTCACAAAATCACACAAATCCTCCAGCACTCGCCCCTCAGCCATCAGTGAGTGGCACCTGCCGGATTTGACAGCCCCTGCGGCCTTTGGGTCAACATTATCCCCTGATGGTTCCATGGTGCTTCACCCTACCCCCATCTACTCACGGTAGCAATTTGAGATGCAGCAACGACAATGTTGTAATGCCATGCTGTCTAGAACAGTCATTATGTTTGCGAACGCAGGAGTGAAAGACTGTGTACATCGAGCTGCGCAGTGAACGTGGAAATTTGGCACCCATTGATCCGAAATAGTTTTCTGCTTCTTTGATACATAGGGCAATCACCAACTTAAGTCGTGTCTACAACTTGGTGGCCTATAGATCCCTTCTAAACTTTGAATCTTTAGTGGATATGTATGTGTATTTAAACAAACATATATATATATATATTGTACATTCATCGATTCCCCAAAACACTATATCAGAATCTTTGGGTAAGGCAACCCAATTACCAGCATGTTCACTCGGGATGGAGACCATCCATCTCAGGTAGATGACTTGTCCCTTACCCTGGTTTCGGATAGAAATACATTCAAAGATGTTGTGTGAAAATGGTTTCCACTGGCTAAATGTGGCTAAATCCTTAAATCATGCTATCTTACCTGGACTTGTGACCCAATGTCACCCACACGTCGCTCATTGCATTGATCCTGCAATCTGTGTTTTGTAACTATGTTCGATGTGTTGTCTATATATTTTGGTGCATCAAAATAGGTAACCCCCAGAATCATCCAACATAAACGATGTACATTCTTGGGGCTTCCCTATTTTGAGGAACCATCATCGTGCCACAGAGTCCAGCAACATCAAAGCGCAATCCAAATGCACTGCCTCACCCCCTCCTTCAGCCAGCTTGCCTCGGGGAGGGAAGCGGTGACAGATTGGGAAAACTGAACATGTGAGAAATCATGGACGGCAAGCTCCATGACAAAAGCAACCATCTTCTTTCTTGCTGGTTTGTGGTGCTAGCATGGGAAATCCAGGGTCTGTTACTTGAGGAATTCTCTTACAAACTCCACTTTCTTGGATCTAGCAATGCTGTGGATTTCCTCTCCATGACCAGCTCTGGTCCGTGTGGTAGGCGCTTCCAGGTGTTAAGCGCCCAGGCCCAGCCGTTCAAGAGGAAGGCTCAGAATGCCCGAGGTTTGGGCTGATCGATCCTGGAGTACGCCCAAGTTGGGGAAGCCAAGGGGTTAGACCAAGCAGCTTTCCATGGTTGTCCTAGAAGTTGTTATGCGGTTCACAACTGAACTTGGGGACACCCTGGATTTCCGTTCCGATGGTGTTTTGTTTCCATCACGCAATTCAGGAATTTAACCATATATTTTGGGGAGGTGACCGAAATCCAATCGGCAAGGCAGTGGTGACAGGTATCCCTGGTATGCGGTATGCCTGGAACATGCTTTCTCTCACAGAACTTGTATGCAAGGTTGTTTATATAGGTGATATTGGCAACATAGTGGCGGAACCCCAAAAATATTGCGATATCATATAAACAACGCTCTGCAGGTGTCATCATCGAATTTGAGGTTTGCTTCACAAACAATTTGAGTGCTAGAATGTCGCAACATGCCCAAACTGTCGGTCCAACCAAATTGAGACGCGATGATTCTAAGTACTGAGCAAAGAGCTGACCAATGGTGGTCTTTCAATTCTTGGATGGTCCCGGCAACAGGGTGTTGGCCACAAAGCATAAGCCCTGGCCGCCAATGTAGCAGCCCACAAGACCTGCTGCTCAGCAGAAAATAGGCAAAGACATGTAGGCTTTTTGGTTGGAGGCCAACATAGATTTGTTTCGGATGCTCAACCAAGACATTTTGCAGGTTGTTAGCACAAACACAGTGGACCCATAATTCCCTAGACATAGACAGAATTTGCTGCTGGTCACAACAAGCGATCATCTCAGCAATGGAGGGAAAAAGAACAAAACCAGTCTTTGATCATCTCAGGCTTAAATCTCTGTCATTAGTCGGTCATCTCGCAGCCAACGAGGATAGAATCAAACACAAGGACTGCTGGAAAGTAGGCGCATGGATGCTAATGGCACAAAAGCCGTTTGGCACACACAATACTGTTGATGGACCCATCCTGCATCTGAATGCAGTACTGTAGATCGATCTGAATCCATTCGTATCTGGGGCCCCCAATTGGTGCACTGATGTTGATGGTTTATCAGTGAAAGATTTGAAAGGGCCAGGGACTGAACATACTTTTACCCACTATCAGCATGGCCGCTTTTTAATAGCTGGCCATGACAAGCTGATGCAACCACACTCACTGGTGAATCATCAAACACCAACAACCCATAAATAGCTTGCAGATTCATTCCAATGCTTCGTTTATCAGTGTGGATCTGTCCACTGTCCCGACAGTCCTTGAAAACGCCAACAATCGAATCGCTATGCGCGAAGAAGGTGTCCTGTTTCTGGAGGTGTTGGTCTTATTGGATTGTTTGAAGTAGGTTGATTCAGGTTAATTGAAGTGTTTGCTTTGTTGATTTGCATACAAGCATTTATGTATGTGCAAAGAGATTGTATATGGACAAATTGCTATTATGTGTATTTACATGGCAAACATATATACATTTAACAAACTGCTAGGCATATTGATTGCAATTTGGTGGAGTGGGCCGTGAATTTGCCATGGGGTTGGCATTGTGCATCATCTAATCAAACCTCGTGAACATCACCGGAATTCAGCATGGTTCCTCAACCGAACAGCAAGTCCGCGTATGACTGTACGACCAACAAAGAACGGGTCTATAGTCAACAACCTGTAGATAGTTGCGTAGCTATATTCTAGTATCTACAGAAAATGCTTCATTCCGCAGAAGTATTGATTTAAAAGATAGACTGGCAGACTAGTCAACAACAACTGTAGTTATACTAGTGAGGACCAATTAACCTAGCCAGGGTTGTTCACGTTGTCAGTTCTTTCTTTGATGACATGCCTACCTTTGCTGGGAAGCCAGATGGGTCCGACCTGGCTTCGTGGGAAAATGGCAACCAACACATGGAACCAAGTCATGGACAACACCAGTTATCAGTGGCCAGTTGAACATGTCATCTTTCTTTATTTGCTGATTGTTCATTGTTTGTTCATGAATAAACCATTGCTGGCCAGTTGAGCAATCAGCAAATGAAGAAACATAACAAACTATGAGACATTTCTTTCAAAACGGTATCGCTGCAAAGGCTTTGCTTTGGGGTGATACGGTACAATCAAGAATGGCTTGTTGCATCTTGTTGCTCATCAAAGTGACTCCTTGTACAAATTACATCGCCATGCGTCGAAACTTACAAAAAGGAGGCTCAGAACAGGAAAGGGAGCCCTCCAGTGCTCAGCCATCGCTGGACAAGCTCTACACCAGTTTTCATGACGGTACAGCATCTGCTTGACGTAGGAGCACCTAGTATAACCAGTATCTGCCCTTACTAGATACTCTGTTTGCAATTCCCCATATCATTTCCACTTCGATGATTATCATAACCAACTGCTTGAAGTCCTTACCTGTTGAAGTTAGCTTGATCCGTCCACCACCTCCAATGCCATTTGATCATAGTGATTTCAGTATGATTGAGTACCATGATGGCCATATAGTTTCCCAGTACCATATCATGGTACCACATAGTTTCCCCAGAATCTACCATATCCAATATCTGGATTCCCAATATCTGCCATCCAGTGGCAACCACTTGATCTCCCAGCCTCACCATTCGAGTCCCTGGCTACCAGGCGCCCCTCCTTCCCTCCGCCCTGGTCCTTCAAGGAGATCACCACGCACTGAAAGTCCATTTTCTTCAGGTAGTTCACCAAACTGCTGGTGTTCTTCTTATCAAACCTGAGCTGACCGCAGTTCTCTGACCGCTTCATTTCGGCAAAGCTCAGGAGATGGCGGAGATGGCAGTACTTCGACAACATCTGTATCGGAGCAGGAGCGAAGATCCATGTTGGAAATTGCCCTATCATGGCTGGCATTGATTTTCCTGGCCAGCACTATAGGATAGTTGTATCATGTTGGCAAAGGTTCATTTGTGAGACGGTTTGATGATGAGTCGTATAGGGTGTGGCTGCTCGCAGTGAACATCATCCAGTCGTTGACGGCTGTGCATGGTGCATTGATGGTTACTGCTCACCAGCTACTTGACCACAATGAACCTGTTCAACAAGAGCCGCCAACCACGGTTACCAAATATGCTCACCAGCTGCTTGACCACAATGAACCTGTTCAACAATAGCCGCCAACCACCGTGGAACCCTTCACAAGCTGCTTAAGCTGGCCAAGCTGGCGGTGTTGAATCTGAGACTCCCACGGTGCATCCACCTCATCGAGAATCATGAAAGGTGGCGGCTGGAACCTGGCCGCCATGGCTTGCCTGGTTGGTTCTTGATGGTTTATCTCAATATGGTGGTTTCTCAAAATAGGGGTACCCAAAAAATGGTTGGTTTATTACACTAAATGGTTAATAGTGGATGATTTGGGGGGCCCCCTATTTTGAGAAACCACCATATGGATCTACTATCAGGATTGTGAATGGTCAGTTGGTCATACCAGCTCCAGGTTCCTTGATAACTCATAGTAAGTTGAAGATAACCAGCTATAAAGTTTATTCGATCTTGGAGCAGGGATATACTTGATGATCTTACCGCTTTGCCTGTAAACCTGAGCCTGGATCGCAACCCATCTCAAGCAAAGCTTGAGTCGTTAGCCTCCCCCAAACGTCAATAATACTTCGGCCATCTTCGGCCCTGGTACTTTATACCTCCAGCACTGGTGAGATGTATCACCATTTCCGGTCCTGGGATGGTTTTCTTAATAACCTATTATGTTTTACACACATAAAGAATGATGACATTCTGGCTTTTTATATAGATGTTTTTTAGATGTGTTTAACTATCGTTAACCATCGACGAAACAGGTAATGACCAACAAGAGCTGGTCACGAGGTGTTTATTCCTTAAATTGGGCCACCATTACCACAGGTATCTCCCAACATTTGCTAATCATCAAGTACTTATATATAACGACCTGGAGATTCCTTCTTCCAGAAAATGCTCGGAGTTCCAGTGAATTCAGGGGCTTCAGACGTTCGTTTTGTCATTTCACTAGGTGTGACATTGCCAAGTGCTGCTATACCCCGGGACTCAGAAAATGTCACCTCTCCACTATTTTTGGGCTTTGCAGGTTTTTGCAACTAAGCACAGATCCCAAATTATTGCATTTCAAAATTGGTAACCACAAGTAATCCTACTAACCTCTCAATCCTCATTACCTCATTGTTTCATTCCCAGTTCTGTTGCTTCGTTTCCACCACCCTGAGCCAAGCCACGAGTGCATGGCGAACAACAGCGCCATAGAAGCCATCCTGAAGACCCAGCTGTGAAGATCTAAAGGTGGACACAGTGACGTAAGGGGAACAGGAACCCACAGCAAAACACACGTGCAACATGTGATAACCAGAACGCTCACATTAGTGAAGCCTCAAGCATTGCTCTATGGACTGAATATTTTTCTGTTGTTGCACATGGTTGGATATTATTGATATTTTGTGATGGGTATCCATCGATCTTAGCAATTTTGAGCACAATGTGACTCCCAAAAAGATCTGATAGATATAGATGTCTACAGAATTCCACATGCAATGTGAACCAGTAAATGCCCTCAATCACAGTTTGGAGATGCATCTCATTATAGAGTGATTTGTGCAACTCTTGTCAGCTGATGTCCACATCTGAGCAACGCACCTGCGTGTGTGACTTATGCTTGGTTTCAAACACACAAGCGCATATCAATATATCATATAAGAGTATCTGCAACAAATTGTTTTTGCAATTCGTGTTCATGTGGTTTGAATGGTTCACTATTGTGGACTGACTAATAGCTATCAAAACATTCTCAGCCAAGCAAAATCATCATTTTTTCATAATTATTCATGTCAATTCCTGACACGGGTACTTTGTTGATTGGGCCAATCATTGGTTATCAAACGATTATTGCCAACACTAATCAGAAAACATTAGTATCGAATCTTAATCAATATTGTAAACCAATTGAAGACCACCAAATTACTGGCTATTCAATGATATTCATACCCCTTGCATCCCGTTGTTAACCATCAAGCATGGGTACTTTGCTGACTTCTCGCCATTGCAAGCGGGCAGGCGCGCAGCTTTCCCGAGTCCCCCCACGACCGCTCGCCACCAGAGAGTAGCTCCATGGGGAAAAACCTCCGCGATGCCATCGTGTCGCACAGTGAAAAACCCTGATTTTGTGGAGCACCAATGGTGAATGAACAGTGAGCCAATGGTCAGCAGTGAATCAGTTGGATTTCGAAGGGTTAGTGCTTGATTACTGTCATAGGTGGGTTGGTGCGAAATTCTGCGTTGAAAATCCTGAATGCTCCCATCAACAAGGTCTTCCTGTGCTCCCCTCAACCAGGTCTGGGAAACAAAAAAGGCCTTTGCGAAGCTGAAGCTAGGAAAGCAAACAATTCAAGGAAGCGTTTCTTGATGACAAACCTTCTTGTGTCGTTGGTCAGAAAAAGAAAATCTGATTCCCCCTTTGACAACAGCTTGGGGGTAAAGAGCCACAGGGCCAACACAACTGGGCTTGTCATGGTCTTGTATCAGAGCTTCACAGGTGGGCTGACATTTCCCGGTCCGGTGCAATGGCTGAGGGTCAATAACGAGTACCCCTCGTGATCGTGCAAAGAATGATTGATATGTTTTGTCAAGACCCACAACTTGTCACCCACATGTGCATTCATGCCAGCTACAACCAAGCAGCAACCAATCTCAATCAACCCTGATATGGAGCTGTTCACCCAAAGCCCCTCACCAAAGTGGTGGGGCAGGGACAGTCATATTTCTCGCAAACCTTCCTCTGACATCCACGCAGCAAACATTGGTCCTTGGAACATGCCAAAGGCCCTGGAAATTGCTACACACGTGTTTTTTGGGAGCTGAGCATGGGTGTAAATTAGTAGCTAAGTATTTGATACTTAGATTAGTCAGTAAAGAAACATTGCCGTTTATGAAAACACATGTGTGAAAAAGTAAATCTACCATCACATCCATCATCAACTCAAGCACCTTGAAAGACGGTCGGGACTAAATCCATTGGGAAAGATCAAACACCAACTAATGTTGATAGTGACCACATGTTGCACTTCTGAACAATGTTTTTGCGGATATGTGAACCTCGAGGTAGCGAAAGAGCGTACAAGAACCTCTATGCACTTGGGGTTGTTACATTTTCATTCCCACCCTTTAGGTGGGACCAAGGGCCAACCAAAAGCATAAGTGGCCAACCAACAGCACAACCAGCCAAGCAGCCCAACCAGCCCAACCAACCAACCGCACCGTAGACTGCGGGGCCTCTTTCCTGGAGGACAGGCTGTAAAGGTGATGCCACCGTTGTACGGTTCCTGGCACTCGAGGACAGCACCAGTCCAGTTCTGAAAATGTGAAGCCTCATTCGACTGGAGATCTACCGCCCCAAATGGAAAGCAGGAGGTTTTACATAAGATGTTTACTGGTGAAATCTTTTAGGTCATCATATCTGAAACATGTTTGAACAATAATACTAATAAGCAAATGATGCTGAAATCGATTTATATATCCTTTGTATAATATACATGGTCAGTCAAACAGCCGCAATGGCTCGCAACTGATAAGAGGGTTCACAGCAACCATCAACAACCACCAACACGGATGCTGAATAGGCGACCAGCCAGGGCCATTGCGACAAGGACCACATGTCACGGCTTTATTGGTGGGACTTGCCCACCTATGATTGATACCAGCCAGAACTCTACTGGTGGCCACCTAATGGTTGTTGATAGCTTCATAACTAGGCGTGCTGGTTGTTGATGCTTGCAAGTTGTTGCTGATAGTGTTTGATGATCCTCCAATCAGCCCTCAATGTTAGCCCCGCATGAAAATAGACCATAGGTTGATTGATCGGCTGGGGGTACCCTTTTAATGGGAAACCAGTTGGCTGTTGGAGGATACCCCGTACCAAACAACCAGGGATGTGAGGGGATACCCCCCTATTCATCAACCAGTGCAATGGGATACCCCCCTATCAATCAACGGGGATTGAGGGTTGAGGGTTGAGGCCTGTATCCCCATGAGTTGCTGGCGACCGCATGGAAAAGAGTGCTACATGGAGACCCAGCCAATAGTGCTTGCCAGGCAATCAGCTAGGTGAATATACGTGTGCATGTATGTAGTAATATAAATGTAAATTAATATATATATATATATACATAGATACATTTGATTGAATAAACAAAAATAAATGTACATAATATAAACATACATATATGTGCAGGTATAATCCACACGATAAAGCACAATCAATTCACTGGCTTGTTGGATGTAGTTCAATATGCACATATGTAAACATCTAATCCGATTGTAGATTTAAACCAGAATGCCCCCATGTCAACCATCTCATATCACAACTACGGCAGTTGCGTCGCAATGCATGACCTCTACCAGTAGGCCCTCGGCCCCCGCAGAACCTCGGGATCATCCAGGTCCAGGTAGGCCTCAGTAGTCGAATTTCGTTGTGGCCAGGAACCAAAGGCCTTTGGGTGGTCAAAGTGGTCAATACAATGTCAATACCAAGCAATACAGGAGTAGCTCATATCCCAGCAAATAGTGATTAATTATGATACAATTGTATGGGTCATTGATTATATGGGTGATGGGATTATATGTATATTGTTTGATATATCAAACTAGTAGCTTGATATAGTTTAGTGATTACATGGCTTATTGATGGGATTGGTTCACAGCTGGGGTGCTTTGACGAAGCATTTCCAGAACCACCCACCAGTCCTGGAAAAAGCATCTTCAACCAGCAGCGGTTCACACTATACCCAACGCTGGCTTATTGGGAAGCATCGCTTTGCCTAATCCGTGTCATCTTTGGATGTCTCAGGCTTATCCGTGGTAGTTATCCCCATGAGTTCTACCACTCATGCTTATCCATGGTACTCATCCATGGTAGTTCTCCCCTTGTAGATGCTCCTTTCTTGGACCCATGAGTTCTACCATGAGCTACCGATGTTGTCTCCAAGGGGCAGAGCCCCCGGTGTAGCCATCGTAGGAGGTCAACTCCTGGTAGTAAGGATTGATCCTCTCCTGGCAGCACCGTGGGATGAGAGCTTTGAGGATGTGACAAATAAAATTGGGTGTCATCTTCGATTAACCATCTGGTGGTTTCTTAAAATAGGGGTACCCCAAAAATGGTTGGTTTATTACTAATAATGATTAATATATTGGATGATTCAGGGGTACCCCTATTTTGAGAACCACCATCTGGGCTCCCTATTTCGAGAAACCACCAATCGGCTTGTGACCCGAAGCGGTGAATAGCCCGGTTGTAACATTGTAGCAACCCCCCAAGAACAACTTTGGAGGACAACCACTTGCAGCAACCAAATCCTTTGAAATGGCTCAGGTGACCAGTGAGCAGTTGAAGAAGAAGCAATCACTTCAGCTGTGGGCCTGTGGAATTCTGCCGGTCATGGACCTGGAAAATGTGAAACATGTTGTATGAATACCATTTTACATGATGGTCAATGATGGTGTGACTGACTTGCCTCCTCTACAACATGTTGTATTGCATTGTGCCTGACTTGTCTCGTCTTGCTTGCAGTCATGTTGTAGAAAGTGATTCACACCATCATTGACCATCATCAGCCATCATGGACAGTCATCAACCACCACCAATCTGGCTTAGCAACCAACCATAGGCATACGGCATCAATTCTTTCGGCTGCAGATTACGTCAAGCAGTCGGGTAGCTTGATCGCCCAAATTCAATGGGACTGGGGGCCCGGGGCTGGCCGTATCGCTGTGAGAATACGTTTGAATGTTTGAATAATCTAATGATAGATCCAAATTCATAAAACCTAATCACTACTACATAACCCACCCACCCACCTCGTGTGATGGCAAATCACAAGCTATGGGTAAACTTGTGGTCCTGATGGTAGCTTATCATTAATATGGATCTATCATCAATGGTTTGTTGGATGATGAAACCCCATCGATCAACGTACGAAAACTGCTTGAACCAACGTCCGTATCGACCCCCTGTCTCCGGCTTGCTGGCCTCAATATGTTTGAAACACTTCATGAAACGCGACACACGGTCCGCCTGCGGGTTCTGCGATTGTGGAGCTTTTGGATTAGCTCTCGCAGGAGATGTTGTTGGAGCAAAGACCAAGCCTTGCAAACCCAAAACCAAAAAGACTTGAACAGACTTTAACCGGTACTACAAGACTACAACGCCAGAAACCAATTGCAGCCATAGCACTATCCCTCAAGGTCTGCGAGGGCACAACGTTGTTTTTTTTGTTGGATAGGCCCTGCATGCAAAAAGCCCGTATCTGGTAAAGAGCATCCTTACATGTGCAAGTACTCTGTTCAACATTTCTTCTGATAAGTGCAGCGCTACTGTGAAGAAGACAAACTTTGATCTAATCTGAAAATTAAACACACAAATGGATGTAGTTTGCAGACTGCCATGCACACGCGAGGGGTTTCTCAAAATAGGGACCCCAAGTTATGGTTGGTTTATTACTAAGAAATGACTAACATTAGATGATAAGTGAGGGTACCCCTATTTGGAGAAACCACCATATATTTTTTCCCCGTATTGAGTGTTATCCCGTCGCCGTGTTGGTGATTGTATAATCTATATATATATATATGTAATTTAAATATATATATATATATATATATGTTATCCCGTATTGATTATTATCCCGTATTGATGATTGTAATTTCATATAAAAACCATTGAGACACCCAGCATATCCAACATATCTGACTTGGTGCTGTTACCGATGGCCCAAGGCAGGCGTTCCAAGATGAGCTCAAAAGGGTCTCAACTGGGTTTGTGGCATTTCCCTGCCAGGTGAGGTACAGCTGCATGGCTACAACTGATTGACGGTGAGATGCTGAAATTTGCATGCTTAGTAACGATGAATCAGGTGTTGTAATGGTTTACGAAAAAAACTGTCATTGCAATGACATCAATGATTGCAATGTCCCAACTTTTGACTCCTCACTGGGCTAGAGTTCATCATCAAATAACATACACACGCTTCCGCACATAAATTGGCTGGGACCCATCTGTTCTTCCCAGTGACCAGTTCTCACAGTTGGGATTATCCATCCATACACTTGGAATGGCACTGGTACACCTACATCTGGTGGTGGTTGAGCAACCCCGTCATGAGAAGTATGTCAAGCAACCAACCATAACTGTCAATACTGGGGAAACATAAAAAATGTTTCAAACCACCAGCCAGCATATATCTCAACATGCAAAAATGCAATCAGCCATGTGCGCATAGTAGTTTAAGTTGGGGGGCGCACTTGACCGCCATGGGCTTAAACTGGGGTACCATCACCGCACAAGCACCTTCACTGCTTCGAACTCTACAAGAATTCGTTGACTGTCCATGCTTGCAGCATCTGCTTGTAGCCTGGCGTATCGAAACATCATTGCGCGATGGATATCTGAAGAATAATGGCTAATATTGCTTACGAATGGTTGGTACCAGTAATGGTCTATTCAGGATGAGTGGTGGCGCTTTATATGCTCATTCCCGATTCCAAACATGGTGTAAGAATCAATACTTGGGAGTACACTAACGTTGACTCCAGGTTCATAAACTCCTGGTCAATTCATAGCGGATATCCCCAAAAAGCCACCTCGTTTCTCATTAAAATGGTCCCCCGCAATCAATCAATAGCCTGCATGGTTTATTCATCCTCGGTTTCCATTACATGAGATTGATGCATTGGTGCATTGATGGCATGGAAATCTCGGAGCCCCTCAACGATCCACCTACAAGGGGCCAGCTTTCAAAAACTATCTGCAGGTGTCCGAATGGTTCCTGCAGGTCAGCAAGTCCGAATGGCTGGCATGGCCGGCGTTCCCCAGGATATCTCTTTGTTACCCCAAGCCTCCCGGTTACAAGAGTGAGTGCCCTTTCAAACCCCTGCAGTCGGCATGCTTCTCTAACGCTATGTTCATGGATGTTTCTGTCATGAATCAGAATCACATGCCCCGGCCACCGTCACATAACCAGGATCATTGGATGAAGTCGATATTCCAAATGTGACAACATAAACATGTACTTTGACTGAAGATGCTAAAAATAAGATCAAATCACTTTCGAGCAGAAATTGGTGCTTAGACAGGGAACTATTGCAATTACAGTACTGAGACCACCCCTGTGACCCATTGAAACGCCTGAGATGGAAAACGTCAGCAATGATCTTGCCACCGTCTGCTGGTCTTTTGCCACACTGTCTTTGGATATTCCCATAAAAATCACAAAGTTCAAGTGTTCGACGGATGGTGAGAGCTTCCGACTACATCCAAGAAATCTAATGAAACGAGCAAAAATCACAGTAATCAACTAGGTAATCATCCCCAGGCAACCAACCAAATGGCAGTGGGTCAAAACCCTGTACCCTTGGTTCCCCCATCATTAACAATTGTTTCCCTTATTCTTGTTGGTCATTATCCCCATTATTGGTTGGTTAAAGCCTCGGCCCATAACCAAATGAACAACATCCATCACTTGACGCCTCTCACAGGAGACCACTTCCGCCGGTGCCAGCTTCACGGGACGCGAACATCTGCATGATAAAAAATTCAGAAAATTCAGAAATTCAGAATGGTGGTAAATGGCGGTGTTTCTCAGGGGAACCCCTAAATCATCCAGGAATGGATAGTAATAGTTGGATGAATCCTACTAATTTAGCACTGATTTAGTAAAAATCCTACTACTAACTGGTAATTCATAGTAATTTATAGTAATTCATAGTAATCAAAATTGGTTGATTCACCATTTATAGCACTTTCTGGTATTAAACCAGCCAGTTTAAGGGTCCCTGAGTTTGAGAAACCACCAAATCAATCGTGCATTGTATGGTCCAATGCGGTCCACCATAACAGGTTCCTCAAAATAGGTGTTCCCCAAATCATCATACTAAACCCCTCCATTTTTGGAATTCCCTGTTTCGAGAAACATCCATTTGTTGGTAGGCCAACATCAATAGTTCAACTACCTATGGTTAACTACAAACTTACTATGCTTGTGGTCCACCAGTTGATTCAAACAAGAAAAAAGTCCTGCAAATCTGGTGATCAATCAGAACCGTGATCCAACCGTTGATCCTCCGTCGTGGTTGTTATGGATCGACTCTCGTGGACGCCCGCGCTTCGATCCGCGGCACCTGATGTCTTGTAACTTGGACTCTTCCACTTCACACTGCTCCATGGCGCGCCTGGGTAGCTGGAAGTTGCTCCAAGGATTGAAGCAGTTCCCTTGGAAAAGATGGCTGTTGAAGCAATGGTTAAATGGCTGTTTTACTTGTAGCTGGTTAATGGTAGGGGATGATAACTAGCCATTATAGGGGATACTTAGCGACTATATGGCTATGGCTCAAGGCTTGAACCAACCAACCAATGCCGGATAATCACCGACAATAATCGGGAAAACAATGGTTAATGATGGGGCAACCAGGGGTACAGGGTGAACTGACACACAGCCATTATGGCATCGTGGAACTAGCAGTGGATAGAGGTGGGAGGTTCACAGCACAAAGACATGTCTCTTGGGATGAGCACCTACAGTGGCGGTGCAAGTTTATGTGCCACTGTAGAATTGGAAGGTTAGAATTTTGGAATTGCTTGCGCAACTTCTGCATGGTGACAGTGGACAAAATAATTTCATGAATTTGGAAAGGAAGGAGTGAAAGATTTATAAATTCCAAATTTGACAAAATTCTCATGATCTCGTATATTTTTATGTGCATATCATCAACTAATTTGTGATCTTTCTATTTCCCTCAGCCACAACGACGAGGCGGACAACTCAATATGCGTGCAAAACCCTCGTCACACCGCAAAGACATGGAATATATATGTGGGACCGACCCAACATCCAACATGATAAGTTGGTGTCATGATCAGTCTAAGCGCCATCAATCACTTGGCAGCTAAAGATAAGCATGGAACACCTCTGTCTTGCTCATTCCACGATCTTTTACCGGTCTTTGGTGATGGTCTGGAATGTTCTGGGCACTTCTCTGCGCCGAAGTCAAAATTTCCTCCCGCTGGAAGATCAGTTTCCGATAGCTCAGCATTTAAAGGGTTCATGGTGGTTTCTGCTCAGGATTGCAGGAATAGCCAACAAGCACTCGAATGCCAAGTCGCATGTTGGGGTTCAAATTCTCCAGTTCCCTGTGGCCAAGCAGGAAAGGACGGACAACAAAACAGTGAAAATCGAAGGCAAATGTTGGCTTCCTTGAACGCAAACAAAGCGCATACTCATATGAGGAACAAAGCGAACAATGTGAATGGCATAAGCTTGCCATTGGTCCGACTGCAAGTACTTGGACACGAGCTATGATGTTAAAAATATTACGCGGGTGTTTCTCAAATAGGGGTATATACACCCAGATCATCCTTCAGTTACCATTTACATTAATAGACCACACATTTGCTTGGGGTGCCTATTTTAAGAATACCCCATGTTTAGTGTATTTGTACAATACTGCGGTGCACCTCCAGCAAGATTCAAGTCTTGGGGGGATGTATATACACCATTTAGTGTATTCGCAGCCCATGTTAAAACCCATTAACAGCCATGAGGGCATGGCTATCAGAGTGCCAAAAGCCAGACTGTGGGCTGATTTTCACAGCGGGTTCCCTTCTGGAAAATTGGCTAGGAAGCAACATATCACCACTTTCAAGAGGGAAATCATCTTCAATTGATGGCTACATACTTCCAAATTATTTTGCTAGGGAATGCACTGCCAAACCAACTGTGCTTAAAATTGCAGTCTACTTATACTTATTCCATTTACCTTGACCTACACTGCCACTTCCTCACCACAAGCAGGGCGCGTCGAACCTAGTGGCATTGCTCTTTAGCAACGAAACTCTTAAACAGGTCGCTGTGGGTCAAAACCCTATTACCCTGGTTCCGCTGATTCAAGACGCGGCATGTCCTATTGGTGGCCCCCGGTGCAATTAGCAGAGACCAGCAAAGTGAGACTGCATAACATGTGGGGATAGTGTTGTGAGATAAAGGTATAGCAGGGTAAAGATATGTAAAGATCCCTAAATCACCAATCTAGTCATCTAGTCTTTGTTGGGCAGTTCAGATGCCCCCCTGTTTGGTTGGTTAATATTGACCCATAACCATGTCCACGTGTACGGCCCTGGCAGGAGCTCACCATAGAAGATCCACGGCAGATCCAGAACAGTGAAACCACCCACTCGACCAACCAAATGCTGCAGCGCTGCACATTGCGAATGTGCACGCAAACACGCACAAACCCAGACACACACACAGATATATGTATATATATATATATATATCTATCTATCTATCTATTAATATACATATATTTTTATATATATATATATATTTATTTATTTCAAAATAAATAAATAAATAAATATATATATATATATATAAATATATATATGAGTTGCGGACAAAATTATCCATTCACGCAATTGACATGAGCAAAACTGGGTGGTCCCCTATCGGTTGTGAAGGTTTTGTAGAAATTAACCATACCTCTCTTACTCTTCTCATCTTCAAAGCTAGAACAGAATCAAAATACCATTGGAATTGGTTTATTTTTGCAACAAGTAGCTACGTTCATTGCCAGCTGCTCTGCTTGCACGCTGTTTGTCGATCTTCGGAACTTGGACTTGAAGATGTAGCGTCTGTACTGGTGCTGTTGTCTTCTTCCATGAAATCGGCTCTTTTCTTCTTCAGTGGTTGTTGCTTGTTTTGGTTCCAGACCTTTCGTTTTGAAAGCCTGGCTTCCTTTTTCCTCATCTCCTGCTCGATTTTTCCATCATCTTTGGACAATGTGTATTTGATATTTGTGAGATTTGCGCATTTTGTCTTCGTGTTGTCTTTTGGGGGTTGCTTTCTGTGTCCGAGTGGAAGCGTCGTTTTCCACACCACCTTTTGCAAAGTCGTTTGTCCAGGCCCCTCTGCAGTTCGATTTTTTGCCGTACACGCCCATGAACACATGGAAACGAAAATAAAAGTGATTTGAAATGGTTATCTACGATGTCCCTTACTTTGGTCCGAGATGGTCCGAGAACGTCCAGAACAAATGGCCAAAGGAAACACGAACAGGCCATGGTGTGCCTGGCAAATAAATCCTGAACATTTGGGTGTCGGTCGGTATCGGTTGGGGGTATCGGTCAAAGCAATGCCAGCCACTCAGGAAACAAGACTTTTTCAGGCAAGACTACTGCAAGCTTTATTTTTGTATCTGGGTTGTCCGCACTTCTGGTCACATCCACGCCCTTTACCAAGGAAATTGCAGGTCCAGTGGTTGACTACTCTGTGCGTCTGGCTTTGCAAGTGGGACGTGAGCACTGGCAGTAGTTTTTGCCTTGACAAATTCACTAGTCTTACAACCAACTTGTGCCAAGTTATTCTATTAGGGGTATCGGTACTGGGTGGTCCCCTATCGGTCGTGAAGGTTTTGTGGACCTCACCGAAGTTCAAGGCAGGTTCCTTATTGGTCTATTCATGTGATAATTTTGTCGGATACTCATATATATAAGGACAAAACATATTCACCTATAAGTATGACTAACCCTGTGATTTTGCGTCTTCATGTTTGGCTCGAGATGACCAGGAGGCTTGAAGTCATCAAGAAGTCACGGGAGACAGTCTTTGAAAAGTGCAACGCAGATCAAGTACTTTGTTGGGTTGTCCTTGCATGTCCATGCAATTTGACCGTTTCACTCTTATTGGGTTCATCCAACACCCGTCTTTATTGGCTGCAAATTTGGTCACTTGGAAGAAAGCAATTACAGAAGAAGTGGACTGTGAGAATTATGCAAGGACTCTTCATGACAATAACGACATCTGTATTCTTCTGTACTGCGCAGTGATTAGACTGTTTCAGCCAGGAAATGTTACTGTAGCTCCCCCTACCCTTCCGGTATAGAACAGGTAGCCATTCCTACTTGGAGTTCCTTGGAGCTACCTCCTATCCCAAGGGAACTATCCTCCTGCCCGGCTCCCCAAGGTTGCCATCAGACTGGCCCTGGGGCGCCCTGCTTGGCGAGGTGCGCCACTTGCTCGGCATACTCCGCCTCCACCGTCTTGCTGTCCATGATGCGGTCTTCGCCCGCCAGCTCCTGGTGCCACAAGAAGGTGCTCACCATAGAAGTGATCTACAGTGGCCATCAAATACACGAACTTCTACCATCAAAGACAGGAAGTTCCATCAACTAGAGGAAATTCTACCATCACAGGTGGATCCACATGGATCTACGTAAATGTTGTAATCAACTGCTGGATTTTGTCAACTGCTGGATCTCTCATCATCAACTTGCTCGGAGCCATGGTGAACGGATCCGGTGGATCCCGAATGACCGGGGCATCGAAAGCATGGAACGACTGAGCAACGATCGATTGTGAGATATCACGACAAGATTGGTAGAATCTACCGATAATATTGGAACTACCATTGACCTGTAAGATACAGGAAATACATATGGGTATAATCTTACAAGATGATACAGAAACAATATACAATCAATCATAGTGCATGATACAAAAAAGTATGATCAGGACAAAACACTGAGTGCTACGAATACCAACACCATCCAACAACCGCAAACAACCTAAATGAACAAACACAATGGACACGGAACAAGGCACAAGGAATAATTAAGGAATGACTAATGATAAACGATGACCAACAAAAAGTGAAAGGTCAACAACAACAACAACAACAACAACACCAACAACACCAACAACAACAACAACAACAACAACAACAACAACAACAACAACAACAACAACAACAACAACAACAACAACAACAACAACAACAACAACAACAACAGCAACAACAACAACAACAAGAACAACAACAACAACAACAACAAGAACAAGAACAACAACAACAAGAACAAGAACAAGAACAAAAACAAGAACAACAACAACAACAACAACAACAACAACAACAACAACATCAACAAGAACAACAACAACAACAACAACAACAACAAGAACAGGAACAATAACAATAACAAGAACAACAAAAACAACAAGAACAGCAACCGCAACAGCATCAAACATATCAAAACAACAAACAACCTAAAACAACAAAAAGAAAACCATGTCTGATACTGTTCAAATCATGTCGTGTTTCTGAGATTCTGACCCTTTTTTGGGTAACAAACATTGGGTTCTCATTTGCCAAGGCCTTGATTCTCTTCGTATTCTTTATATATTGTGGGACGATTGCCAGTATGGTGCATTTGGGCTCCTATTTTGGGATATCAAAGCCAGGGTTTCTGACTGCTAGCAGGACTCTTCAATGGAGACCAAGTCGGCGATGAATTCCCTGGCGGTAGTTCTTGTTAGATCTGCCAGGAGCTTGGGATCCATCGCAACTGGCAATTCAAGAGTCTGTGGTTGAAGGCATGCCAAAGTATGAAGGACATTACCCAACAATCATTGATAACCAATCAACAATTATGAAGTATATACGATAATGATCAACAACATTCAATAACCAGTGACCCTGTGTATGATGTTTGGAGGCCAACAATCCATCACAGCGGTGTCATACATCGTCCCTATGGCACCGCCGCGGGCAGCAGGGGCAGCACCGCCAGGGCCAGCGCCTTCTTGTCTTCTGGGAGCTTGGAGAAATCGATCTGCACACTCCTTCAGCTGCCAAGCGGGGCCCAGGTTAGCTCCCAAGACATGGTTGTCGCATGGTTGGCGCATCCTAAATTTCCGAAAGTCTTGCCACATCTTGCCATCTGAGAGCTTCGATTCTCCACAAAGTACCTTGAGCTCATAGCTGTCATAGCCTTGGATGGTCGGTACTCGCCTGAAGAGGTGTCCATGTCCCTAGTCCATTCCCTGCAGTAATATGATACCTGTAGTCATTTCAGCCACCAACCATCATTCATGGCGATACAGAAGCAAGAAATGGGACCCAGCAATGATATCCAACCAATGAACAATGCGCCACGGCCTGCGCAAATTCCAAATGCCCAACCATGGGCCAGGGGATGTTGATAAATCACAGCTGTTAGTTCAGATTGCTGGTCGAACCTTTGAACGGGCCTGGTGACTGGGATTTCAAGATATCAACGATCCTCGAGGATGGCAGCACTATGAAATTCAATGAGACCTCATCTGGTCGGTGGTGCGAACAACCACCCCGTCATGAAAAATATCCACAAATGCCAATGAACCAACCATTCGTCAATACATTTGGGAAAATAATCAGTTAAGATGAACCCACCATTTAATACCAAATTTATGAATGAACCATTTGTCAGTATTAACAAACCACCAGCCCATTAGTTGACAAATACCAGCCCATGGTTCATTAGTTAAGCAAATGAGTTAAGCAAACCACCAGCCCAGTTGCTACCTCGCCAGCTCCCAAGGCCATGAGAAGCTCACCGTGGTGAAGCCACCGCACCGTGCCGCACCTCACAGCGGCTTCCAGGTCTTTCAGACCCATGTCTTCCACGTCTTGCTCCCTTGACAGCACCTGGTGTGTCCCAACCGGGGCCGACCTCGAAAGCTACGGCCAGGGTGGGCCCCCAGGAACTGAAGTTGGGTATGGTTGGGTTATAACATGTTATATCATAGAAATCATCGGCTACTCTTCTGATCTGACCCCTGACCGTCTTTAACACAAGCTGTTAATTCTTATTTGTTATTTTGTTTACTAATATTTACTGATATTTGCTGATATTTACTGTACTGATATTTACTGATTTAACTAATTTCCACTAATTAATATTAACCAATGTTAACTAATATTAGTTAATATTTAGCTAATATTTACTAAATATTTACAAAATATTTGCTAATATTTTCAACTTAATTCTAACCTAATTTTGTGAGCCAGTCATATCACAGTTGTAAGATTGGCTGTGTCAGAGATTGGCACAAATCAGGATAAATCAGGTATTCAGGAATTTCCTGGTAAGCTAAGGGGTCAAATAGCTCTCATGCAACTAATTCTGGGGTGTGACCCCTCGAAATATTTATATTTTCTAATATTTGTAAATATTTGGGCAGACTGTTTTTGCAAGAATTCGTCATGGGCAGCACCCAGGGTTCCTCAAAACCCATAAAATGCCATCAAAACAACCTTGAGGGGTCACATGGAAAGGTATACAAATAAATCCTATGATTCTAACTAGGGAAAGTTGGGTTACAACATGTTATAAGTAGGGAAACTAGCGCTTTTGGAAGATAGAACTAGCAGCACTATGACGACCAAAATGGTGTTAAGCAAAAACTATATACCAGTAGCAGGTCATGACAAACAATCTAACAAGCATGAACTAACAACCCCCAAAACCAAACAAGCTTGCAAACCACGAAGCACACCTAGATTGATGATTAATGATTGATCAGGTTGGAATCATCAACCAGTTGAAGGTCTTTGAATGGGGTTTGTCAAGCCTCAGGCGTACCACAAGAATGGATGGTTTATAGAGGTCAATGATGTTTACATGATGAATGTCGGATGATTGTAATCATTATACCATGCTTATTACTACAAATGGTTCATAAACTGGATGATTTGGAGGTACCCCTATTTTGAAAAACAGCCATGTAGGTAGTACAATTCCTCCAATGATAAGGTGAAAGTTGGGCTTTCACCTCTGCCCAAGAAACGATGGAAAATAAGTAATTAATTCATCCATGCACATGAGACCACTCAAGTAAGTACAGATCCTGACAGCCCGGGACGTCTAGCACAAGTGGCTTAACTTAAACTAACAACTAGTAATTAGGGTAAGTTCACGTTCTGATCATATTTGTGCGTGGACGTTCAATTACGACCTTCGTCAAGTGGAGTCTAGTAAGTGTGGAAAAACCGTTCTTTGGCGATCTTTGCATATGCATCTGTGTTTATATGGCTGTGGGTCAAAACCCTGTACCCCTGGTTCCCCATCATTAACCATTGTTTTCCCTATTATTACTAGTTATTAAAATCCCCCATAATTGGTTGGTTAATATTGACCCATAGCCATACTATCTACATGGATTGTGCATATCCCCAATGGATACCTCTCTTATTCACCGGTGAGGTTGCGGGGGCTGGCCTTGTGCCAAAGCATCTCCACAAGCAGTTTGAAACACCAACCCAGGATGGAGCCACCGTCACCAAGTCATCACTTATTGGCATGATAATGTGGTTCGGCTAGGTCATTAGTCATTAGTGCTTATCTTGCTAGGTCATTAGTGCTTATCTTGCAAGGTCATTAGTGCTTACCTTGTGGTTGATATCCCGATGCTATTGGCAAGACATAGATACTATGTGTGCAGGTATACCCAGTGACTCGTCACCCTGCTGGTGTTTAGCACATCCTAGTCTTGACATGTATTGACCCTTCTTATCACCAATTGGTACCCTAATTGTCTCAATACACCTAATTCTTGCTCCTAATCTAGGTACCAATTACTTGGTACCCTGACCCTAACTAGTACCAATTGATGCTCTAGATACCAATAGCCCAATCTTCATGTATCAACTAATTGATACCCTGACCCTAACTTGTACCCTTGTCCGCGTACCCTGTGGTTTCGCCCCTCTCACGACACGCGCCCCCCGAAAGCAACGTCGGCCCTTGGGCACACGCTCCATGGGCGTCTTGTCGCCATCGGTCTCCAACAAGGGGAGCTCCACATGTCGTTCACCTTGGGAATGAAAAACATCCAGCTGGTACCATTCACAGCCATGAACAATTGATAAGTATGATAAGCATGAACAGTTGATAAGTATGACCGTTACAAATTCCATGAACCAACTGATAGATAAGCAATGATAAGCATCCACGACTTTAGGCAAACAAACCGCAGTTCAAAAGAAAATCAAGCAACTGTCAAGCACAACAAATTGGGCCTTTCCCAATGAGACTGCTGTATTAACTATTAGGTCTCCCCAGCTCTCAGGGTCCACATCCACCGCTGATCCCACATTTTCTCCACTCGCAGAGAGAACGCTTCACACTGTGCTCCGGTTTCCGGTTGGCATGGTGAAACTGTGCAGTGGAATCATCGGTTGGAGTCAGAGGATCTTTTAACGGAAGAACGTTCGCTTTGAAGCTGCTGCAAATTTTGAATATTTGACTATAAGATACAAGATGACTCAAGATCTTATTCCATGGGGGGTTGTCCTCAATGTAGGACCTGTGGTCTGGCAACCGCACCATGTAAATGACATTCCTAGGTATCTCAGTGCAGGTTGAAAAACTCAGAGGTAACGTGCATGGCTCAACCGGCGTGCCTCCATGCTGGGTTCACAAGGTGATACATACCAAAATCCAATCATTGAAATGGCAAGGTGTGGAAAAATGAATAAACATGGATGATCCATATCAATAAACCACCCTCAGTTTATCCATAAATAACTGGTGATTTACAAACAAATGGAAGATACAAATAGAATGCCTTGAAATTTGGTGCCCTTCACCTCGGAAGGAATGACTTTTCAAGTAACTATCTAAAAGAAATTCTGACCCAGTCTAGTCAAGCTGCCGAAACCATCGGTCATGATGCAGCTGTTACAGCCAATAATACCTTCAGTGTTTGTCACATGATTTGACTTATCTAAACACACCCATCCACGCATCAAATGTCACGCTCTACCGACACTCCACCGCCGCAACGGGACCGAAACGGCTACGTCCATCATTCGCTGAGACTGGACCGTTCCACCCGACGGGACACTCCTCGCGAGCCCTCGCTCGTAGCCGAGAAGTCATCACCAAAACAATCATAACCTGAGCCAGGACTGGTTTGGCGCTGATGGCAGGGCAGCATGGTAGCATGGTCTTTGCTACTTATCATCTAGATTTACATGACAAGAAATATCTATGAATGTCTATGGATCATATAGATACATAAACCAAAAACATATCGCAGCGACAGCGGTCCGACTGGATTTGCAGAGCTTTGCCAAAGGAAGGGAAGGGATCATGGTCTGAGTGGTGAAAACCGTTGTGCCAGCCTCTCGTAGTGATTCCTTAACGTGAACTGGTTACCTACTAGGGATTCCCACATGACTCTGGATCCAAACCGAATCCCTTGCAAAGGTCCCTAACAGAATCTGTGTTGGGACGCAGCATTGTTTTGAGCCTTCGGCAGACTCTGTTGGATTCCAACCGAATGCTGGTGGCAAAACCCAGCTCCCAAACAGCTGAGACGCCCAGGACAGGGCGACCCCTCTTGTTTGAAGGGATTTCAGCAGTCGCAGAATTGAAGTGAAGGTATGTACATGGTGCATTTATTAGGGATCGTGTGCGTATATGTTTAAAATCATATGAAGTATTGAGACGTGTATATGTAATGATATGCAATGTAATTATATTGTTTAATAGTGATTGAGTATCCCGCTGTCAAACTTAGAACTTTCATGAACAAGTGTGAAAACAAATTTGACATTATCACCAAGGGACAACCATCCTAGGTTAAACTGCAGCCCAATAACTCAAAACAACTCTGGATCATTGTCTGATCATTGTGAGTATATATATGGCTATAGGTCATAGCCAACTCCTCAAAACAGGTAGATGACGGTAGGTGACAATCCAAACAGTTCGACTAGGTTGGTCTTTCATTCTCACCAAAGGAAAAGGCTCTGAACCCACAGCCCGCCACATCTAAGTGCTGGTATCACTTCGGAGTTGCAACTTCAATTTTAATTCGTTTTTGTTGGGAACGACTTCATTCAAGATCGCATATCAGCGGAGTCTCCTAGCCAGTCGTCCATCATTCAGCAAATCTAGGACAGGTCATGGTGAGGTCATCAAAGTCAGGATTAATGACGGTAAAACCATGAGAATATTGGACGAAATAATGCTTATAATGAGGTTATAATGCATGGTTAATAATAGGTTGAATGATGGTTGAAATCATGGTTATAGGTTTAGGATCATGATTGGATTTCTGAAGTCATTCTCCAAAACTAGTCGACCTCGGAAAGCAAACCATTCCTCATTGCCCCTTGAAAATTTGATGGGTATGGGCATGGGTGAATACCCTGCACACTCGGTGAACACCCCCTGAATGACCATATGGAGTCGAACTGTTGCGGTGCTCATCTATCCCTTTTCTGGTGGTCGATATTGATCCATCCCCATATGGTGTTTTTTGAAACATGGGTACAGCAAGTTATCATTCCACTTGAATCATCTAATGTAATAAACCAGCCAGTTTGGGGTACCCCCACTTTAAGAAACCACCTTATGCTAGACCTTGGATCACCGAGTCACAATCACCAGAGAACAAGATTCTCGTTGGTCTCATCTTGCCTTGTCAAGGCCGCCAGCAACCCGGTTGGCAATCGCCAGCAGTGAATCCAAGGAACCAATGAAATCAAACAATCACAGCATCTCAGCAATTCTGTTCAAATCTCAGCGTATGATGGGATAATGAGATTGAATTTGGGATAGCATCTCAGCAACAAGCAAACACTCAATTTCCGAGCATGCTGCGACAAAATGCTATGCAAATGAATATGGAGATACGACCTACCGAAAAAACGACAACACTACACGTGATGACCAGTGTAGGGCAAACCCATGTCACTGCCAGGGTTCCGGAGATTGAAAATGAATGAAAATGATGGTTCTGAAACAGCTACCTCATTTGCAGGAACCGCCCCAATAACGTAAAATTCCTTGGCGACAAAACGATGGAGCAAAATGCAGAGAAAACAGCGAAGCGCCAGTGGGCGCTTCGAGTCCCAGAAGGAATTCGCCCAGTTCCGAAAACCACTTCCACATTCACATCTTGACTAGAAACCAAGTCATCGAGTCTCGCCAAATGAGCATCAAAGTCGCTTGTAAAATTTCCGACCATACTTGCTGCTCCATTGCTGTCCCACCATGAACCATCATCGATCACCAGTAATATTTACCAGCACTACCCATCAACAACAATCATCATGAATACAACCAATAATCATCACTATTGATGCTGGCAACTGTTCATGATCTACCGATGAACGTTCCAGTTGCTGGTGATGAATGGTGCATCGAACAATTAACCATCACCATTCACCATGGACTATGAACTATCATCGATCACCAGTAATATTCACCATCACTGGTTGCTGCTGATCCGTTGCCATTAACCATCACCATTACTATCAGCCAATCTCCATTACCATCAGGTGATGAATGTTGCATCTGGTTGCTCAGTTGCTGTTCAATGTTCCCAGTTGGTGGTCCATCACTATTTGGACACGCACTACATTGCCATTTAGCGATTACATTGACTACGATTCTACCATTCATTAGTTTTCCATTAACTCTACTTGTATAAAAATATAGTTAATGGTTACTGGGAGTTAAAACTGTTACCATTCTACATTACCAGTAACTATCATTTTTTGTTTAACTATTATTGATAGCCATCAGCCATCATTAACCATAGTCTATCACTAATCACATGAACTTTCACTATATTTACAGCATACCATTAGTTACCATATTGAACGCGTGCCATTGTTAAACCAATTATTGTTGGTTATTTTCCCATTTTTCCACTAATCACCGCCAGTAACCATCTGTTGCTTATTTATTGAGTAAGGCTATTGCTAACTATTCACCAGTAATCATCAGTATTGCTAGCCAGTAACCGTCATCAATCATAGTCTATCACTGCTCATCTTAAGTTTCACTATATTGGTTATTTTCCCATCTTTCCGCTAGTAACCATCATTAATTTATCATCATTAACCTTCATCTATTAACCATCGTCTGTTATTCACTATTGACTATTAAAAATCATCTATTAATAATCATTATCAACTATCTATTATTGACCTTCATCAAGTTATTAATCATTAGTCTTCATCTATTAACCATAATCATCACTAAGTATGGCCAGTCTATCACTAACCTTCATCTATTAACCATAATTAGTTAATTATAGTTCATCATTAAGTATACAGTATAGTTCATTATACCTTCATCTATTAACTATAGTCAGATTATCATCAACCTATCATTAGTCTTCATCTATTAACCATCATGATTAACCAATAATCATTATTAACAATTAATCCTTAGTCTTCATCTATTACTATACCTTCATTTATCAACTATAGTCAGATTATCATCAACCTATCATTAACCTTCATCAACCTATCATTAACCACTATTAACCTCATCTTTCCTCATCTTTCTGCTGCTTCGTTGCTGTTCCAACGTCTTCCGATGGATGGCAGCCGCACCTCGCGGACCTCGCCCCCCGCCGGCACCGCGGAGCGGCACCGCGACAGGCGCCGGACGTTGGACGCGGCGGACGCCGCGCCCAGGGTGGAGCTGCTCCCGCGCGGGCGCACCGGGTGGGACCGGGGACGCAGGCGCAAGGCTTCACCTGAGAATTTCGATGGCGATGTCAGTGGCGATGTCTATGGGTCAAGCAGTTAACCAACCAACCAATGGTTAATAGTTAATAATAGGGTATAATAACTAACAATAGTAGGGAATATAAGGGATATACCAGCTAAATATGGCTATGGGTCAATATTAACCAACCAATTTCATGGTGGATGATGACCAACAATGACAAAGGAAACAATGCTTAATGATAGGGGAACCAGGCGTACAGGGTTTTGACCCACAGCCTGATGTCATTGATTACAAGCGGGGAATTGAGAGTGAATCAGTCACTTACAGTGGTGAATATTGGATGATTGATTTGTTGAGAATGGATGGATGGATTTTGTTTATTTTGATGATTGGCTTTTATAGTTAATAGTTGAGGGATGGCGAGTTTATGTAGATGAATATTTTGAGATGGATGGGCTATGTTTGAGTGAGAGTTATTTGATCGCGATTCTATGGTTCTGGTCAGTCGATGGTTCTTTCTCATGGGCAATAGTGGATAATATAGTGGATAATCGTGGATCATAATGCATACGAATTGGTTCGATTGGTCAGTACCTGGGTAATAGTCTGTCTGATTAACAGAGATTGCTGGATTGGGTGTTTCATGATAAAAGATTCAAACAAATGAACCTTGGTTGACACAAACAGGTCCACTCATTCTCAACATCGTTGTGATTGTTGGCATCGAACTAAATGGTGGTTGTTTAAGCATCATAGTTTATCTTCACCAATTTATAGTAATAAACCATCCATTGTTGGGGCCTCCTATTTTGGGCAACCAACAAATCAACAAACTGAAACCCATATAAGTGATTATCAACCGTTGCTAACCATTGTTAGCCATCAACCATAACCATGATCAACCACTAGTATCATGACTAATGGTTGAGAAAACTCGAGTGAAATCCATCATCATCATCATCATCATCATCATCATCAACTCGTATGATGACTAATCAGACTAGTTATTAGCCAAATGAACCATTACTAACCATTATTAACAATCGTTAACCGTTATTAACCATTGTAAACCATTATTCACCATTATAAACCATTAGATAAAACTCGACTGAAATCCATCATGATTCCCACCACCATCATCGGCTTCTCGTCCTCCAGGTGGCTGATGGCATCAAAGTCCTCGTCCTGAAGGCCGCCTCAGCTCCCGGCACGAAACGGGCGAAACGGGGAAGCGTTTCGCGAAACGCGCAGATCGTTTGGATCCTTTGGATCGTTGGGATGGTAGTTACCAAGAAGGAAGCCATATTGGCATAGTAGTAACTAATATGGGTCATAACTCCAATAAACCATGAGTAGTCAATAAGTAAATGATAACCAAGAGGTAGCGGTTGATTAGCGATAACTGTAACCAACAAGTATCACCAATAACAAGAGTGACAAGCAAAAAGAAACTGTTGTTGGTTCACGAGAATGGTTTCATTATGGTTACATACTGATTTGGGAACGACCTGTACTCATAAGTCAATTTTCGCAACCAATCACCATGTGGTACCCTTGGCCTTTAAAAAAACATGATTTCTATGTAGGTTATAACTTATAACATCTTATAACCCATATGTTTGAGAGTAAAAACCTACCTTTTTTAGGGTTCTGGGGGCTTATGGCAACCAATAACCGCGGGTCTTCTAACCACTCCTGTTGGATCGCGCGTGGGCTGGTCGTGTTTTTCAGCCACAGCAAGGACGGCGTTGGAGCGCTTTCATGGCAGTCCCGTCCAGACACGAGTAAAACGAATTTACACATAAAAAAGGGTTGGTTAATGATCCAACTAATTTGTATCTAAAATGAATAACAACAACCAAGCATTTTTTGAGTGATAACAAAAATGATGATAAACATCATCAGCTGTAGGCTTTACTGATATGTAAGCCACTAACATCACTAACCGGCATGAATAACTGACATCAACAAACCACCAAGCATGTGCTTGAGGTCATTCACCCACAAGACTGATGTGTATCCGCACTCCCACACCCACGTTGGCAGCCACCAAACAACTGCTTCGTAAGATCCCAAAGTAATGATTGTTTAGTGACGGTTGGCTCCACAAGCTAGTGACGGTTGACTCCACTAGCTAGTACTAAATTGCATGATTTGTGTGACTCATTAGTGAGGACTAGTGATGGTTTCTATAAACATTGTCACAAATTAATTACACAGGCCACACAATGATAAATTTTATGCGAGTTCCATGTCTTGCCAATGATAGGTGCGGTTCTCCAATAGTGCTGGATAGTACCCTTCTCCAATAGTGCTGGATAGTACCCAACAATCACCAGGAACTGTGGCTAGTCACAGCATTCAGATGATACCAACCAGAGTCCAGCCCAGCCTCATCAACAGATGTACGCTCATCAGGGGTTCCGGCTGGTGAAGACCCGGCATTGTGTTGTGGCATGTAAGTGGCTGGGCTATACATGGCAGCTATGACGATGCAGTGAAATATCCTCATGTTTCTCCATGACCATAGTTCTCTTGCCAAGCAATGGTGATAACTTGGGAGGGTGGTCGTGGCATGTGGTCGCTGCCCCATTTCCGTTGAGCTGGTTGGGAGCTGCCCTAGAGTCGCATAGCCATGGCACCCTCCTCAGGAGCAGCATAAACTTGAACTCCACGAGCTTTCGCACGTTCCAGTTCTAGAAGATCATCGTCCACCAGTAGGATGCGGCTGAAGGGCACCCCATGCTTCACGGTTGAACCCAATCCTGGCAGAGGTACGATCTCATGGGAACTCTTCCCTTTCAACAATTGATGCAGCCAAAATCAGCCAAACCAATCCAAATCATCCTCGCAGATGGGGGTCACAAGATTACTTTCCATGGTTGGAAGGCCAATCAGCAGCTCATTTCTGGTCGGGTAGCATTTGTTCCCTACAGGGTGGCTCGCACGGCTGCAGGCATTGGCTCAGCATGGTTTATATTAGTTTACATCATCAAACAACAACGCGGCCTGTGCCATACACAACTGTGTTTCGGATGGATAACCACGGTGATAAAGACGAGCAACAACTAACTAGACGCAATTGTATCAGCGAAACAAAACCGGAATAATGCTGGCTCGGCTTTGAATGACCCCACTGTGACAGCAAAGAAGGAGATACCAACTGACACACGAGCTGATAATTGACGTTTCATAGTACGACGGATGTGCTTCCATTTCATCGAGCACCGTCTCAAATTGCGATATCTATCCTGGCAAAACACACAAGTTCTGACACATGTACCAGTATCCTTCCGACATGTACACACTATATGATATGCTGTGACATGTGATATTGACCTATCAGCCTATCTTCACAGATAAAAAAACCGTTCACAATATCAAGCGTACGACAGAATGCAGATTCTACTCTACGTCACGAAACATCGGTGCTGTAGCCTTTGGGAGTGGAGCAATGCTCGCTCCAAAAGTCGTGTAGAGCACTTTTTACATCCCAGATCCTCCCGGCTAAATACTGCAGTCTTGTTTCAAGATTTTTGGAGAAAACGAGGCACTTTTGCATAGGTACCTTACAGCACTGGAATTATTTTGCGTCAGAACTTCTAAGTGATTTGCCATTTGTGTAAGGTCCAACGGTGAAAGTGATGAGGGCCCCTGAACAGCAAAGGCAGCAGTCACTCGAGACAGTCTGAGGCCATACTCTCCTGAAACGATGCTTGCTCACTACTTGCAAAGCTTCATGTTTGACAACCCTTCATGGGTGTTTCTCAAAACAAAGCACCCCCAAATCATCCAGTTGATTAACCATTTATAGTAAAAAACCAACCCATTTCGGGGTCCCCAAATTTAAGAAACACCCATGTTGGTGATCAGCCTAACGAAATCATCCAGTCACTGGCTCACCGGAATCACCAGGGTTGCTAGTGCTTGCTTGGTTGGTTGCTGGTTGGTTCAACGAATCAACCACTGCACTGCCCACCGTGAAACCAGGCAGCACTGTGCAGTTTCATTCTGGGCAAAAGATAAGGGTAACAGGTCGGCTCAAGGGTTCGCCCCAGTCAGAAAGTAGGTTCCCTGGCTGTCAGGGCCCAGCAGTTGCCCCGCACCGCTTGATTTCTATCAATTTTAGATCTATTTGCCCCCTTTCTTTATGATCTTTTCAGGCTGCTTGCGTCCTTAGATCACTGCGTGGTAGTAAATCAAGGTATTGGTACTTCCGGGTGGTATGCTGATGCTTTCCGCGGATACCACCAGCACTGCCAATGGAACTCGAGACCCCAAGGGTCAGCACCGAAGAGCAGTAATTGTCTCTAAGTGCAATATAAATAAAATTTGAGGGTTTCTCAAAAAATAGGGAAGCCAAAAAATGGTTGGCTTCTTATTTATATTATAAATGGTTAACATTGGATGATGACTGGGATGGCTTGAGAAACATCCATTTGCTGCCTGTAGATAATCCCCGAATTTCCAGAGGCGCTGGCTCCATCCAAGGCTCTCGGGAGGCAGCCATTCAAGGCCAAATCTTCGATGAAACCCACCTGAACGCAGCCGTGTCCAGTGTGCGCTCGCAGCCGTGTTCCACGCATGTCCACAGCCCACGCATGGAAACGAACAAGTCCGATGGATTAATGAGTCAGCGAGTCTTGGAGTCCATGGGAAGTCATGGGTCCTGTATAGAACTCCAATCCTGAACCATCACAAAGAGCGATGCTAGATTGCAAGCAACATCTGTGCCCGTCATCACATCATTCAACCCAGATAAACAAACACAATCAACATCCAGCAACCCAACTCAACCTACCAACCTACCAACATAACCTACCAACCTGTACCACCCCAACCTCCTAACCCACCCTACTAACCCACCCTACACACACACCCAGCCCCCCCCACCCCCACCCTTCACCGCTTCCCCGCGGTCTCCGATGGCTCCGCGCCTTTCCTTCGAAGCCCACGGCCTTGCCCACCAGCGGCGCATCGAAGAACTTCGACAGCTCCGCGGCGTCCAAGGCGCTGCGGATGGTGCCTTCCTAGGGCGCCCCCGACGGTGCTGGCCCCCCCGGGGCCCGGCGAGGTCAACCAGGGCGGGAGGGAAGTGATCCATGGAACTGTGGAGCCATGGAAGTGGATGGATCTGGTGGATTTGATGGATCTGATGGATCTGATGGATTGGATGGATTTGATGTTTATCGTTGAGAATGGTTCAGAATGGTTATGAACTGCTGAGAACTGATGATTGGCCAGTGGTTGATATGATGGTTCATAATGGTCAATGATATTTGATCATGATTAGTGCCTAATACGGGATGACATGATTTGACAAGGTTCAGCGTTAATTCATGTTTATAGTCATAGTGGTTCACAACGGTTACTAATGCATGCGATAGTCAATCATGACCAGATCAATATGAGTGTTTGGAAACAGGGTCATTTGAATTTCAAGTTTGTGACTTGTGAAAAATACCAAGTGACTAGGCCAACTGCCCAGCGCACTAATCAACAAATTTGCGAAGCGAATTCAAAGTTAACAAAGAACCCCCAGAACAACGAAGAACGCAAACCATACCCAACAGGACCAAAGCAAGCTGAACTCTTTCTTACCCTCAGTCACCCAGTTTCACCATGTCTCACACCCTAAAGTCACCCTCAGTATCCCTCAGTCACTGCTGTTTCCTGCCTTCAGTCACCCAGTTTCACCATGTTTACGGTAAAGCTACCCTCAGTATCCCTCCATCCCTGCCGAGTTTCCGTGGATTTGGAGATGATTCCCAGGGACGCCCCATCCGCACGGAGGTTGCGCAGCCTGGGCTGCAGCATCGGCGCCCGTTCGCAGAGCTCCAGCTGTTTGGTGCGCCGCGCCGCGCGGTCCCCGGGCGTGGCCGTCAGCGTGCCGTCGAAGTCGAAGAAGATCACCGCGACGCCGGGGGCCACAGGCTGTCGGAAGTCGTCCCGCAACGGACAGGGCGATTCGGGTCCTGATCTGTGGGGAGATCTGGTGGGGGAACCGGTGGTTAAACCGCTGGGAGATCTATGGAAATCAATGGAAATCAATGGAAATTTACATCTAAATCGATGGAAATCAATGGAAATCTCCGGAGATCTCCACAACTTTGAGATCAGCATTGCCCACAATGGAACAACTCCGATGAACTCAAATCCAATTGACGGAATCAATCAACATACACAATAAATTGAAACATAGTGATACCCACATTTCAGCATGTCAATTCATTGCATCATTGCATTGATGGATCATATACTACATCAACCAACCGATCAACCCAACAACCAACAAAGCAATCCAACCAGCCGACAGACGCACCACCCAAGCAACAAACAATCTACTTACCTAACAACAAACCGACCAAGAAAGACAATGGTAAACGATCAATGCATACACCAATCAATCCAACAGTCAAGAAAACCAACTAATGAATGAATGTGAATCCAGAGGAATCAACAAGTCAAACAGCCAACCAGCAAATCAAGCAACGAGGCAGCCTGCCAACCAACAAGACCAGCAACTTATCCAGCAACTGGCATACCTAAACATGCCATTGCTACCGATCAAGCTATCAGCCAACCACACAGGCAACCAAGTAACTTCAAGGAACCAAGCAATCCTGCAGTGCAGCCAGTCCATTAGTCAATCAATCAATCAATCAATCAATCAATCAATCAATCAATCAATCAAATCAATCAGTCAGTCAGTCAGTCAGGCAGTCAGTCAGTCAGTCAGTCAGTCAGTCAGTCAATCGCTCAACCAACCAACCAACCAATCAACCAACCAACCAACCAACCAAACAACCAATCAACCAAACAACCAACTAACCCATCCATGAATCACTCAATCCATCAAAATAAATAAATCAATAGATAAATAAATCAAGCAAATCAATCAAATCAAAGACCTATGAATACCAAATCAGTCAATAAATCCTGAGATGCCCCTTTGAATGCGTCAATTGTTCAATCGAAAACATCATCGCTTTCTTCTTGTTGAATTTGTGAGTGGGATTGCATTCTGTCTCATATAATTATATAATGTCTAATACTTTTGTGTAAGTCTGGGTAAAAAAGGTGACATAGCAACTGGCATCAGCTGTACAATCCCTTCTACTTTCTTGTAAGTCAAAGGAAAGACTGTGGAAAATGATGACAATGCAAATGAAGAGCGCGGCTCACTGGCTCACTAAGCTGAAACACAATTCGGTTATATCTCTCAACGGTGTTTGTTTTGCAAACGTGTTGCAACACCATGCCAAATTTTACCGTTCCTGCTGGGGCGTTCCAGCGACCTGTAAGTCAAGATTTCCCCCCAGGCTGGGATGCCTTTCCAATCCTTTCCATTTAAGTAAGTCTTGTCATTTCTTGTCAATCATTGTATGGCAGTGGGTCAGTTCACCCTTAGTAGCCCTGGTTCCCCTATCATTAACCATTGTTTTCTCCATTTTTGTTGGTCACTATCCCTCATTAATTGCTTGGGTAATATTGACCCATAGCCAACTTGTACACCTTGAACCACCAAGCTTCTCTCCAGCCCCAGGCTTTCGGATTTCATTGACAGGTCCGATGACAAGGCCGACAGCGCCCGAATGCGAGGCCGGTTGCCAGGCATGGTGTGGGAGCTTCGCACCGGGGGTTGCGCCCCGTCATCGTCCAGATTTGTATCCTCCAACACGGAGCGCAGCGAGCCCCGGTGGGACAAGGACACTGGATGTCGGTCCGGCGGCGTCACTGGAGGCATCTCGTGGTGACGTTGGGGCGACATCGAGCGGTCCAGGAGGGCCATGGGGCGTGCCCGGGCGCGGGTCCCCCGGTGGGTCGGGGACTCCGAAGAGTCCAAGGAAGGACGACATGACAACGGCGTGGCGACTAACTGGAGCCGAGCTCCATTCCTGTGGCTCACCACAGGACTCCAGGGATGCCGACCATGGCGTGGTTCCGGTGGCAACCACAGCAAGGGTTCTTATTCTGTTGCGTCTGACTAGGTCTGAAACAAACAAACTCAATTAATTGCTACTAATGGTGCAGGTTGACAATCTAAAAACAACTGAAATTCAAGGAATCCACAGCTAATCCACAGCTTTGGGAGCCACAATGGGTCAACTTCACGAGGCATAAAATCGATATCCCAAAACAACCTGGGACCTGAAATGAAGAGCAATGCTGGGTGCTTAATAGCATCATTTATCTGGCCAGGAACCTGCATATGCCCAGCCGCTAGCCGTGTAGGTACAGTGTCAGTTTATGACAGTTTGGTGTGAAATTCTTTGTTGACAAAAATGCGGGGGCTGTCCGTGAAAGGTGAGTAGTTCTTAAAAAATGACCGCAAGGTCATATCCTCAAGGTAACCAAAAAGTTGAGCGTCCGGCATTTGAGGGCGCACTCCTATGTCTGACCAACATCGATGAATAGGTTGTACGACATTTTGCTAGACACCAGGATCAGATCCATGTCCCGAAGTTTTTTCGGCTCGGATGAACAAGAACTTGCCAAGGAAGGAGACAACAATGTCCATATGGTGGTTTCTCAAAATAGCGGTACCCCCAAATCATTTACTTCTTTATTTACCCATTGCACTCATACTCTCACCATGTTTGAGGTTCCCAATGTTGAGAAACCTGAAGATGCATGGTAGGCGACGTTCATGTTAGCAGTTTGTCAAGAAAGGGATGGCCAAAAACAGCTCGAGTGCCTATAGCTACTGAGATGTCCAAACAAGTGTGACAGCAAAGTGATGGTTTAATGACAGCCAACTGTATATAATGAGAATCTAGAAATTAAAAATAAAATGAACATTTTCTGAGAATTGAATTGATGTAGAATCTCCAGCCAAGTAGAAATTGAAATGAGAATTGTACAAATCTGGGATGGTTTCGGTGTACACACAGTAATCCTCCCATTGTACCCCTGTCAACACTGTAACCCAAGTGATTTTGTTGAGTTGCCCAGCCGATGATTGATATCTTCCAACACTGAACATTCTCTCAAGAATTTGAGAGAATTGTGGTGTCACGTGATGCCTGAACATGATCAGCCAACTAACCTCTTTGTGGAAGCTATAGTTTCCAAGCACAACAAAACATCACCGGGCAGGTGTATGTGTGTGTGTGTGTGCGCGCATTGATGGTGTATGCCTCAAATAGACTGTTTTTTTTCATGAAAGAAATTCTAAATACCTTTGGAAATCGTTGGTCATGAACCACAACCATCTGGTATTGATCATTGGTACCCTCTAGTAATTTACAGAAACATGTCAATGGAAAATCCACCATGGATCATTTCCCTGGGTTTCTCTGGTGATTTTCCAGCCAAGCCATGTTACCGGAGTGTAGCCACTGTTACCCCAATGATTTTGCCTTAGCCGCCTGAGCTGCCCTGACGACACTCGAAGAAAATGGTGCAAATAATGCCGAAGAGCATCTTCACCTGGCAAAATTTGATGCCCAGAAACCCCACCGATCTGATAGCCAAGGTACATATTATGGTGTTTTCTGAAGCCAGTTTGGGGACCCCCCAAAAAATGATTGGTTCAATACGAATTTACATCTTAAGCTTCAATATGAGCTACCTGCCAGACCGCTGTCCTTTTTCTTCCAACGCTCACAGCAGTCACGTCCTTGTTACCAGGCACTACTACCCGGTTTGCCTTGGACTGTCACATTGACACACACACACTTCCAAACCAGTGCAACTCTGGTTTAGACACCTGGTCGCCCCAGGTGGTGTGCTATGCAAATGTGTATCCCAAACGTCCTGGTCACCCCAGGATGGGTTTGCATAGCAATATCGCCTATCTCCTAGGGAACTAGGTACAGGTAAAAGGAGTAGGTACCGTACTCCCCCCCATAAAAAGGGAAGTGTGTGCTCTCCTGCCTCCGCAGGCTCCCGAACCTAGGCGGGCTTCTCCACAGGAGGCCGGCTACTAGGGTTGGGTGGGTGGGGAAGAAAGAAATGAATGCTATTTTGGGTCAACTCCCAAGCTTGAGCCAAAATGGTGCATTCATTTAGAAGTTTTATAGATGACACATGCACACCCAAAGCCTGCCTAACTCAATGCATGCATACATCTTAAGCTTCAATATGAGCTACCTGCCCTGCGTATCCACTGTAATCCGTTTAAACCATATAAACCAATATACATCTTAAGTTTCAATATGAACTACCTGCCAGACCGCTGTCCTTTTTCTTCCAACGCTCACAGCAGTCACGTCCTTGTCACCAGGCACTACTACCCGGTTTGCCTTGGACTGTCACATTGACACACACACACTTCCAAACCAGTGCAACTCTGGTTTAGACACCTGGTCGCCCCAGGTGGTGTGCTATGCAAATGTGTATCCCAATGCATTCAAAAACAGTCCCCAAGGCATTAAAGGAATTCAAAAACAAGGATAACTGCTGTGAAAGGAAGCCGGAAAAGGAAGGTAGGCAGGGAGGCTGAGGAAAAGGAAAAACCATTGGTTCGCCACCATGGGTCAGAAAACCCTAGCCTCGAAATATCATCGGCCCAGTTGGATTTTGATTGAACATATTCCCAGTAACCTTGAGCTCGAAGTGCGAAGAGTGCCAAGTGAATCAGGTGTCCAAGTTGAGCTAAATCACTGTTGGTACTGCGGCCTCTCACTAGCGTCATCACTGCTGCTACGTTGTCCAGGAACCACAATCCTTGCCTGTTGCGAAAAAGCTCAGGGCGAACAAGCAGAGCGAACAGCACCATGGAAAGCTCCAACTGAGCTATGTGGGTGACAGCAGGCTGCCAAAGGGCTCGCAACTCCGCACAGTTGGCAGCGACAAAACTCTGGCGAAGTTGTGAACCATCAGCTTGGAAAAAGATCAGGTGGAACCCACCAGATCCGGGGGCATCCTCTTCGATGGCAGCGTCAGAGGCTGCGAGAACGCGAAGGCCACTAAACGGCAAGACAGGAAACTCACGGCGAGGTTCCACACGAGTCACTGCCTCGATCACCTCGAAGCAAGCCCGCAACTCCTCAGTAAGGTGCTTGGACGACTCTGTCTGACGGTCCTTGATGGCCATGAGACCACCATAGCCAACTCTGCCGTAAATCCCCTGCTCCAAGAAGTTGGCGATGCCATACAATTTGGAAGCGGAGCCTCTGGACAGGGTGTTGGTAGCCCTGGCTTCATCGATGATGCCTTGGATCTTCTGGTGGAGACGTTCTCGAGCCCAGAATGTCACATGACCGTGTGTCTGCACCTGGTCAAAACTGTGAGTCAATCCCAAAAACGTGCCAGAGGATTGCATGGTCTGTTTCTTCTCGCTGGCAAACGGGGATCCCACCAGATCGAAAAGAACATTGGTAACCCACTGAGCAGACCCCTTGTTGCAGCGCAAGTCAGTAATCGATGCGTCATCGAAATACATCGATAGCAGCACCTTACCAAACCGCCTCGCCAACGCTTCCAGTAGCTTGGAGCAGCGATTAAAGCTTGTGACAGCTAAAGGAAGCCCAAAGAGGAGACCTGCGTAGATCTGATAGGCAGGTTGCTGCCAGGTATCGTGCCACCAAACTACGATACAACCTCGACTTTCAACGGGGTCCACGGGACAAAACCTGTATGCCGAGGGCAAATCCTCTTGCCCTGTTTCCCAAGAGTCGCCCTCTTGGAACAGAGCAAGCTGGGCCGGAGACCAGCGTCGCATCGCCAAGGCAACGTGTTGTGCTGGGCGCAAGGCAGAGCACAAGGTCAGCTTGTTGGCATCGGAGGATCGCTCTGATTGGCCGCCAAGATGTCCATCGTCAATCACCCTCTGTTTGCCCGAGCTCTGCGTGATGACATGGCGAGGAATCAAACGAAAAGGAGCACCTTTGAGAAGGCGTTGCAGTTCTGAAGCCGAAAGTGGCTGAGCACAGAAACCTTTGGAGGCATCATCCAGTGACTGCTCCAACAGAAAACGATCGTCCTTGCCAGGCTTCAAACGCGAAAGGATGGCCATGTTGTGGTCCTGCCACCCAGCAAGCACTTCAGAAAGGCCTATCTTCACAGCTGGTTGTTGGGGGAAAATGCCGTAGGCAGGTGCATAGCCAACTGCTGGTAGGCCTCGAACTAACCCAAAGGGGAGTCCAGTATCCGACCAAGAAGTCAGAACCATGAGGAGAGCGATGAGGCCAATGTCACGATGACGTGTTGCAAAGCAGGCTCTTGGAAGTGTCGCAGATGCAAGGTCACCCCTTGCCAGCGTCGCTTCAACTCACGCATAGCTCCAATGGCTCGCTGACGCCAAACACGCAATGCAGAGGATTGAGGTTCATGGGAGTCTGCAGCGAACTCCAAGTCCTTGTCGACGACAGCCAATCCTTCATGAGGTAGAGGTTGTTGGGCACGCAGCAATGCCTGCTGGAAGTGGTCATCAGGGGACAGGTTGAAAGGAAGTAATGGTGGTAGGGCTGCTCGATGAGTCATGGCACCCACTTGATTGCCTTCCCCAATGCGAGAAAGCTGTCTGGTCACCCCAGAAGCTAAGTGCGGGGTGAGCGGTCCATCCCAGGCTTCCCCTTGAGAGGCCAACCACTCCGGATAGCAAGAGAAGGGCGGACTGTTCACTAAGTCCTCAATCATGCCAAACTGAAAGTTCTCGAACCAAGCAGCTGGGAACAGTTTGCGAAAGGCCAACACGATGGACTCTTGCTTCATCACTGGCAGCGCTACGGCCTTGGGAAGGGCATTGATGCCTTGAAGAAGGCTGACTGTACGAGCCCAAAGCCCGGACTTCTTGGCAGAGCCTGGGCGATCACCAGCTGCACTAGCATCGAAGAAGAGGCCGATCAACATGTCAGCCTCACAGAGATGACCTTCATGGCAATCACAAACCAGCGTCTTGCCCTGCAACTCATGGAGCTGGTCCCAAAGGTTCGAGGTACGGATGTGAACGACATAGCGAGCCAGCCATTCATCTTCTTCACAGTTGACTCCAGGGATCCAGGGGGATTGCCATTTGGTGGTGGAAACTCGGTGTTTGAAACTCCCACGCCCCACATAGACGCAACCAGGCGGCAGAATGGAGGAGTCAACCAAGTAGTCGTCCACAGCACCTCGAGAAGGCAACCCCGGTCGCTGGCTGTGCAGACTATCGGTGAGCCCAAGGACCGCAGCCATAGGTGTCATAGCCCATTCACGAAATGCTCGAGGATCCAACTCTAACCAATGTTCCCGGCGACCTACAGAGCAAAAGGCTGGCATCCGAGGAACATGGAGCTTGGCAAAGCCCTTCCGTGCAGCCCACCAGCTCACAGAGACCGCGATAGCATAGGCCAAAACCGCGGTGTAGGCAGCCTCCTCGTTGGAAGGATACACTCGCTTGCCCTCCAGCAAGTACGGTGTCCATTCCTCTGCATCGTGGATGTGGTGGCACGTGGCTTTGGGCCAATCATTGATCTCGGCAATATCGTGCCTCAGCAGTTGATGTTTACATCTGGCTCCGCCCAAAGTGCAAGCTGCATACGGCGTCTCAAACCAGTCGCCCGTAGCCCACATGGAAACTTCCTTCGATGTCCACCAGTGGAGAGAACGGGCTGGGTTTTCACGGATGCTACCACCACCCCTGGCATGCAACTTCTGGATCTCCTCCAGAACATAGTC
>VSDK01007918.1:48868-108184 GCA_009767595.1 Symbiodinium kawagutii | reverse complement strand
TCCATGTGGGGTCGCCACATCCCGCACAGGAACCAGCCAGCAGGGTCTGTTCCCCACCAGCTCGCTGAGCACCCAGCCAGCCCACCAAAGCTCGGTGTGCTCGGTTGGCACCAGGTCCCCACATTGGCCAGGGTCGCCCCTCTGGGAGCAAGTGGGAACAAAGTCGGAGAGGTCCAACGCGAGGGGGATGGAGAACCTCCAAGAGCCCCAAGCCAAACCCTCCAGTAGGCGAAGATCTCCACGGAGTCCGCCAGGCCGGGGCGGTCGGGGTGAACTGCCGGTCGCAGCTGCAACCCATACATCTCCTGAGGGCAGACATCATCGGCATCCAAGGGAGAGGAGTACATGGCCAGCAGAATGAGGTCCAGCTTCTCCGTGTTACGCTGGTAATGGGCCCAAGCTTGCATCGGGTTAGCACCATGGGGCACCAACACACCTCGAGAGGTCCACGTGCCAAGCCAGGGGAATTTGAACCCACCTCTGCGGGTAGCGCAGCGGTCACACGGAAACTCACCACATGCTGCCCTACGGAGTGGGGGCAACTCATCGAACTCCCCCAAGGATGGAGCTTGCCAAGGAGCATGGAAGATTTCGACAACACTGACCCAGCACCGGAAGGCTTCCCGCAACTTCCCAGCCTGTAAAAGGGCGGCGATGTGGGTCTTGAAGTCCAGCCAAGCAGCAGCATGGAGAACCTGGGCCGCAGTCGCAACGGCATGGTCAATACCTGGGCGGTCAGTAATCATATGAGGTCACCCCTCACGAACACTAACCAGTGAAGTCGCCCTTCACTACCCAGTAATCCAGGTCACCCCTGGAAGAAAGAAATGAATGCTATTTTGGGTCAACTCCCAAGCTTGAGCCAAAATGGCGCATTCATTTAGAAGTCTTATAGATGACACATGCACACCCAAAGCCTGCCTAACTCAATGCATGCATATTACTATATGGTTGATAAACTGGACGATAACTGGGGGTAACCTATTCTGAGAGACACGTATACATATGCGTAAAAACGCATGTGCTCATCCAACAAGATGATGGCCGAATATGGTGGATATATCAAACACTCTGAGGGTATGCTAGGTACCCCCACACTCGCGATTGAGAATCGATGCTGAGACTCTGAAGGCAATATCACTCATTTTTCCTTTGGTCCCATGAATGAAATACCCCGACACTTGATGTATGGTATATCACGGTACATCTCTACCTGCATTTGGGTCATCTGATATGTCAATGCTGGTAAATATACCATGAATTATTTGGAATACCTAATACAGTCTGCGGTTGATTTTCGGCGCAAGGACAGGATTCTCCGGACAACACCCTGTCCAGTTGCTTTGATAGACTGGCACCCCCAGGTGAATGAAGAAACCGGCGCAAACAATTGCCTTCCCTTGATCGTTCATCCAGTGGTTGACCACAAGTAAATGTAACAACTTCATTTAAAACCATTCTAATCAGAATAATCAGGGACTGGACCTGTACACCTGATACATCAGCGAAGCCTATTCCCATCGTTGCTGACTATTAGATATCAGCCATGTATAGGCGGACTCTCCGATGTTTCCCCACAATTATCAGAATAGTCACTGGGAGTAGCTGTTGTTCGATCTTCCTGGCAGCATATCCAGCCCGACGTAAGTACTACTGATATCACCTGTCAAATCTGATGCATCTCTTGGGATCCCAAGCCCCTTTTTATTGTGCTCCTATGAAAGTGGCTGGCGGCTGGCTGGATTGATGTCGTTCACTATCGTTCACTGGATATCATCAATTGGCTGCACACTTATATCCAAATTCACATTATCGTCACTGGATATAACCATAACATACCAGTACCATAACCAATGGATATCTTCGATTGATTTGCTGCACATATCGCCAGAGCCGGCATCTCAAAGCTGCACCTTGTCGTTCTGTCTCTTGAGCCGCTTCCTGGACTCTTCTGCTGAAGCCTGTCCGGTGTCTGCTTGAACCATGTCACCCTTAGCCTCTGGGTTGTCTCATTCTGACCCCACGTTCAGATATGACCATGTTCATGGATGACTTGCAACGTTGGGAATCATGTTTGCATTCAGTGGCAAGGTTGGCCTGTGAGATTGTCCATGTAGAATCACCTGTAGATGAACGGAAAATATTAGGCGCATGTGAACGTTTCCGCTGGCCAAACCGCCATACGGTAAAAGCAACTGCCAGTGAATTGAAATCTTCGTGACTGTTAGAGCATCAGACAGTTTAATCAAGTGGTTCCAGTAAACATGGTCTGCATCAACTGACCAGAACTGCAACTGTGGCTGCGTCAGATGCACCACCGGATATGTTTGGCAACGCTCGCAAGAGGGCAGCACGGCACCTTCATCTGTTGGATTTCGTTCTTGGCTTCCTTGCACTCGGCATCGCTCCTCTCCTGAAAAAAGCAACTGCTGTTGGGGCAGGGATCGGGTGCAAGCTGTTCGACCATGGCCCTGTTTGAGACCTCAGAATTCCTAGAGTATCAAAGCCATAGGGATCGATGCAATCAACGGCAACCAATCACCGGCGTTGATCCGAGCGTGGTGAAGCGACGACTAGGAATCCTGGATCAACATTGGACTTTGAAAAGTGGGAGATATGAACAAAGCACCAAAGCACCATCTGCGTGGCCACAAAGGGGTTTATTGACAGCTGGATCTCGCATCACCAATGGAGTGATCACCTTCAATCTCCAACACACTGTCTGGTGGAGTCACCTTTTTTGGGGGGCTTCGAGAAGCAAACAGGTACCGCAGACAGCAACAAAAATTCAAGGTCAACAAAATGTGACAACAATACGAATACAGTACTGGTTGATGGCTTCAACCCCCATGGAAAATATTAGTCAACCAACTATTTGCTAATAAATACTAGGGACATCTAGGGACAATAAAACATGTTAAGCAAACCACCAGTCAGAACGTGATGGCACTACACACTTGATTCACAGTTACATGATGACAAATTGAATTGCACTAGCAAAAACGATATCGATTCATGTATAGTGCACCATTTACTGTCACACACGCATATATTTCATTGAGCAACCACCAAAATGAAATGGAACAATCATGGAACAATTATAGTAACTATAAATCTGTTCCTTCGTGACAAAAGGTTGCCTTCCGTTTACAGGGAGTTGGCCACTCTTTCATTACAATTTGCACTTTCCTTGCCAAAGGTCGTCTTCGTTTCTATAGGTTTTATGCTTCTTCCGTTTCCATCGTGTTTCTGATTCAGACTTTCGTGGTGGTATCCCATTGTGCACCTCTTATCATGAGTGGTCATATATGGCCATTAGGATACTGGCTAATATGTTGCCCATATATCTATATCTTCTATGGCCATATGGGCGCTTCTCAATTCATAGGGGTACCGCCAAAACATCCGAATATTCAACCATTTGCAGTCATATCCATTTTTGGGGCTACTCCGATTCAAAGAAACTATGTCCCATCTCAAATCATCTCAATATAACACTTTTTGTGGGTTCAACCAACTGATCAACCAACTGATTCAAAGAAACTATGTACCATCTCAAGCTCTCCGAACCAACTGATCAACAGGCCACCTCTCCGTGGCACCACCAGCAGCCCTGCGGCGCAATGCGGCGCCGCCGCGGCCTTGTTCTCAGTGGCCAACTTGCGACGATCCGAAGCTGCCTGGAACCCAGCAGGCGCCGCGGAGACTCACCATGGCTTGATGGTGGATCAAGCCAAATGGTTGATACATGGTTGGTTAACCGTTGACTAATGGTTGATTTATGGTTGATTACTGTAATGGTCGATCAATGGTTGATTAATGGTTGATTAATGGTCAATTAATGGTCAATTAATGGTCGATTTATGGTGGATTAATCTTTGATAAATAGTGGTTATATCAACATGGTTAATCAATGTTAATGATGGTTTTTATATGATGCTTATTTATTCGTGATGATTTGTCATGATCTAGACTATGCTTACTTAGTGGTAATTTCATAGTTTACGCAGCTTGTTGATGTAAATATGGACCACACATAGTCCCCGGCAATGTCAGCGTTGTCTCTCAACTCCAAGGGCAGAAAGCGCGGCTGCAAACGACGCCATGGAACCTCCCCCATGTTTGCCTTCTGGCAATGTGGAAGCCACATGAAAAAATAAAACACACAAATAAAGCGTCATTTCTAGGTCCAGTCAAGGCAGGGGGGTCAAAGCCATTAATCGGACTGCCTGACTCGGAACTCCCATATCAATCCGGCAAATATCCGCAAATGGCAACAAACTCTGGTAGTTCTGATAGGTATGTTGTGGTCATGTGTGTTTTGTAGGTGACGAATGTAATAGCAAAGCAAGCTGCGAACGCGTTCACCGTGGACTGCCTGTTACAGCTCAGAGCTCATCTCCATGTTCGCCATTCCTGGCTCCCTCTGAGACCCTATTTTTGAAAGTTTCTGGGACCCTATTTTTGCAAGTTTTGTGTCGTGTCCATCCAAGACTAGCTAGTAGAACCCAAAACAATGCACAAGAAACATTTCATCAAGACTAGCTAGTGGTACCCAAAACAATGCACAAGAAACATTTCATCAAGACTAGCTAGTAGTACCCAAAACAATGCACAAGAAACATTTCATCAACTATTGACGGTACATGATTCACACCGCTTGGCGGACCAAATATACCCATTCCGGAAGGTCTCCGTGATTTGGTGGTTTCTCAAGCCATAGGGGATCCCCAAAAATGGTTGGTTTATTACTATAAATGACTATTAATGGATGAAACAAAGGGGTACCCCTATGGCTTGAGAAACACCCATTTACACATCTTCCAAGTTTGTGGATCTCCAGGTCATCCATTAATAGTCATTTATAGTAATAAACCAACCATTTTTGTGGATCTATGGAGGTCATCATGGCTACAGGTCATCCCCAGGTGGTGGTGTTGCCCGCGCTGGCCTGCACCTTTTCCGCAGCTGCACGCTGCTGGACTTCGAGGTCCTCACCGGGTCGCGGAAGCATCTCCCGTGGCTAAGATCCGAATGTTTGATGATCTGCTGGTCTTCATTAAGGTTAGAGGTAAGGTGACCAGGTATGACTAAGGTCTTCACTATAGGTTAGAGGTAAGATGACCAGGTATGATCTGGTCAAGGTCAGAGGAAAGGGGATCAAATGATGAGTAAATTGATTCAGGTCAAAGGAATGTCAAAGCTCATGTATCATGTGTACATATGTTTTTTACTGGTGATCATTTTTGTGGGAATCTATATACCATCATTCCCCTGGTCGTGATCTGAAGGACTTGACATTTGTGGTAGTCATGCGTAAGACCAAATGTGGTGTCATGAGTGGTTGATGGCCCTCATGGCTAATAATACGCATGGTTCATAGTAGCCCCGCGCCTGGAAACTCTGGTTGAGAATTCATGGGGAATCACATTTACGCCTGAATGTTGTCTGTGACTGGTAAGTGGTTTGAACTCCCGAGTTATCCGTCGTAGGCAGAATAAGCCAATCAGATTCCGTCGTTGCCAAGTTGTTACGGTACCAATGTGACCTATTTCAGGATTGAGCAACAACTTGCTTGATAAAATCTAGAGAACCATTTCCAGGATATTCCGGGATAATCTATTCCTGGGTTGAGTACTAATATAGAATACGGTCTATAAAAATCCTAAAGAAGTTCAGATTGATCTCAGTCAGAAGCTGTTCTCTGGCTGGGACATTTCATCCTATAGTATCCTTGGTGGCTATTGTTGTTATTCGACAGCATTCACCAACAATTTGTTGAAACATGTTGATTCCATAGGGGGTTCTCCAGCCATGGGGCCATCCCCGAGTTATATTACTATAATTTGTTCATAAACCGGATGATACCTGGAGGTACTGCTATGACTCAAGAAACAGCCAATAGTAGTTACTTACTTCCATATACCGTATACCAATGGGTTCGAAGCAAAAAAGCAGAGATAAGTACCTAAATATGAAAACTGACCTGACAAATCACACAAACAGCCGGCGTCGCTGCCAATGCTACTGTTGGCTCCTGGAACACAAGTAAAAGTGGCTGATGATATACCGACTGTGTTTTAGTACTTACGATAGTCAGGTAATACCTCATTTGATGTACTTGACCTTGCCAAATACTAGGCAACTAGTGGCCAGCCATGTCATGGCCATCTTGCGTAATTAATCAATACTCAATACCATTTACCATGAACAATAGATTCATTGTCAGTGACCAAACTAGGGAGAGTATAATTTCACATCAAGTACTATAGCAACCACATCTTTTGACCACAGCAAATTCGGCAACCTACTTCATCGGCCAACATTTTCCAACTGTTGATCCACCACTAACCACCAGCTATTTGTTAGCTGACTATTGACCAACTATATCTATTAACTAACCCAACTATCGTCGCTTAATCATCTAACCATCTCCACCACTCTTCAGCTCCTGGGCTCGGTTCTCCGCAAAGCGAATGTCGCGACGATACCTGGTACCGTCCGTCTTTGCAGTGAGGGGCTCTACCATCCGCCACTATCAACGGAACACGAAGACTGGTTGGTGGTTGAACCACCCCTATGAAAAATATTGGTCAACCAACCAATTGTTGATAATCACTAGGGAAAATCAAACATGTTTAAAACCACCCACCAGAATATGATAATATGATGGACAAGCCGTCCGATGCTCCGTCTCTGATGGTTGAGACAACACCTGGCACCTAGTTTTAAACAAGAGAAGTGGTTCCTGCGCATTGAAATGAATTGGTGAATGGCTTGGTTTTAGTGCTGAAATTGTCTAATTCCAAAACTTCCTACCGTTACCATTGGAGCCAGTGTATCACCCAGAAACGATCTAAGATGTCGCCGTGCACATCTACCTGCCCATTCGATGGTCGGTCATGTCACATCGCTGCTAATATCTCTCTGTTTCCAGAAACTCGACTAATGATACTATTGTTGGACATGATTGCTGCATTATGCGAAGGCAGGTTAATAATGATTAGCAATCATAGTTGTGATGGCCAGCCATCGTGATTTCAGTGGTCAATGAATGTCAATCATATTCAATGACAATATTGGATCAAAATGATAAGGTATGGCGGTTTCTCAAAATAGGGGTACCCCAAATCATCCAATATCAATCATTTGCTAGCAATAAACCATCCATTTTTGGGCAATTTTTAGGGTACTCCTATGGCTTGAGGACACCCCAAATAAATAATATGAAACCACTATGACTATAACTGATCATCAACCATCATGAACCATGGTTAATCACCAACTATTACCAACAATTGTTGGTGATTATCTCTATTTATCCTGATCATTAACCATTCTAATCTCCTATCTTTAGGGAACGTAACGATCCCCAAAAATAGTGAATGATTCACCTTTGTTTCTAACAAAAAAATCCAGCCAAAATGGTTGATAGTGAATCATTCACTAACTGCTGAATGATAATGGTGAATGATCCGCAAAAAAAATGCAGCAATTCGTTGCTTGGTTCCTCCAACGTGTCTGACAACGACCAAGGCGCTGCTCCAGATCTCGTTCCAGCTCATCCATCCTGGCAGGCCATGAGTTACGGGCCGGGCGGCCGGGCCATGGCCGGGCCATGGCCGGGCCATGGCCGGGCCATGGCTCGTTTGGCAGCTGGGAAGTCTATGGAATTCGGGTGTCACCATGGTGGTAGTAGTAATATAATAGTAGTAATTTGATGATAGAAATAGGAATAACCGTAGAGTAGTAGACTGCGTTCAGGTGTCGCAATGCGGTGCAATCCGATCAACGTACGATGCATAGACCTGTTTTGGCGGTCGAAAGTGAGAACGTGGACTTCTTCACATGGAGATGAGCCAAGAAATGTCGGCTATGAAGTAAACACATGGGCGGTTTTCTTTACCCTTCCCGCTTGGGTGGCAGATTCGTCTACAACTGGTGGAAATACAACTCTTGTGGGAAAAGAAGAACAAACGGATGAATGGGCGTATCAAACTATCACCTTATATCACCTTGCCATTGCTCACGCGGATTTCGGACGCTCCAAAGTCCAAGGCATCACACCCCTTGCACAGGTGGCGGGTAACCTTACCACTGATGGATCGCATTCTACTTTGGTCATCACCCTACTTATTGACCATCCACCTTACTAAATCAGGATAATGTATACTATTCATTAACCATTGTTGACCATCAATCAACCATTGTTGAGGATGGTTAACTATTGTTAATGAACCGTTGATTTTCAATCAACCATTTTTGTGGTGGTTAACCACAAGCACCGGCACCTCCATCCACCACCAGCGGCCACGGCGACGGCCCCCCACCGCTCAGCAGCCTCTGCGTGGAGCGAAAGCGCTGCTCCGCGCGCGTCTCTTCGGCGCGGGCGCGGCGAAGGAAGTCCTGGCGGCAGAGGCCGCGTTCAGCAGTTGATTCATCAGCGTCCATCCTGGACAGCAACAATGGTGAATTAGCAATAGTTAATAACAGTAACCATGAGCAAAATGGTTAGTTAATGGTCAATAATGGATTAGTATATGTTAACCATCAGCAACAATGGTTAATTAGTCGTTAATTATGGTTAATTAATGATTGATTGATGGTTAACCACCACAATAATGCTTAATTGTTAATCAATGGTCAATTAGCAATAGTTAACTAACCGTCAGCAACGATGGTTAATTAATGGTCAATAATGGTTAATTATTAGTATATTATCCTGATTTAAAAACAATTCAATCTTTTGTTGATCTTTATATGTAGTTTCTTAAGCTGCCCTGTACAATGGTTGGTTGATTTTGCAAAAGTGGTTCAGAATGGATGATTTGGGTGTACCCCCAGTTATCATCCACTTCATGAACCAAGTATAGTGGTAAACCAACCGTTTTTTGGGGGTACCCCTATTTTGAGAAACCACCGAATGTAATTATCTAGGCGATCAGTTGCGTATCCAGATATTGCAAATAACAAGGATCATCAGTGGTTGGTTTGAATATGGTTTTAATACTGATCAGCACTACTATAGGAGCTAAATAAAATTTGCCCGCATGGAGATCAACGGGTGCTCTGAAGGGCTGGGAAATTATGGGAATCTCACAGCAATGGCGCGGATACAGGGCGCAAGTCATGTGGATACAACGCACATATACCTCTTCAATGGTTGGTTTTGCTGTGAGAAATCATCATGCTGAGATGACTACCCCGAAGTACCCCTGAGATTGAACTGTCGGCTTCCCGTGATCCGATTCCAAATACATCACTGCCCTATGATCGGCTACAACAATCAAGCAAGGGCTGTACGATTTCCAAGTATGACAGGTTTGGGGTGCAGCTCATTCGAACATCACAAACGTACGGTCATTAGTGATTGCACTCATGAGGGCACTCCACCCGAGAAACGTGTCCACCATAAGGTCGGGTTCGGTTAAGCCATGGTAAGCATCTGTGTTTAGAGTCCGCCCAAGCATGTCCCCATACAGTCATCAGCAATCAACATGGTTTCTACTTTAGCCAAAGAGCGGATCACAATGCCAATGAGTGTTTCTCACTATATGGTTGTTTCTCAAAATGGAGGTACCCCATTACCCCAAATCATCTATAGTTATTGACCATTTATAATTAGTCATAAACAAGCCATAACTTTGGGGTTCCCTATTGGCATTGCTTATTGCGATGCCTTCTTCAAGTTGCTTCAGGGGCATACAAGGTGGACCCCCCTGGTCATGAGTTGATTAACAAGCCATTTAACTATAGTTATATCAGTTATATCTTCCATAACTGGTAGTTACCCTAGTTATAAGTCAACTTAGCTAAGTAAGGGGGCCCACCTTGTAGGATCACAACCGGGATCAGCGCAGCGCGCCTCGTACTGTTCCACCTCGGATTGAAACTTCTGCTTCTGCCGCTCTTCTCGCAGCATCACCTGGTCACTGGTGATGCGAAAACTGCAGGGGTCGTTGTGCTCTTCCCTTGGTGATGAGAGATGGTGTGAGTACATCACTGTGAGAAGGGTGTAAGTTTCATTTGCAAATGGTTTTCAAACAAGTTGTATCACTGATCATACAAAAAATACCCTTGTGCAAATGAAACGTGTAATTTTTGTTGATCGTTCTTGACCAAAGTCATAGTGATGTGCTTCAATTACATCGGCTGGGTGCCACAAATTAGTTGAAGGCTCAATTCTCGGTCGGCTTGCCCCATCCCAGAAGCACTGACAAGGATTCATCCCTGCTCCGCAATTGACAAGGAATAGATAGTACCATCAACCAGCTCTATCATTTCCTATCATTCCACCATCTCAGGAACCATTCTATTTTTTATTGTCACTGAGACTGATCGCCAGTGCTTCTCAAAGCAAATCGCTCACCAATCATTTGGTCATACCATGTCATGCCATTGAAATTTGGGCTCCATGATGATGATGGCTATATTGGTATTGATCAGCCATCATTAGCCAATGATCTAATGATTGTTCATTGTTAAAAAAGGATCATGCAATTGCATGGTTATGTTTATCAAGATTTGTTTCGAACAAAGATAGTATCAAGCACAATTCCCATGTGTTTCATTTGTTGATGATCGAATACAACTCATGATCCGTTGCTATAGATGAAACATCCTTGCACAGGCTGTACCATACCATTGGTCCAGGAATGTTGCTGCTGCCAATTCCGTGTACAGCATCCATAAGCAGGACTTCGGACAGTCCATTTGCGTGCCTCACGAATATCTTCAACGCCTGGAGAAAACCGTCAAGTGAGGGTAGTGCTATCCTACAGTGTCAGGGATTCTTGACTGTGGCTATCAATACACACACCATTTCTGTATGTACAGCGTATGCCTATTGTCATGTAGAGCCCTTTTTGAAGTATACATAAACATGTTATGTATTTGCATGTATTTCTGAAGGTAACTAACCGCACATAGTTGTCTATAATTAAATAATGAACATCTGATCTTTCTGTGTTGGCATGAACAGCGTGTTCTTCTTGGGAGGTTGGCAACTACTCACTTGAAGAACGACTTGGTATTGAACCAAAAAGTCAAATAACACATATATATCCCTTCGCGCTTGTACTACTATCAAAGAAGGAACACCTCTCTACCACTAGTCCTCATGGCGTCACACTTGATGGGCTGTGCAATAGAGATTCCGGCATGAGTGCAGCTCCACCTCAACAGGGCGAAAGCCATATTTCACATGGAGTTTCTAAACGTGGTTTTGACCCTGATTTAATGGGTACTTGACATGTGTTTCTTGTGACTTGAACTAAGCTGGATATGCGATGATGTGTATATCCAGTTTGTCAGTACTTTATCAGTTTGGTTCGTACGATGATACTATATGGGAACTGGTTTGTTCCTCACACCTGAGTCAGTCATGATTTCCAGTTTGGAGAAAGGAAAGACAGACTTCAAAAAGACATGCCAGGTCAGCGCGGTGATGATTCAGAGGTGCCCGAGAGTAGGGCCACAAGAATAGAAGTCAAAGGTAGCAAAATGAGTTGTTGTCCCCAAGTTCTTGGGAGGTATGGCAAGTCCACAGCAAAGATCGTTTATAGCAAGTCAGAGGTATGTAGCAAGTACATGGACAAAAAAAATGCTTGTAAGCAAACAGGGCCGACAATCGAGTCAATCAAGACTACTCACTCCAAGAGCCCGCAAATTGCCACAACCCTGAATTTGCGCTGCAGAAGTCTTTCATGTATGCGCGGTCTCTTTTGTTGATGGACAATTGGGCGCGCACGCGTATACGTTTAGTTCTCCATTTATTCCCATTGTGGAAACATCAAACACATACATGAGAACACCTATGTAAAAACATGTACAAACAGATTTGCGTGCATGTTTGTCTGCCAGTTCATTTACATCTGCGCAATTATCTGTTGAATCACTAAACTGTATGGATTCCTATCAATTATATATTTCATTTGGCACAGGTCAAATGTCACTCTCGCACTAGCAGTACAGGAATCAGTGGCAATAACTTTAACAAGTTGCTTTCCGGCACGTCCCAGCGTTCCCGTTTGCAAGCAGGGTCCCCCCACCGAGCTCAGAGTTCAGCTTCTGAAAGTGCTGTCGACCCAACTTCAGCAATTCAGCCTGAGAGGTAGCCGGGTAACAAGAACGAGAACCAAACCAATAATGGCAAGCCAGGAAATGAACCAGGCATAAATAAACCAACAAAGATAAAGATAATCCAACAGTTTATATGAACAAAGATCATGCAACAAACTGGGCACAAAGTTCAACCAGCCAACATGTTGAAATTTACAGTGTACAGAGATACTGGCCCAACTGACAGCTGATCTTTTTACCTCGAATGTCTATGTTTGCTACTGAGGTTGCCCATCATCAGGGGGTACTCTAAAATCAAAAGGCAAGTCCAAAAAGGTGGATACTCCTTTGTGGCACCAGCAGAGATCGGCCTTGGTGTTTTTGGTCTGATTGGAAGAACATACACACTGGTCAAGTCACTTTGATGAATGGTGCTGGGCATCTCCCGTAGGAAGCTCAACATGATGGAAAAACCGAAAATGCCGTGAATGTGAAACGCCCATGATCATGTGTACTGGGCATCAACGAGAGGTTGGATCCGGCCAACCAAGTTGATAGAAAAGCACCGGCAACATTTAATGAAATGGGCAACCCTCCGAAGTAGTGATGTCCAAAACCAAGCCAATGCAATCTATGGATGGCTGGGTGCAGAGTACATAGTTCATACGCGGACCCACGGCAGGACCAGTAATTTATGCAAATACAATCAATCAATAGATCATGGCAACATGCAATGTGAATGCGCATGGGTTTGGAATTCCCACCACTACAAGACGGAGGTTTCATCGAAGGTGGCAAATATGTGTGGTTTCTAGCCACCACCCATCTTGCTGGAAAACAATGAACCGTGGATGTGATCAAGTTGCGACTCCCTTAAACAATGTGGTCTGAAAATCAACACCTCATGAATAACACCTAACAAAGCTTCGTGGAATTACAAAAGAGTATGGTCTTTCCGTTTGAGAAACCGAACAGTCTACAGTAATCATCTGAGAACCCAGCAAATTCCCTCCACGCTCAGGATTGGGTTTGCTTCCCTCGCACTCTTCATTACTGTTGACTATAAAGCCACCGACCAACCATCCAACCAACCCAACCCAAGCCCAGCCCGGCCCAGCCCAAGCCCAGCCAACCCCAATCAACCGCCACTAGCAAACCTTGTTCTATTCCTATTCTTGTTTTTCTCAGTAGCTACAAAGCAACACGGCAGAACCAATCGGTTGTGGCTCACCCTGTCCCCCTGGTGCACCCGCATTGTTCACTGTATTCCATAGATATCATCCCCCATAGGATTGATGTGTACAAGCCACTGTTGGTAATTGCTACCCAATTCTTGTTGGTTATTCAGCATTGTAATCACCATCATTGACCGTTGATTATAGCACTTATGCCAGTATTGTTGGTCATTAACCGTTATTATTGGTGATTGACACTTATTTCCCTTGGAATTTGCCATCAATCATATTGTTTTTTTTATCATGAATCATTGTCAAGCCTTACCAAACGTTGTTATCAACTATTGTTCATTATTAACCACTATAAACCATCATTCACTAGTACTTCTTATTGCTTTTCATTCACCATTTGGTGGATTCTCATAATAGGGGACCCCGAGATCATCCGTTATGAATCGTGAGCAATAAACCAACGAATCATCATGATCAACTAGTGTTGGCAATTTACCATTATTGACCATTATTAGGCATCACTAACCATTGCTTCTCGTAGGCTATTATTCACCATATACCACTATTTGTTGGCTATTATTCAGTATCAACCATTGCTTCTTGTTGGTTAAACCAACTCTTGACCAATTGTGAGAACCCATTGTTATTATAATGCTGAATAAACAACTGCAACTGCTAAACCAACAATGCTTTTTGTTATTAAACATTCTTCACTATCATTAACCAACCATCATTCACTATTATCAACTCACCATTGCTTCATCATTCATTAACTAACCATCTACCATTAACCATCATTTACCATTATCAACTATTATTAACCATTATCAGCCATCATTATTCAACATGTGTCGGTTGGCTAATCACTACAAGCTTGTTGCTTATTACTTAATCATGATTCACTATCACTATTATTAACCAATCATGGTTCTTAGCTACTATTAATATCCACTATAAACCATAAATACTCAGCCACTATAAACCATTACCTGTTAGTAATTATCATTAACCACCACTCTAAACCATTATTAGTGATTCACTACAAATTGCTTATTACTAGTTGGTTGGTTCATCACTACAAATGTTGGCTAATCACTGGTTGCTTATTACTTATTATTCACCATTGCTTGGCTTATTACTTATTATTATCACTGGTTGCTTATTACTTATTACTTATTGGTGGTTGTTCTTAACCACTATTGATAACCATTAATAACCACTATTTTTCTTAGCCACTCTAAACCATTGGATTCACTATTATTAATCATGATTCACTATTCTGAACCAATCATTATTCTTAGCCACTATTGATAACCACTATAAACCATAAATATTGGCTGGTGACCATAATTCACTATAAACCATAGTTCACTATTGACCACTACTATTAATAACCATTGGTTGGCTGGTGCCACTATAAACCATTACTTGGTTGGCTATTAGCAATTATCCTTAATAACCACTATAATTAAACCATAAATATTCACCATTGCTTGGTTGGTGCCACCTGCTTCCTTCCATGGCCTCCAAGGCTTCCTTCTCACTTCGAAGTTTCTGCTCCGCCTGGTCGCCCTGATCGATGCGCAAGCCCAAGTCCTGGCGCCGGGACAGGTGACCGCCGTTGATTCACAGGAGCTGCTAGTGGTGGTTAATGGTGGTTAATAGTGGTTAATAGTGGTGAATAGTAGTTAATAGTGGTTTATAGTGGTTGATAGTGGTTAATAGTAGTTAATAGTGGTGAAAAATGGTTAGTAGCGGTGAGTAAGGATGATAATAGTGCTGAAAATAGTGGTGAATAGTGATGCTAATAGCAGGTAATAGTGGTTTATAGTGGTTATCAGTGGTTAATGATGATGAATGATGCTTAATTCAGAATGGTGAAGAACGGTCAATGATGATTATTGCTGATTAACGATGGTTTATGATGCTTAAGAACAGTTAAAAATCGTTGAAAGTGGATAAATACGCTCAAATGTGGCTTGGTGGTTAAGTATGATCAATGATGGAAAATAGTCGTTAATTTGGGTTCACTATGGTCAATTAATGATGGTTGAAAATGGCTGATGATGATCAATGGTGGTTCGTGATGATTGACAACGAAATGATTAATCATGATTGATGATGGTTCATGAAACATGGTGACGTTGTCGAATTGGGAATGGATCGACATGGAAAGCTGAATCACTTTGAGTCAAAGTGGCTGCTGCCGAAACTGGTGGTGGCCCAACGACGCTGGTGTCCTTCTGATTCTGAGTGGTTTTGGGGATTGTGAATATACCCACATGTTTGTGGTCACATTGGATCTCCAGGTTAGAGAGTACTGATGTGTCAATACCAAATGAGAAATGTGGGTACGCAGTATACATCCAAACCACTCGACAATTTTGTTCAAGTTTATAATATAGGCATGTTCAACAGGGGGTTGCGTTTGGACACTCTGTCGTCATATGATATGGGGATGAATCCTATACTGGTCGTATCAAGCAGACTGGGATCGCATTGCTGTACCACTGAGACCAACATTCTTGCAGCTATGCAGCTACATGGCAGTGGCTCAAAACCTTGTACCAAAGGCCTTTCACATGCCTTAAATAGTACAAGTTCTGATCCAATATCGATTGTCATGACTCAAATCGATGAATGACCCTCCTAGTCTGGCTGCTTGGTCCATGTCCATCGATGGATTTTGGGGCTGGTCATGACCCAGCTCGCCAAGCCAAATCCAACACACCACCGGGCCCGCAGTGTCCTCAATGCTCTTCGCCAAATTCCTTAGCAACCGAAGTGTCAGGGAAATCGATTCAGACCATGGCTACCTACAGAGTTCATCTACTTCATCTGACTTTTTTTCCTCAAATCATGGCATAGCTTAAAGCGGCATATCTGGCATAATGCCCATTCTAATCTGGCGACATTTTCTTTACAGCAGGGAACTGACTGTCGCAGTGACAAGCAGAAACTGCCTAGCAGTGACGAGGAGTTCCAGCACAAGACACTGATTCCAGCGCAAGACACTGACGAGCAAGACACCGGTCCAGCGGAAACAGATTAACTCCACATGGCGGAGGAGTCCAACATGACCGACATGGCACACAAGAGGACGAGAGGAGAAGCGGAGGACGGAGAGGTGGTGCCTTTCACTCTTGTTTAATTTTCAAACTTGGCGACCACTGCTGTTACTGCTATCGTCACGATCTGCTATGGTTCTTAACATATCATTACTCACTGTGTTACTTTCATCTGATTGAACATTACTACTATAGCTATCCATCATTGAACTACATAGTATCTTACTCACTATGTTGTAGCCATTGGTTATAGCTATGTGACTCCTACCATTCTTCGCTGTCGCGGGGCTCACTACTGTACCTTGGTGCTATGCCTCTCATATTGAAGCCGGTGACCTGCCATGGTGAAATCTGGTACTGGCAACCTGGGATACCCTCCGGTAGATTGACCTGTCAATGGACAATCACCTCCAGGAATAGATGGTGAAACCCAGGGTTTTCCAGTAAACTATGGTGATAATCAACCCATACCAACCACTATAAACCACTCTTAACCACCATTAACCCCAAGACCCTCCTATAAAACCATGCGACCCCCCTATAAAATCTATTATCCCTATATATTCATATATATATATATACATATAAGTAATATATAATATAAAATAAATAAATAAATAAATATATATATATATATTAATCCCTTGCAAAAACCCATCTAACAGTCCTATCAAACTACCATGGTTCTAACCCCCAGGACACCCCCTGGACCGCCGCTGCCCAAGTGTCTGGAGCTCAGTGGCTTGCACCTCCAAGGCCTCCGAGCGCATGTGCTGCTGCGGCCTCGGTTGGACGGGTTGGATTGCTAGGCCGAAAGCATAGATGTAAAGATAAAAATATCTCTATATACATATATATATATATAAATATCAAATGTATATATATATATATAAGATTGTAAATACATACATACATATTTATATCTAAAATACAAATATGATTATATATGTATGATCGTGTTCTTTTTCTGCTCTATGAGTTTCAAGAACTCGATTGAGAAGCTCAACTGGAATAGAGACTCCTACCAGGATCGAAGTGGGATTGAATCACGTGCCCAACGTCAACAGCTTGTAGAACCATTAAAAGGCCGTGATCAACCATGGAGTTTGAACTCATATGCAGCTGCTACACCACTTAAGATCATTGATTCACCGCGAAGGTTGTCATGCTCACTCCAAGCATTGACCCATCATCCCTCAGGAATTGAACTTCAAGGGGTGCAACTGGTACCCAGTCAATTTGGCAGCACTGAAGCATACTGAAGCTGTTGATGAGGCAACTACTACCCTGATTGATTCCTGGCTGATAACATCGGTCTGGGTTAAGCACAACTGCTGAACGGCTCAATCCAAGTAGTATATTCTAATGTTTGCAAGCAAGCAGCTCGTTCTTCCAACTATTCATCAGCTGTCAATCTCAGCTGCTATAAACCCATCAACTCCTACTGAACAGCTGTCGGATCATCAGCTAGTGGATGTTAATAAACTATTTGTTTCACTCATCAACCATTGTCGTTTGTTTTGTTTGGTTTAATGTGGATCAACAGCTAATAAACTCCACAAGCTAGTGGATGTTAATAAACCATCAATTGTCGTTTGAATAGCTGTTTTGCTTGTGGATTGCTTCCAACTAATCAGCTGTTGCTACAGCAACCCGCCTTGGCAGACTGCGCCCGCCAAGAGACTCCGATGCAGATTGTTCGGCTTCCTTCCGCGCCACCTGATGGGTGGTGATTCGGTGGTGGTGAATGATGATTCATCGATGGTGATCACGTGTTGGTCAATGGTCAATTATCGTCAACGCTATTCGCTATTCATCATGATTACTTAGACTTATATGATATATGAATTTGGTGACAATGTCATGAGATGGTTGTGGATGGCTGATGTTAACCATCTAACCATCTATAACCACAGAAATTACCATCTATAACCATGGTTAATGATCACAATCGTGGTTGCATTATCCATGGCGCTACCCAACCTGGGCCAAACTTAAAACCGGATGAAACCTTCAAAACCATCGAGGCTGGGCTGAACAGCAAAAGGGACAAAGTTGTCTCCACATGTTTCCTGCCCAGCCGTCAAGGTACGTAGTAACAATTGTTTCTTTTTTTCCCCATGGCTATGAGTTATAAGTTAGAACCATGATAAATCAATATTGGTAAACCATGATTAATTGGTATTGGTAAACCATGATTCATTACTATTGGGAAACCATGACTAATTACTATTGGTAAACCATGTTTTGGTTCCCCATTTACAATCAGTAATGCTTAATCCCGGGGGATAATATGCGCAACGAGTGTAGGGGACATACCTTTCCTGCGTCGTGGAAACAAGCCATGGGTGTTTCGAGGCCTGGACTTGGGAACCCCAAAGTCATGGTTGGTTTCCTACTGCAAATAGCTATGTAATAAGCTGAATGATAACTGGGGGTACCTTATTTTGAGAAACACCCAAATACTTAATAAGCTGGATGAGAACTGGGGGTACCTCGATTTTGAGGAACCACCAAATGAGCTCAATTTGGTCTGGGAGGAGGCTCCCTGACCATGCTTGATTCATAAGACCCGTGCACAATTTTCTGCTGCTGGCATGCTACCAGCCCAGCCATCATCCAGGGACAGCAACCAGGTCTGTGCACATCCAGCTGCGTTTTTTTGTCCAAGAAAGGCTGGATTATTGTGGCGTGTCCATCAATGGTGCTACCATGAAACCATCCAAAATTCATTCTTTGTTCAATCAAAGCTCTAGCATTTTTAGGGTAGCACCATGGCTACAAACACCCCATGAAGTCGTGAAGTCTGCTGCTTCAGCCTGTGAATGGCAGCATGGAAAGCCTGTACAACTCACTCCAAGCTGGGCAAAAAATCGCAGCCGCTGCTGAAAAGCCATAAATCAATGACGGTTGTGAAACGATTGTATCATCTCTTTAGATATTTTTGATCATTTATCACAGGGATGCTCACTAGATTGAATGCCATTGTTCTTGGTTGATCACAATTGTAATATTCACAATGGTTGATACTGGTTGATACCGCTTCATCAGTTCACTGTTGAAGCCACACTTCGTGATTCACAATGACGAACACCAAGGTTGTAACCACAACCGCCAATTGTTGTAACCATTCTGGGTGGCAGTCCACTCAGTAGCTTGGCGGTGCTGAACAGCTACTGCTGATTTGTTGAAATATAGATGCCTTCTCTAGGTTTGTAGATTGATCAAACACTTACTACCTATGATTGGAGATGATTCTTGTCTTAAATTCAAGCCTCAACCTTTCGCACATCCGTTGCGTGCATTCATCCGTTGCCATCATGGGTGAAATGTTACAGGATGATGAAATTTGAGAGATGAGCTACATGGGTGTTTCTCAAAATATGGGTACCCAAAAAAAGGTGGGTTGATTACTCCAAATGAAAAATCGTGGATGATTTGGGGGTTCCCCTATTTTGGGTGAAGGCGGCGGTACCCCGATCACATGTACTGTCTAGTTCCAAGTGGGTATCAAACTAGAGCTAGATGGTACAAATCCCCTACTAAATCCCTTACTAAATCCGTAGCTTGAGATTCAGACTTTATTCTGTCATGGATTTGTACTGGAGTATTGGAGTTCGATTTACTTGTACTCAGCAGTTGCGCAAATCCTTGTTTGCTTGTGTCTCTCCCTATCAATGCGGCATACGAACAAATGTCGCACGCTTATACAGCTGTACTACATATACAAAAGTTTGATGTGGAGAGCCGCCCCTGGAAGTGATTGAAGTTCGATCACAGCATGGTGTCTTTTCAGGTTTTGGCCACAGCCAGGAGGAATTCTGGTCTGCCATTGGTCGACCTGAGGAAAACCGACCCTGCAACAGCTTTCTTAAGAATACAGAATAGTTCTGACTAGCTATGAATGGCTATGCATGGCTATGAATGGCTGCCACGAGCAGTAAACACGTACTTCTATCCAGTGCCAGCAGGCGTTAGCAATGCGGAATACCGTGGTTCATGATGCCAATCCTGAACAGTACATCAGGCAGTGCTATTCCTTGCAACAAGAATGATCAAGCAACAAGATTTCCGAAGCTCAACAAGTTGGCGTGCTGCTGAGTGATTGGCTTTTGCTCGAATGAAGAAAGTGCGGTTGATATATCATTATTCCACATTGATGATGGACACTGTCCTTAGCTAAGCTATCACTTGGAAAGCAGAGGGATTCAACGTCAAAGCCTTAGAATCCTTAGAAGCTGCATGATGAATCAGGATGAGTTTTCCGACCACGAGTTGCATAAATACTGAACCAAGGACCCTAGTAGCACTTAAGTGCTTCATCAACCAGTGACTGTAGTAGAAAACCAAGGGAACCCAGACACCACCTTGCTGAACTGCTTGGGTAATAGGGTCTTGTACGTGCAAGGAATCCTCACACCGTCTGGTTTGGAAGGGCCAGGATGATCTATGCTTAAGGAATCAATGGTCGTGTTGTAGATCGCAACCACATTCGTGGACAAAGCCACGACACTCAAAACCTGCACAACCCTCACACAGCAGGGCAGATGTCTTTAGATGGTCATGACAGTGTGATATCCTGCATCTCTGCAGAACACCTCTTGCATGTAGATATGCACACAATGCGGAGCAAAGCACAGCTGATCAAACATGATCACCCATTGTCAACTATTATGAGCCATAGACCATGTCACAGCCCCCACTATTTCGACCACTACCCATCGATAAGCATGAAATTAAGCAGGTCTTGCAAGGTTTTCCTCAGTTCAAATACAGGAGTCGTGGGATGCCGTTCAGCTGTACAAACTCCGGCACATGTTTCTGTCCACGACCAATGAATGACGTATCCACAACAAATGCAACAACCCCGTGCCGCTGCGAAGGGTTGCTCAAAGAAATGTTCTTTCTGGATGCGCCGTCCATTTCATGCAATTCGCAACCGGTCTTGTTCCGGTATGTCGCACGCTGCACCGATGAGGTGTCTGATGCACAGGTGGTAAGTATACCTTAATGAAAAGGTATATTGTTTACTATGAATATATTGGTAGTCTATGTTGGTATGAGGTAGTGTTGGTATAGATTATCATAAAATACACCTTGTAATGGTATTTTTTCGTATACCTTAGTAGTCAAGGTATACATTTTTTGTGTATAAGTCTATAAGTATACTGATGCTGGTTGGGGATTCTCACCAACCATCCATGAGCCACCGTTATCAGAAAACCAAGCATGGCAATGTCTTTGCCAGCAACCATCAACGACTCATCCCAGCACTTATTTTGGCTTGATCCAGAAAGCAATGCTTGATCCAAAAAGTAATGGGGACCACCAAACCGTCACAAATCATCATTTGGCAAAGGAAACCAACAATTTGGAGGCACACCGTTGACACCCCTTATCTAGAGACCAATGAATTGCGGGTGGTGAGCCAGCCATGAAAATCATCTTGCGCTGTGGTGATTATCTGTTCGCCTCATGGAAAGCACAAATGAACGACTCATTTTGCGAGCCATTGCCAATTATATCATGCATACAGAATGTAAATGTCTCTAAATGATGCAGCCAAGAAACACATTGGAATCCTTATGATTCGTCACTAAGATAGTAACGCGTTAGTCATATGTGGCTGGAGGTACCAACGATCAACTCTTGTGTCCGTTGGACAGGGTGATCTGATTCACAAGGGTCAAGCTGCATAGCTCGAACTAACCATGCCCGATCGCAACGATTTTCAAGCAACAAATCACACAACGAGGGCCATACATGATATAATTAAGTATATATCATAATCATATATAATATGCATTTGCATGCATTTGCGTCAACATCAAACATCGTATCATGATGTATCATGTCAAGTGAACTGCTGTAGTCCATACGGTTTCGGTAAATCCAATGCGTGCGTCCAACTGACTTGCAAGATTCATTTGCATATAAGCATGTCAAGCGATCTGACCCGTTTCTCCTGACAACTCAAGATACATGAACAATTCGTTGACAGTCCCATTACACAAGGATTTCCGAAGGGGTATCACAAGTAGTAGGGAACGGGACTCCGCACGGTTTGACATGGGATGCCGCATCAAAGGGACCCTCGAGACTCGAGACCGTAAGATTGAACTATCGAGGGTAGGTCCTGTGGGTTGGTTAAGGGGACGGATTAAGAAGTGCAGTGGCCAGGTAGCCAAAAGTCCAGGTAGCCAGGCTGGGCTCAGCGGTCAGTTGCTCTCACCCCATCGGTTCTGCCTTTACATTTTCGCGCGCTGTCCCAACACATGGGAGGAGCGAGAAATCGCGGGACACCCAGGGCAGCCAGTTGTCGGCACCCCGGCAGTTACATTTGCTTACCAGTAAACTCTTTGGACCTCGTAGTCCTTTGCGTCCAAGGCCAAAGCCCTCTGGGCCGGTGTGAGTCTGCCCAGAAAATAGAGGAAAGTGGCAACCTGCAGCAACACAGTGACGAAGACATAAGCAACCTTCACAACCCACCATGGGCACAAATGGCTGTGGGTACCCTGTACCCCAGCTGTTCACATCTTCCAAATGACCAGTCCAACTGTTGGGACACCAAGTCATGAAAAATATGCGCAAGTCAACCAACCAATCCTTCGTAAATACTAGGGAACAAATTTTAAAACCGCCAGCCAGTATCAACCATCCCCAAATACTATGGAAAGTAAAAGAAGTAAAAATGAACTAAAACCACAAACGAGAAAAGTGTAAAGCACCAGGTGAAGGGCAATGATCAGTGTAAAACACTATATAGGATTTGATACTCATCTGTACTTTCACTGCGCGTTGAAAAACGAGTGCCTGTTTCTTGGAAGCTTGGGTAACCATCGATACAGAATCGAAGCCGGACACTGCAGCGACGTCAGCTTCCCAAGCCATGGTCTTCTTCAAAATTGCAGTGGTTAATTCTTATATGGTTAAATATTAAATTGTAATTACCATTCAAAACCACAACTGACTATGATTCATCACATATGGCCATATATCCTTTAAATCAGTTTTTTTTGTAAACCGAACACTTCAGCAACTACATGCAACATGCGGCATCCAGCTCCGAAGGCATGGGTGCAAAGTTAAAATACCAACAAGGAGAGTTCCTTGTTCGAAAATCTCCCGAGCAGTGGAGGTAATGCTCGTGCTAAGAACTGCAGAAAATCTTCCCAGATCCCAGTGGGCTTTGTAAAAATAAAGTGGTAGGTAGCATCTGAGAACGAAAAAAAGACAGAATCAGGTCTTGCTTCCACATTCCACTGCTGGAAGTTGTTGAAGCTCTGCCAAGGAACGATCTTAGTGATCCAAACTTGAAAGAAGACGAAGATAATGGCCCACCTTTCCAGCAAGCCAGTTCTGCGGCTCGGCCATCAAACTTCACGACTGGTACATCTGGTACCACAAGTTTGGAACATCATAGCAACTCACAATTTCACTTTTTGGGGCCATGCTCAGGATCGTTGCAATATCGTGTGTTAAATGCAAGTATGGCTTTCGCAGTCAACTTCGTTTGATAGCACCAGATAAGATACACGAGCAACAGCTGAACCATTCTGTCATCGGTTTGGATTTCCACTCGAACAAATAAGGACAGATCAGAAAGTTTGGTGTCGGCTGTGCTACCTTGACCGAAAACCGGACCGCTACAGCAGTTTCCGGATTGAGGATGTCTGGTTCTTTTGTTCAGGTCTCATTGAGGGAAACAAGTGTCTTGTGCTGGATTTGAAGAGTCAGGAGCAAACAAAAGAATTTGCGAGTAGGCTTCGTCCTAGACAGTTTTAGTTGCATAGCATATCAACAGCATCTTAACTTACTTATAGCGCAGAAAAATGTATGCTTGACATCATGCCTGAATATCCGTTCTAAGTAACTTGCTGACTAGCTGCCATGTACATGTTTCTCTATATTCCTCTATGAGTAAGTATACACGTTTGTTACAAGATTGTACAAATCTGTACCTCTCTGTTCTATGAGCATCCAAATCTTTTTGATCTCACGTGTATCGATACTTCAACGCGAGATGGCTGACCTTCACCAAACTAGTCACTAGTAGATCTTCATATCTCGCGCAACCAAGGCACAAGAAGTAGCCAAAGAGCGCTGTATAGAGCTGGAGGCAAGTTTTGACCAAACAAAAGGCAAAGTAGACTGCCACCTCGGCACGGCCAAGTAGCACCGGCTCTGGGCTCTGGTTTATTTCAGGATAAACCACGACCAAACATCCTGGCTTTAAGGTTTCACTGCGAGCAGTTCATATGCAGCCGGTTGGGCATGAAACATTCTAGTGATTGGACTGGTAACATGAACAATTATTTGACTATCCAGCACAGTACAGTAAGAATCTAACAGCTAACCATGACTGGTTGGTGGTTGAACAACCCCTGTGAAAAATGATTATGCTTGTCAACCAAGCAATCATTTGGTAATACTAGGGAAAATGAAAATGTTTAAGACCACCAGCCAAATAACTATTTGGAGCAGCATTGAATGGCATCAACTTGAGTATCATCACCAAACAGTTGGCGGCTACACCGAAATCAATGAGGCGCGGTGTGAAACCCTGAACGGTCATAACCAAGAACCATCTGCAACTAAGCGGGGCGTGGCAAAAAACTGGTTGATGTGCAGGGTTTCGAAAATTGGGAACTCCAAAAATGGCTGGTTATGAACCACTAACCATGAACCATTCACTATCAACCATCAACGGATAAAAAATGGTCAATACAAACGATCGGCCATGAACCCTCAACCATGAACCATTGACCAACCACGAACACTTGGGTGGCCCCCAGCAATGAAGAAACCACCATGGCTTGACGTCACGGGTCGTGAGAATTCATTGGGGCAGCCCTGACATTCTCTGCCAAGCAGAGTTTGCAACAGTGGTCATGTTTCCAACCAGGTGGTCCGCAACGAACTTAGGAGGCAACGAGTGTTTTATCATCACCGATAAGCAAAAACCATCATGAATCAGGCGCAAGGATGAACCAATCATTTCTCATTATGAACCATCAAACAGCCATGAATTAAGCATCGCGTCACTCGCAAAGAACCATCAAGTAACCATGATTGACAGTCAAATAACGATGAATTTGCTGTCATCTACGCATGAAAATCATTAAACACCTTGAAAAGAATGAAATTCATTAAACACCAAACTAGGATCATTAAGTTATCAAGTCACGGTTAAGTCATGGTTAAGTCATTATCCACCAAATAACCATCCAACCAACCATGACTTAACCATGACTTGATAGCTGCAGCATTTCGGGGACCCGCTCCTGCTGTGCAGCCTGCGCCAAGGTACCAAAGGACGTTTCAGCCACATGGCGCCAACGATGCCGCAGAAGGGGCCCAACAGGAAGGCCAGAAACAGAAGTTGCCACCTGCGCGCCACATCAAGTGATCATTTGGCTGTGGGTCAAGCAGTTAACCACAATAGTGTGGGATGATAACCAACAAAAGTAGTGGGAAAACAATGGTTAATGGTGGGGAACCAGGGGGACTAAGGGTTTTGACCCATAGCCATTTATGGTTAATTAATCAATTATGGTTGGTAAATTGATGTTAATTATGGTTAATTAGCATCAAATCACATCAATTAACATTATCATCAACATGTGTGGTTAATGATGGTTGATGTTAATCAACATGGTCAATTGAATGGGTAATTGACGGTCAAAATTAATTACCATGGTTAATTCATTGTTAATTGCTGGTTAATTGATGGTTGATATTAATTACCATGGTTACTTGATGGTTACTTGATGGTTACTTGATTAGTTGGTGATTTTTATACCGTATGGTTGCTTGTTGGTTAATTGATTGACAATCAGTTGTGATACCCTCATCAGTTGTGATACCCGATTGCAAGTTGCCGCCTGCGTTTTTTCCTTGATTAAAATAGTTAAGATCTAATGTTAATGGTTAAGGTTGATGGTGTTTTTGTTGATGGTTGTTTCATTGTGATTGGATGCTTAATTGATGGTTATTGATAGTTGATGATCACTAGATAACAGCCACTACCCAAGTTCATTGCGATCAACGATTCATCTTGACCAAATTCATTGCCGGGTCGATGAGGGATTCACAACCAATGACTGGTTGAGGAAATTAACGGTACGGCTCAGGCAACAATGGTAAGCATCACTCACCATGTAGCCAAGGACTACCATATCTCCAGCATTAGACATGCTCAACCAATCACGATCAGCCAAGAGATATCAATCATGATCAGTCACAATGAGCAACTCACGTAAACACCATGGACAATATTCCGGCTAGTTTTAGTGGTTGCTTGTGCAATACAACTTTGTTGTGTACAAGTGTACAAGCATGTGTAAGCACTAAAACACCATTTACCGGCGGGTTGCACGCAGAGTGAAAAACGCTGCTCACAGAGTAGCCATGACACCAATTCCAAGGCAGGCCAGAGGCATAAAATGCCACCACATGGAGCACCGTAATGACCATGTCCTGCATTTGCGTTGGTGGAGCTGGAACAAGATCAAGCGCAAGAATCTTGGGGGTTGCTAATGGGAATGATGGATGTGGGATATACGGATATACCTAGTAAACGAAGTATGGTAAAGCAAATATACATATACATGTACGATCGTCTACGAAATGATGCATATACATATATTTGTGGATGTGAATGGATATAGCTAAAATAATTCATCAGAATAGGTGAAATCATGATCCTATCATCAAACATAGTACGGATCACAAACAATGAGACAGCATCGCCACAGCATCGGTATTACCATCACGACCTGCTTTCCCGTGGCTTTGACGGATGATTGACCAATTTACGGATATAACCTGAGTATGAATTGGATTGGATATGACGTAGATCGGAGGTTTATGTGTGTGGCAAACTCTATATTAGCTACATGGACCGTTGAATGGCTCGTTTTCTTGTCATAGTCTTCTTGTGCACAAATATGTTCTCTACATGCCCATAACAATCATATAGGGATATAGCGAACCCAGAATATAGAGACAAAAACCCCAAAATATGCTTATGGCCATAATTTCGGCACCACTACATGTCCTCACATCAAAAATCGTAAGCATCTGTGGTGGCACCACCTTCATGGGTAGAGGCTCGTGAACATAGCTACATATACAGGCAATATCTATGCAAAATGTGCATATATACTGTGAAATATGCATATTCACTTTTTGCTTTTGTAAGTGTGTGTGATATACCTGAGCTTACCCGGATCACAAGACTTGCCCAGAAATTATTCTTGTCATATTTTCATAGATGTCCAACATCTTGCGCAGGCCCGTCGTTTTTGAACATTTGAAATGAAGAAAACCAAAACCCTAAATCCCAAAATTCTAAATCACTGCGCATTCAGCCTTGTTCACAGTTTCATCAAACAATGTTTAGTTTCCGGCAATACCTAGATGCAACTCCTGGGCAAAGCCAAGGTGTTGCACGAATATATTAATATGTGGAGCAGCAAGCCTTACTACATTGCAGTGAAGTAAGAAAAGAACGCCCAAAACAACCCCGAACAATTGTACATCAATGCATATGTTTTGTTTTCAATAAGTCAAATCATATACATATATGAATATATGTATGTTGTTTTTTCATTTTGATAATTGTTTTTTTTCACACAATTTCGATAATTCACGTACATTGTCATAAACACATATATGTACATCTACGTATATACATGATTATACACGAACATGAGTGCGTATCTACAACCTTATATAGTGCTTATAATGAACCATGAACACTGAGGTAACCTTTGTCCACGCTTCTGTATTTCACCAAAATGGTGGTTTCTCAATTCATAGGGTCATAGGGGTACTCCCACTTATCATTCAGTTTATGAACCATTTCTAGCAATAAACCTGCTGAAGTGATGTATCTCTACCCTATCTTTCTTCTTTCATGCATGACATAGAGAATTTCGTTTACTGAAGCTACCTTTTTGCATCTCGAGTGAAGCCCTTAGAAAAAGGAACCAGGATCGGTGCTCGTTGTCTTGACTGCCATACGAAACCAGGGGCCTGCTATCAGCAGGTTATGAGCCCAAACCATCATGGGAATGCCACGTAGACGAGCATCTAGACAACTCCTAGAGGCAGGACAAGAAGAAATGCGAAGGGCACATGAACGTTTTGAGAGGGCTAGGTTGACTGGAGAAGAACTGGCTATCGAAGATAGGAGGGATCGAACAGGGGATGAAGACGTTGGAGGACTGGAGACACCTGAAGGATCGAACAGACCCAGGACCTCTGGTTCAAGAGCGATTGAAGACCAACCAAGGATCACCCCCGCTCGGTCTTTTGGACCAGCACCGTCCAGCGCACCTAGTGCTAAGAATTCGAATCGAAGTGGTAAGAAGACACATACTCCTAGGAGCGAGCGAAGGTCACCACGCGAAGTATCTTCTCGAGGCAAGGAAGATGCAAAGGAAGAACAGGAGGCTGAGACCACCACACCGCTTCCCGCCCTGAAGGAGGCTGGAGAGCGAAAGGAGGCTGATCAGACCCCCAAAGAAGTGGAAGAAAGCTTACAGGGAACACCGACAATCTTGGAAACACCCAACCAAACACCTTTGTTTACTGAAGAACAAATGAGGCAGTTTGGGGAGATGTTTGCACAGGCTCCGAGTTTGTACCCAGGATATCAACATGCCATCCCGCAAGGTGCTGTTCCCGTGCAACGTCCGTTGTTCTTAGATCAGGATGAACAGCGGATGTATGAAGAACGCATGATGAGGTCCCAGTATCCCTACCTTCAGCATCAGCAGCGAGAAGAGGACAGGCGCCGGGAAGAGCAAGAATCGTTGAAAGAGATGATGGCTCAGGTCATAGAGGAAAACAGGTATTTGCGGCAAAGAGTGGATGAGTTGCAATACAGGCCTGAGGATGAAGGACGATTCGCAACGCCTGAAGACGAAGGAAAGGAGGCTGTGAGACCCCCACATCCAAGGCAGAGTCGCACTTCGAAGGAGGCTGTTAGAAGAATTGAAGATAGGAGGCTGTGAGACCCCCAGAAAGGAAGAACAGCATCGAAGGCAAGGAGGCTGTGAGACCCCCAGAAGGAAAGCAAGGCATCGGAGATCAGGATGCTGCTAGACCCCCAGAAGTGAGGAGAAGAATTGAAGATCAGGAGGCTGCGAGACCCCCAGCAGTTCGAAGAAAGATTGAAGATCAGGAGGCTGCAAGACCACCAGAAGGAAGACGAGCCATGGAGTTAGCCGAACCAATGAGACCCCCACGAAGATTTTCTCCCGAAGAAAGAGGTAGGATGTTAAGAACAGGAGAGGATCAGCACAATCAGGGCAGACTGTGGATGCCTCGGGAAGCTGCACGACCTTTCAATCTTGGACGAGACGAAGGACATCAGCCCCCGAAGCGGTTGGAACCACTTTCTCAGTATCGAAGACCCTCTCCGAATCTAGGCTGGAAGTATGCTGAAGAGACCAGCAGAGAAGAGGAGTTTTGGTCAGGAGTAGCAGAAGCCCCGGAAGAACCTTCAGGACCCAAAGAAAGAAGAGAAGATCCAGAAATAGGAGCTGGAGCGTTTTCTGTCATGCTCAAGATCTTGGAAGGCATGCAGACGATGCAACAGAAGCTCATGGAGGATCGAGATGAAGAAAAGGGCGAGAAATCTGAAGTTGTCCGAGGTGGTCAACAAGCCCTACCTAACCTGCCTGAGTGGCAGGCCACTACAGGGCCGATTGATCTGAATGATTGGCTTGCCCTCATCGAGCCGATTATGAGTGACTTGACTCCATCAAGCAGCGAGTGGTGGACGAAGCTCATGGAAGAGTCAGCCCTTTGGTACCAGCGCCATATGGTACTGACAGAGGTGAATCACGAGCCGAAGCCGTCCCCCACTTTAAGCCAAGGGAAATGGGCTCGACTGGAACGTCGGGCCTCAACCATGCTGATCATGGCACTGCCCACAGTGCAAAGGGAGGAGTTGATTTCGACAAAAAGAGTGGGTGCCCTGAAGATCATATGCCACCTCCTCAAGACCTACCAGCCGGGTGGGTTGGCAGAAAAGGAACTTATCCTGAGGTCTCTCGAGTCCCCGGTGGAGGTCAGCACATTGGGAGAGGCAGTTCAAGCCTTACGCCGTTGGTCCCGATGGAGAAGGAGGGCCGGAGAACTTGGTGTACTAGAGCCTGACCCATTTATTCTCCTAAAAGGGCTCAACAAGCTGATCAAGAAGCCGTTGGAGAACAACAGGGACCTGAGCTTCAGGATCAATCTTGCTCGCTCCACCCTCCAGGTGGACTCCACTCCAACTTCGGCATCGGTTACTTCGTTTGCGACGCATCTCTTGGCGGAGTTCGAACAAGTAGCCCACCAAGAATCGAACCATTCGAAGAGGAAGACAGATGACAAAGCGAAGGCAGCGAGGCTGAATTCCGAAGGGGTGGATGCAAAGGGAGTTGGAAAGGGCAAAGATAAGGAGGAAGACCAAGAGAAACCAAGATGCCGATTCTACCTCACAGAGACCGGCTGTAAGAGGGGAAAATCATGCAGGTGGAGTCACGACCAAAAAGATGGAGTTCGACGATGTTGGAACTGCGGTGCCTCTGACCACATGGCCAATGCATGCACAAGATCCAAGGGTGGTACCAGCACCGACACGTCTCCCAATCGTCCTCGAGCTCAGAAGATAGAAGTTGAGGAAGGAAAGTCGGACACGAAGAGTAAGGAGGAAAAGTCGGAGAAGGATGAGCCCACGATGAAAGACCTACTCGCGCAAGCCAACTCGATGCTGAAGTCCATTGCTTCATCTTCCACAGGAGCGGCTAGCTCAGGTTCATCACCTCCGGAAGAAGAAACAAAGGAGGACATGATGGAGCGCTTGCAGCAGCAACTCAATGCTATGCGCCAGAAGACATTCAAGTTGAATCGCATGAAGCAGAGCGACACAAAGGGCTTGATTGACAGTGGAGCCACCAATCCCCTGAGATCAATGAAACCAAGGGAAGACTGCTCCTCGTATCGACGAGTCCAGGTATCACTAGCTGATGGAGGTACAGTGAAGTTGCTGATGAACCCTGCTGGGATCATGGTCACCAATGATGATGCTGTAGAGCCAATCATTCCCATGGGACAGCTGGTGCAAGTTCTCAAATGCACCGTGAGCTGGAACGAGGGGGAGATTTGTATTCAGCACCCGAAAAAGGGAAGATTGAAGATCCATATGGAGAATGGGTGTCCACAAATCTCGAAACGGTTGGCTTCGCAGTTGATTGATGAGATTGAAGAGAAGATGATGAACGTCAAAGTGAAGCAGATGAACTTGGATGTTGGCTATCAATGGCTGAAAGATTCAGTGGAAGCTCATCCGGTTCTGAGAACATTGCCGGATCGAATCAAATCGCGACTTGCTGTAGAACCAGGAGGATGGAACCTACTTCCCGGAAATCGACGACAGAGGAAGGTGTGGCAGAAGGAAGGCCTCATTCTTCATTTGTATGCTGGGGAGGAGTCAGGGTTCACTCTGGCAAGGGCATTTCAACAAGTGGGAGGACCTATGAACCAGCTACTGGAGGTGGATGTGAAGAGAGGTGAGCAGCACGACATGCTGAACGACTCAGGACTCTATCGCGGATTGACCACCGCAGCGCTGGAAGGAAGATTGCTGTCTATTGTGGGTGGACCGAATTGCCGCACTCGAAGCGTGCTGCGACATTATCCACTCCCAGACCAAGAAGCTCCACGTCCTATCAGAAGATGGGGCGGAGAAGAACATGGGATACATGATGCCACGGAACATGAGAAGTCGATCATCGAGGACGACGACGTGATGATGTGGCGGATGATTTTCCTCTACATGGTGACTCACTACGTCAAAGAAGCGGAGATGAGTTCGTGGAGGCCTGGATTCCTTTTGGAACAACCTGCAGCTCCAAACCACTATAGACCGGAGGTGGTGTCGTGGTGGAAGACCGAGGAGTGGGAGGGTATCAGAAGTGAATTCCAACTTGAGGAGACAACAGTGAACCAGGGACGACTTGGTGGTGGGGCCACGAAACCAACGACATTGGGTGGAAACATCACCTTATACCCTGAGGATGAGATCTACAAGAGGTCGATGGTGAAGATCGATGTTCGATCATCAAAGGAGCTATCAAGATGGGCTCCTGGGCTGATGCACATGGTGGCAGTCGGCTTGCTGAACTACAACTTCCAAAGGGAGCCGAGGATCCAAAAGCTTTCATGGAAGGAGCACATAGACCATCACCATGTACCCTATCGACGAGATTGTTTGGTCTGCCAACAGTCGCTTCAACAAGATCACCCACACAGGCGGGTATCCCATCCATGGTGCGGAACATTGTCCTTGGATACAAGTGGACCGTTCGTGAAGGCACCAGATGCTGGAAGTATAAAGGCTAAGTACTTGCTGGTGGGAGCCTTGACGTGGGCAGTACCAAAGGGAAAAGATGTTCTCAAGGAAGTGCAAGCAGGAGAAGATCCGATGGAGCCGATTTTCGAAGATGAAGGTGATGAGAAGAAGAAGAGAAGCAAAGATGAGGCTGAGAAGGCGTTGAACCCAGGGGGAGGAAAGGAAGCCGCCATAGAGGAGATGCGACCGGAAGATGAAGAGATTTTCAGGAGTGAGAATGAAGAAGAGGAAGAGTTAGATACAGGTCTTGGATCGTCAACAGACAAGAAAAAACAGGCCAATGAAGATGAAGGAGGAAAGGAAGAGGAATCCAATCCGGAGAAAGCCGAAGAACCACCAGAGTGGGAAGTCCGAGTGTTCAAGATGGTGCTGCCAATGACATCAAAGCAGTCCCAGGAGGTAACGAAGACCGCAGTGGAGTTCATCCTTCGGTTGAAGATGGAAGGTTTCAACGTCACGAGGATCCACATGGACAGAGGAAATGAGTTTGAAGGAAATGGCCTGAAGAAATGGGCTAGGGCCCGAGGAATTGCAGTGTCCTCAACACCAGGGGATGATCCAAGATCAAACGGAAGAGCAGAAAATGCAGTACAGTCTATGAAAACGCAGATCAGAAGAACATTGAAGCAGGCGGAGGCCGGAGCAGAATGATGGCCGTGGGCAGCACGCTTTGTGAACGAGGTCAACCGTGCAGCACGACTTGGACAGTCTCCCACCTTCCCTCCGTTCCTGGAAAAGACCATGGTCCGAAAACGGAGGTGGAAGAGAAACGTCTTCGAGCCCACGGTTGAGGAGGTGCGTTGCCTTTGCCCGAGTCCAGATGATCATGGTCACTGGATAAAGCCTGAAGATTCACCCCCTCGCCTGACCAGGATGGTCATGAGGAAAGCTGAAGAGCCCCCGACCGAAGGACAGTGGGTTGCTATCGAAAAGGAAGTGGTCGATGCTCTCACCAAAAGACAGAGGTTGCGAGGAAAACAAGCTGTGAAGCGCATAGAGACCTTGGAACCGGAAGAAGATGAGGAAGACATCAGAGTCAAGCAGAAGATTGCCCAGCTGATTCAAGAAGAAATGTCACTTCTTGCTGAAGACGAACCCCAATTGGCCATGGAAGAATTCAAATGGTTAGGACGGCTGAAGAAGTTGATGGAAGAGCCCACCCCCCAAGAGGAAATCCTCCAGACCAAAATCGTATCGCCAAAAGAAGTAGTGAGGAATTGGAAGGAATGGCTCCCATCAGTGAAGGATGAAGTCGAAGCCCTCCTCTATGATAAAGAAGCTCTCAAGCCAGTTGGGAAGGAAGGATACAAACAGATGTGCAGAGAAGCGGAAGAACGAGGTGTTCGCGTTGAAGTGATCCCATCGAAAGTGGTGTTCACTAGAAAGCCAGGAAAGGGAGGAGGAAAGTTGAAAACCAGATGGGTGATCTGCGGAAATCATGAGCAGAAAAAGGAGGGAGAAGAAACCTTCAGCACAGGAGCAGATGCTGTGGCCTTCCGTGTGGTCATTTGGTTCACGTCGAAGAATCAATGGTGTTCAGTGGTTGTGGACATCAAAGCAGCATTTTTGAATGCAGATCTACGCCTCCGTCCAGACGAAGACATCATTTTGGTTCGACCACCATCAGTGTTTGTTGAGCAGGAGTACATGGAGAAAGACACCTACTATGAACCAACCAAGGCAGTCTATGGCCTTCGACGATCTCCACGACTTTGGGGATTGTGTCGAAATGATACAATCTCGGGCTTTCGGATGACTGCTTGGAGAGATGGAAGACAGGTGATTCTCCGTTTAGTGCAGCTCGAGTCGGAGCCGAACCTTTGGCGAGTGATCAATGAACGAGATGAAGATCCTAGCCTGTATGGTTTGGTTATGACCTATGTAGATGACATCTTCATCTCAGCCCCAGAAGACATTTTGGTTGCGGTCCAGGAAAGATTTCGAGAAACCTGGACAACATCGGAGCCACAGAGGGTAGAGGAAGACCCAGTTCGATTTCTTGGGATGGATGTTTCGCGGCATTGGGTCAATGGGAGATACGATTGGATGGTGAGTCAGGAAGCGTATGTCAGAGATCTGCTTTCCAAGGATGAGAATCCCCCAAAAGAACGGAAGATTCTGATCAGAAAGGACCAAAGCATGATGGAGCCGGAGACCGAAGCGAGGCCAGAAGATGTGAAGGCATGCCAAAGGCTCGTGGGCGAATTGTTGTGGTTAGTTACAAGAACGAGACCGGATCTCATGTTTAGCATCTCGAGGATGGGAAGCGCACTCACAAAAGCTCCATTGAAGGTCCTAGAGACAGGAAATCAGGTCAAGGGGTATCTCAGGAAACACCTTCAAGAAGGCATCTTGTTCACCACAGAAGCTGAAGACCCAATTCACTTGGAAGCCGTCTCCGATGCATCGTTCTCTCCAGATGGGAATGAGTCCCATGGCTGCTTCGTCATATTGCTCAATGGCGTTCCTGTCTTTTGGAGAGCAGGACGGCAGGCCACAGTGACGCTGAGCACGGCTGAGGCAGAATTGAATGAAATTGTAGAAGGTATGACAGGAGGAGGATCAGTATCGGTGATGATAGAGGAATTGGCAGGGCAGATTGTGAGGACCGTCGTCACGGACAGTCAAGCAGCCCAATCGATCTTGGTGAATGAAGGAGGGAGTTGGCGTACAAGGCATCTTAGGATGCGATCAGCCTTTGCCCGCCAAGCCATTGCTCGAGCCGAGTGGTTGATACGCCACACCATGGGAGAATTCATGGTGGCCGACATCGGCACGAAGGCTTTGTCTTCTCCAAGGCTTCAATTCTTGAAGGAGCTGATGAACATCCGGAAGAAACCGGAAAAGCAGGAAGAAAGAGAAGAGATGAAAGGAGAGGAAGAGGAAGAAAAGAAGATGGAAAGGTCAGATCGAGGTTCAAAGATAGATGTAGAGAGGGCAGTCGTAGCAGTGAAGTTGATCACCATTGCGGCTGCGATCCAGACGGCTGAAGCCACAGAAGAAGAATCGACTACAGAAGGAACCTTCGAGATGATGATGATGATCTACACTGTGATCGTCATTCTGGTCACTGTTGCTATCCAGTGGCTATGGAAGAAGAGAAACCAATGGAGGAGGATGATTGAAGAAGCTACAGAAGAAGAAGTGATCGTAGTATCAGAAGAAGAGGAATTTCAGGAGGTACAAAGAGACACACAAGTTCTCAAGGATGAGGAGCGTTTGGATGCGCACAAGGAGGTGCGTGCTCATGAAGAAGGAAGACCAAAGAAAACGGTCGCGCCAAAGGAAAGGCGCGAGGAGAAGAAGACATCGAGGATTTCTGAGGAGAAAGAAACGAAAGGAAGCCCAACTTTGAGGAGTGAAGAACCGAACCCCCAATTGAAGGAAGACCCAATGACGATGAATGTGGGAAAAGGAGGAGCATCCGCTTCTCATGAGATCCCACCTTCAACCCAAGAAGAAGGCCTACCATTTCGAATGATCATGACTCAGTTCGGGACAGTCTATCACACCAAGCAGACGTGCAACTACTTGGTGAAGCCCAAACTTCGACTGTTGAAGGAACTGAAATGGTGCCCAGTTTGCCAAAGGGAAGCGAACCGTGAAGGTAAGATTCCAAAGACTGAAGTGCCAATTTATAATATCCACTGGGGCACTCCTGCGCACACAAATAGGTGCTGCACTGCTGCTACCGGAAAGGAAGTTCAGCGACACAAGTGCACCCAGTGTGGATAGAAAGAGAAAGGTAGTTTGAGCTGAGATCGTCTTTCCAAGCGGATAGACGAAGGGGGAGTGCTGAAGTGATGTATCTCTACCCTATCTTTCTTCTTTCATGCATGACATAGAGAATTTCGTTTACTGAAGCTACCTTTTTGCATCTCGAGTGAAGCCCTTAGAAAAAGGAACCAGGATCGGTGCTCGTTGTCTTGACTGCCATACGAAACCAGGGGCCTGCTATCAGCAAAACCAACCATTTTGGGTTCCACTATTTTGAGAAACCACCATGAAGTTGGTATGTCCCCATATGTTGCTCCTTATTATCACCTATGATTGAGCATTATCAATGGTTATAACCCGTAGCCATGGGCCATGGAGGAAAAACTATGGTTGTTCAAATCATATTAAACATTAATAATGATGTTCATAGTTGCCAATAAAAACCTTTACAACACCATGAGTGCTTATTATCCCCTATGATTGGCTATAAACAACCACTATCAACTACTATTCGCCATGGGTATCACCTGGCTATTTAGCTCTGACCCCTGGCCATGGGGGGACCCCTGGCCATCTACCCCTGGTGCACCGCTGTCCAGCACTGCGAAACAGGTGACGGCCGTCCGGTAGCTCAGGACCACCTGCTGCGTGCGCCACGTGCCGCGCCGGCGGGGAAGCATAGCGAAGGATGGTGATTTGCCAGCAAGAAAGAACCACAGAGCTATGTGAATCATATACTTAGCTATGATAATGTTATAAAGGTGATGAACATATACCTATGTATGGTGAAATCTGATTTGGTTTACATACTATCGATGAATATCGATGAATATCAAGGTGATGAACTATACTTAGCTATAATGAGGTTATGGGAATGGTGATGACGAAACGGGAATCAAATTGTGAATCAAATAAAAGTGATGAACTATACTTAATGACCACTATTAATGATCACCATTACACGATCATAGAAAATTCTGAATCAACCATGATGATTCACAAATAGTGATTGATAGTCAACTACAGTAGTTGATTAGATGATGATTATGATTGTAATGAATCACATAACAATAACATATAGTAACTGCCTATGTTGATAATGATTGTTGACAAAGATGCACCAAAAAGTCATAATCAATGAATCACACATGGATAAGACTAATAAACCATCAAAGAATGGAATGGTTGTCCAAGCAGTCAGTAGATGGGTGAGAATCAACAAAACTGGTTGGTGGTTGTAACCCCTATTAAAAATATGTGCTGGTCAACCAGTCATGTTCAGTTTGGTTGGGTACGTGGCATTGTCCAATCTGCACGGGTTGTGATCATCACACGGTGGGCCAGTAGGATTCCCAACTAACCAATAATATCATCCATTGTTCTCAATGGTATGAATATTGGAGCATTATCTCAATGTTTGGCTAGTAAAAGCTAGTAGGTATTCACATTGACCAACAGGGAAGAACTGACCAACAATACCTACTGACAATCACCAATACTGAAAAGGGAGAAACCTACTGATAAGGGCTAGTTGGTATTCCATATTGGGTGTTCTCATTGTACTAATTGTGACAACAGATACTAACCAACAATCACCAACAATCATGAACAATCAGTGCTTATAACGATGGGCTACAAGGCAAATGGCCCCGCACCCCAGGCTCCCCGCTGCACCTGCGTAGCTGTATCCAAGATGGTAACTGACACCTGCAGCGAAGATTCGGTACACAATTTGTGTCATTCTTGAGATGTTCATGGTTTTTTGCGCTGTGTTGCAAGGAGAAAAACCAGGTCGGCTAGCAATCCCCTTGCAACAATCATGCTTACAGGTCCTTACAGGTACCAGGGTCTGACAAAAACCTTACAATCTGCTTTTGTTCCCCTGTGAGGCTTCTTCCGCCGGACCTCAAGCTTCCAATCGCAGGCCATACAAATAGAACGCGAGAGCCAAATGTCAGAAGATGAATGTCAGATCGTCAGGTTACCAGATTTGCTAGACCAGTGTGCCAAATAGCATACCGGAAAGATTGTCAGAAGATGTCAGAATTTTGATATACACACATAATTACATAAATATATGCCAGAAAAATGTTAGACTGGTATGAGATGGTGGGGATCACTCGAAGGAAAGTAATGCATATATTTGAGGTGTAAACAGACTCCCTTGTGTGATTCAAGAAGGTTCGCATAGGTATTGCCCATTGTGCACACGGGTTCTCTGGCACAATCAAACGCTGTTGGTAGGAAGACTATCAACAAATTGCATTTGCAAAATGTACTGCTTTTGGACTTCATGCGCAGCTTGAAAATGACGAGCGAATAAGAAAAGTGAATGCTGAATGAATAAGCCAGTGCACGCAATAGAATATAACACGCAAACGTATGCCAAATATGCATACGATTGCATACGTGCTCAAAATGCGCAAATGCACTCATGTATGCATGCGTACAGGTAACAAGCCGTGGAACAAAGAGACATGGTATTAGCGGATTTGTCTATCATGTATAAACCTGTAAACATGTTGCACATAGAATATGGATTACCCACAAGATCCCTCTGCTACCCTAAACATCTGTATGCATCTGCACACGTATGCATACCGATTGGCATATGAACAATGGTCAACATTTGCCACACCTCTTGGTGGTTGATTACCCAATAGAGTGCAAAATCAGGGGTCATTTATCCATCCAACAGTTCAGAACTTGGAGGGCTATCAACCAACCCTCAATCACCATCATGCACTGATCAAACGTTGTAATGGGATTCTTCGAGGTAAATGTATAATCCCTTCTCCCTATTACCAAAACTCCCAAAAATATTTGAAGTAGGAGTGGAATTCCGGATTTGTGTTTTTTTGAATATGTTCAATTGTAATTGTGTCGATTGAAAATCAACAGGAAAACACATCATTCCAGAACGTTTTTGACCCCTAATAATGAAAATAGCCTGATCCTGAAAATTTATTAGGGTCCTCTTTGAAATCGATGTTTCTATCTTCATCATTATGGATCGTTAATTGATTCTGAGGGGTAAGCTTCGAAAACATTGTTTTAGCAATATCTTAAATAGAATTTAATAAATGTTAATGATCATTTGAAACCATTATTTTCTATTTTCATTATTGTGGAAATCTAATTTACTATTGGGGTAAGCTTATTTGTTTTTAAAGCAATATTTCAAATAGCATCTAATGAGGATGTTGATGAATTATCAAAATCGAATTTGTCTAATCACACCCTAGGAAAAAAATAGCTCACCGTGTTTACTTTTTTGCAGGTGCAGGGGTATTTAGTACTAGGGGGAAGGGATTATGGTGGTTTCTCAATTCATCGGGTATCCCAGTTTTCATTCAGTTCCTTAAACCGGTCCTAGTAATAGACCAACCATTTTTGGGAGTTCCCAATATCAAGAAACCACCATATGTATTGGTATATCCCCTACTATTGTTACTTATTATCGCCTATTATCAACCATTAACCAGCTAGCTAACCGTTGGTTATTGACCCACCAGCCATGATTGATCAATTGGCACTTGGAAGGGCACGGGTGCCCAGGTTTACGGAAAGTGCCCTGCTATTTGGGACTGGAAACAACCATGCACCGCTGCCGCACCCATTTGGGCGTTTCTCAATTCATACGGATACCCCCAGTTGTCATCCAGTTTATGAATCATTTATAGTTTATATACAATAATGAACCAACCATAACTTTGGACTTTGGGGTGCTTAAGGCCTGAGAAACCAACATATGGTTTGTATACCCCCTATCATTGTTGGTTATTATCCCCTATGATCAGCCATGAACCAGCGAATTATAAGAGCTAATTAACCACTATGGCTAATTAACCACTATGGCTAATCAACCACTAATGGCTGATATGAACCAGCTACTGATTAACCAATAATTCACCAACAACTGTTGGTAGTCAGCCAGTATATAGTCCCATTGTTGCTGCTTCTTGTTACCTACCAGTGACTTCACCATCCACTCACCGACCCACCGGCGGATCTCCAAGTGGCGGGTGGTTCCACTTGGAGACCAATGATGTGTGGCGCAGGCTGCACGGGAATGCCCTGTACCACGGGCATGGCCTGAGCGAAGCGGATGTGTTTCACGAGCTCAGCACGCGGTTCTTAAAGTGTTGTCTATTTCACGGTATATATGGATATCTATCTACTTATATATGTCTATTTCACTTATCTCTATTTTTATATATATATATATCGATCTATCTATCGATCCATCTATCTATCTATCTACCTGCCTACCTATCTATCTACCTATCTATCTACTGTATCTCTGCTACCTATTCATTGACTGCAAAGTGTATGAATCCTTATGAGCGTAATTGTATGTGCACAAATCGATGCAACTCATGCTTAGGCCCGGCCTAGGGTGAAATGGGAATGAGTATGGCTGATGGGTGTAAAGTACAAGGTAAACACAGTTGCAATCATCCACAGCTGGTGCTTGTTCATTCAGGACCCTACAAAGCTATACCAACCCTTCCGATGTGCAGCTCTCAACAACTAGCAATCAATCAAGATATGGTGGCTTCTAAAAATTGGGGTGCTCCCAAATCATCCTTAACTAATCAATATCAATCATTTCTATATATATATGTAGTACGAAACCAACCATTCTTGAGGTTCCTAATCTTAAGAATCCCCTATCTGGTATCAATTGCTGTGGCTCCTTGGGACTAGTCGTGCCAACGAGGCTGGAAATCCCGCAACGGAGTGGCACGACTCGTTTCGCAACTCCATGGTGAAACCAGCACATCGGATGTCACATTGACTTGTTTCAGCATGGTGGAAAAAGAGCAAGAATCCAGCAGCCATGCCAGGACCTGAAGACCAAAAGATTTCCCTCAATTGCGTGATTGTTTTTGGCTTTTGTTTTGTGTTTTTTTGTTTTGGGGACCACCTGAATCAAACCAGGGAAGCAAACATGTAAACAAGTGCAGGAACCAGAAGACATGGAAAAACGCAAAAACCCAATATTCACAGTGCTGCTCTCTGGAGATTTCTTGTTCGTTCCCTGTCGATTACAGCAATGCTCAGTACAATTTCATACAACTTCCACATTAATCATATAACCCTACAGTGTTTGGCCCTTTTTTCATGATTGATGAGGTGAATTTAGCATCACCACTGCTCTGAAGAATCGAGCCAGCGACTGCTCTGAAGCTGCAGCAGCCCCAGATTGCTAGTCGCGCCTGACCATTCTCCATACGATCCAATGCTGCCATGGCTGTCTTCGCACCTGTGATCGTTTCTGGGGCACGCGAGAGTTGAGCTGCGAGCCGAGATTTCCGTTCCGATTTCGCGCGAGGACGGCTGGAGAGAGAAACATGTGGTGCGAAGGATGCGTTCGGCGATGTGGGCCGGAGGGCTGCAAGTAGATGGCGGTTTCTCAATTCACCCCAAGTCATCTACAGCCATTTACCATTTATAGTAAGAATCCACCATCTGTGTGTGCCAAGGATGCCAAGGATGTGACAAACTGGTGTGATTGGGAAGCTGCCCACCCGCACTCCGGTGGCACCTCTGCCTTAAACTCAGCAACCTGCTGCCAAGGACAAAACAGATGCATTTGCTGGTGGCAAATGGGTCATCAATGACCAAGCTTAGAATCTACTGTTTGATCACTTGGATAACCATCCCATGGAAATATACTACCATGGTGATGAGGGAATGTCCACGTCCAGGGCACGGACTTGCCAGGCTTGCGAGGAATCACTCTCCCAGCAAGGAAAACTATTAGTTGCATTCGTTCCATTTGAACGGAGTCTCCAGAGTACAAACCCGTTCGTCACAAATCACTTGAGGAATATCCCCAGGTGGCACCACTTTGCCTTGCTGGCATCCCTCGCTTATTTGCACTTCATGGACTTTGATAGCCCTAAGCAGGCTGCAACACAACTAACACCAGAAAAAGGTGTACAGTATTAAGCATGTTCCTGGCTTGAAAGACAAGCTTTGGCTTTGAGAAAGCAAGAAAAGGCAATACATCTTGAATGAAGTACATCCAGACGAATTCTAGGCATCAAGATACCAATGTGATTTCGCAACAAACAATGCGAATGCATGGTCCTTTGAATAATTGTAAGCTGCAAGTCAGGAAAGCCTTTGTGTCACTCAAATCAGGATGGCCAGTGCATCAAATATCAGACATGCCTTTGCCTTTAACGACCCAACAAAAATCTTTGTATGCTTGATTGAGATTGTCAGTGACCCAACAAACTGAAGTTCGCAAATGGCCAAAGAGAATTGAACCTCCTTGCAGAGAGTCAGAGGTTGTGCAGTTTGGTATTTTGGGACTTGTGCCTCTAACTGGACATTCTTGCACTGTAAGTCACAACTTTCGGTGAACCTTGATGAATCTCGTTGTGAAACAAACGCATGCAGCACGACAAACCAAGATCCAATACGACACAAGCCGATGTTGCGGGAGTGAGATAGCCAAATAGCCCTTGTGCACTGAAGGAAGGTTGTTCACGTCCGTGCGTGCAAACCAAAAGATATAGAACGGAAGTATTTGAGCATTTATCTTTTGATCAATGTCATATTGTCAATACTACATATGCATGCATAAATACAGAATCCCCCAATCTTCTACGCTGATATTTATCACCTACCACAATTGGGTTCCTGTTAGTTGGAAGCACCTCTCTTGTAATCTGGGTTCTAGAATGTTCTAGATATTCACAAACACCTAAAATTGATGTCCGTACAGAAAGTAAAACCTAAAATATACAGAGATAAATAAGAGCACGTGTAATTGCATGAAGATAGCCACGGCAACCACCCAGAGTCCAATCATCAGTCTCCCAAGTGGATAGCTTCAAAAAATACCAAACCGTCGAACGTGAGCAGAACCCCTGTAGCCAATCTTAACTGGTTGGTGTTTGAACCACACCTATGAAAAATATGCGTTCAACCATTTGTTAGTGATCACTACCGTAGGTGGACGATGAAATCAAACCCTGACCATCAAACTTCACCCCTGCGCCCCAAAATTTCAATGTTGAAGTGCTTGCAAAAGGTCGGCGCCAGTGGACAAACAAAAATCAAACCCCAGCTCCACCAACTCGGTGGCGAACGTTGGAACATTGAGATTTGGGGTCTGGGATTTTGGTTTTCTTCCCCGGGTTGGGGTTTGAAATTTCTTGCCCACGTACTGTAGGAAAAAAAACAAATTTAAAACCACCAACCAGCAAGGTACGGGAACCCATTAACCGGTGTAAAGCCGCGGCTCAAACTCCAGACTAGGCCTCATATGCATGCCAGGTTCATCGGTCAGCTTTACTGTTGTGGCAACCCTGACAGCAACTACCAAGGCATCGAAAAGCAATCAGTTCCACATCCCCCGAAACTGATGGTGTGAACCCGCCCACTCAGAAGTTCACGGGTCGTGAGCCGGGACCTGATGGGACCTATCGCCCAGGATGGCCGGGGCCTTCTGCACTTTGCGTTCGATGTCTTCTTCAAGGGTCGCCAAGTCCCGGGTCACTTGTTGCAGCTTGTTCTCCTTGGACCAAACTTCAGGCCCCATGAAAGGGCCCTGGAAACGTGTCCCGCGAAACCGGTCCTTGAAACCACCACTTCATATCTGGTGCAACATGGCGTCTCCAAGAAGAGTAGAGACTATCCAAGCTTTGAGTTACTCATAGCCCCTTGTCAATTGCGGGGTGGTTACTTCCTGTTCCCGGTGGGCTATCTCCACCCTAAACGTGCGACAATATCCTCTGCTCGTGGGTGCACATGTCCCTGTTAGTCTTGCGTAGGGTTACACCGGGCCCCTTGACCAGTTGGCATATCATATCCCCCATGATTGGCACCAGTTCGACTCGTTCTGAGAACGGTAGATCACTGACTTCCCCGTTAAGTGATGCTCCATGACACCCCTCTCCGAAAAGAGCCGTTGATGGTCGGCAATCTATACATTCCAAGACGGGTGCCGGCTGACCAACTAATTCACAACCATTAACACCAATCAAGTAATCACCGGGAAACCCCCATTATCCATCATTATCCACTATCATCCACCATCAAACACCACCAGGTAAACCACCAGGAACCACATCATTATCCAGCCTATTCTTAGCCTGGCTATGGGTCAGTTCACCCTTAGTCCCCCTGGTTCCCATCAATAACCAGGCTGTTTTCCCTACTATTGTTGCTTAATACCTATAACCATGCGGCTGTGGGTCAAAACCCTTAGTCCCTCTGGTTCCCCCATCATTAACCTTTGTTTTCCCTTCTAATTGTTGGAAAATAGACCATTAGTTTGTTGGTTAATACTGACCCATAGCCATATATAGTTTGTATATCCCCTAGTATTGTTGCTTATTATACCCCTATCATTAACCATTAACCAGTTATTATACCCCTATTACTAAGCATTAACTGCAGCTATTTACCCATACCCGCCGTGATGTTTGACTCCCTACGAAGCGTCACCCTTCCCGTCGATCTCTCCTTGGCTCGCATCTCATGCAGCTGTTCCGCACCGCCAAACTCCACGCGTCCACCCGCCAAGCTCTTGACACCTGGGGAGACGGCGAGGCCGACCAAGCTGGGAGGTGCGCGATCCACGTGACTATATCGTTAATCACCAACAATGGTAGGGTTTCAGGGCATCGATCATGGTGATTCACCACTTGATTGTGGTTGATTGTGGTTGATTATAGTTGATTATGGTTGATTATGGTTGGTTTTTGAAGATTAATCACTATAATCTTCAATGATCGATCACCACCATGAATCAACCATGATGAGGCAAGTATTGAAGATCGATCATGGTTGATTCATGGTGGTGGAGAATTCACCAGCACAAATGCGGGGCACCCACCAGAAGCAGAATGATAAGAGATGCGTGAAGCCAACAATCATCAATGATAGTGAATCAACCATTATCGTGACAAGTGCTTGATAAATGGACCGTTATCATGGTCCACTTATCATGAACGAATAAGTTTGCTGAGGTCCACATATCAATGGACCATTATCAACCACTATCAACCACGGCCATAACAACTTCTAAAGGTCCACTTATCACTTATCATTAACAATGATAAGCTAAGCTTCTGTTCATTGCTGTGGACCTCAGAAGTTTGACGAGGAGATCCGCCAGTGGCCACTCGCTGTGAATCCTCTTGGAACCCATCCCTGAACCCAAGAGGATATGGATGCTGCGAACACTTTGGCATGGGCAAAAACTCGGCTTGACGCATATGATATATGCAATATATGTATTTTATATATATATCAATACATTCAAATGTATATATTGTAAATTGTAAATATATAAAAATACATATATATATATGTATTTAAATAAGGGTATATCATGATATATCCATGCAACATCATGCAACATGATGCAACCATTAACACTTACTTATACATTTTACACCCCAAAGAACATTCGAAGTGGTCGTGCGCTTTTGAGGGTCACGTGGCGATTCAACCTTCTGGCCACGTGCATTCGCCATCAGCATCACTGGCTCCATTGGAGTATATAGAACACCTCCACCCTTGTCAACTGTTGCCAACAGTTGTCAACAGTTGCAACAGAGAACAAACCAACATTGATATGTTGTTTTCCTTATTGTTGATTTGCTCAAAACTTCTGGTAGCTAAATGCCTGAAATTGATCTGACAGATTCTTACGGTGGGTATTGCGGGTTCACCAACCACCTTTTGAGTCTTCCCGTGGTTCAGACTAGCTACCCCCTCATATCAACCCCTCTGGCCGATGAAATGAACCAGGGATTCTGGGGAGGTCTAACATGCGACATGTTAACCACTTCAACAAGTACAACATTCTTCAGCTCTCCTGTGAAGGCTGTCATGCTTTTCTGGTTGGTAGATTCAACCCCTTAGTAGTTGCATCTACTATTGGTTAATGATGGCTAAGATCATGGCTTAGAATGGTTAATTGATAATGATCATTACTGGTTGGTGGTGCTCACAACCTCTATGAAAAATATGAGTCCACGACCAGTTGTGAAGAATTACTGCAGAAATTTAAAATGTTCGAAACCACCAGCCAGTTTTTAATAATGAAAAAGGATGGCTGATCATTTTCTTACTGACCCAAGCATCTGCCATCACACCCAGATTTGCTTCCACGCGACTCATGTTTCCATTAGGAGCAATGACCTCTCCCTCCAACGTCACCACACGTGGCCTGGGCAGCGGCTTCTGGGGACCCAAACTATTGCTTGTACCAGCTAATGGTAATGTCAAAATATGGCAAGTCGCATGTGGATCAACAAGCAAATATTGATCCCTGATAAGGATGCGTGAGATTCCATGACCCAACCGCTGCTAAATAGTAAATAACGCAAAATTGAACATCCAGAGAAACTCGTTCGTGTCTTCACATCCATTGCAACCAATTTGCTGTGTTGGTTCTACACCCCATGTTCTGTTGCGACAGCCAATCGTTGGAGACATTGATATGATGATATAGCAAATGTTCAAAAGAATGTTGCCCATGTACCTACAAATATGTTTGTATCCATTGCCTTTATAGGTACAAAGTCCATGTAGATAGGTGGACAGCGGAAGATATGGTTCGCCCAGATCCATTGATGGTTGTCATTGCTGATGTTGTCACAACCATGCAGGAGCTAGTTAACAAATCATTGTCTTGCTGGCTGAAATTGGTTGCCGGTTTTCTAGTGATGATCGTGGTTCTGCGGCGAGCTTAATCCAGGGTAATCATCAACCACTATCTTTCAACAGCTATTGTTAAACACCATGAACAAATTATCAACCATCATGATAATTTCCACTAACCACTCACTGGATGGGTAATTAGTGGATGGTTCACTGCTGAATTAGTGGATGGTTAACTTACCACTATTCACCCTATGTACACTCCACTGTCTTTCAACAGCTATTGTTACTATTGTTGATTGGTGAACACTGACCACTATGAAGACTAATTTCACAACTAATTAATTTCACTAATTTCAACACTACTCATTATTAACAAATTCGCCACTACTCATCCACCAACCAAAATCGCAGTTAAACCATTCGGCCCATGCTGTCTGAGACGTGCGGCCCAAGGAGCTGCAAATTGGCCTTTCGGGCGTCCACGTAGGCGGTTTGTTTCGCCTGGCAGAGTTGGGGATTTTGCTGTGAGGGATGGTGGTTTCTCAATATAGTTGGTTGTGATTAATTATATAGTTCATCTATGTTTATTAATGTGACACGGTGGTTTCTCAAAATAATTAGGTGATGACCAGCAATGATGGTGAATAATAGGGAATGAGCAACAAAAATTCCAGCGATATGGTGGTTTCTCAAGCCATAGGGGACCCAAAAAATGGTGGGTTTTGTTGTGACAATTAATGAAAAAAATGGATGGTAAGGGTGGGGGTACCCATTTTGAGAAACACCCATGTGATTTTGTAGGGGTCCACGGCGGCTTCTCCGTGAAAATTGGATCGGGACTTTGATTTTGGATACCCCGTGATACCCCCATATTGTGACGAAGATACCTATCTAGCTGTCGATCTATTGGCTTGAGGGAGTTCGTCGGCTGGCGGGTGACAGTCATCCCTGACTCTTTAGACCCCCAAGCATCAATGGTCAGCTCCCCATGTGCTGGTGCTTGGTTCAGCTCCTGCCATGGATCGCAGCTTCACAGATCCACCAAGTTGGTCACTCGCATCGTACATCGTGAAAGGCTTCGGGTCCACGAGGGCAACCAACGATAGCTTGACAACAACTACAAGTACTTGGTTGATTGATTGTCGAGTTGGTTGACCAAAAGGCTTGAGGTACCAAATCCAAAGGCTTGTGGTTGATTTGATTGCAACAACTAGTAGAGTACATAGTCATTGGGGCTGTTGCTACCAGCTCTCTATCCATGTGCAACTTTGACAATATGGGCGTTTCTCAAGTCATGGGGTACGCCCAGTTATCACCCAAGTCATGTTTCATTTGTAGCAATAAACCAAGCATAATTTGGGGGGTTCCCTATGGCTTAATAAACCACCATGTCATTGATCCAGTATGTCCCTTTTTTTGTTGCTCATGATCCCCTAGTATTACCCACCATTATCACCATCATTACTGGTTATCATCCCGCACTATCCAACCTCATTGTTAACCATTCTCAATGCTCATAATAACCCATAGCCGCCATAGCCAATATTACCAGCTGCCATCAGCTCACCATAGGCATCTCACCTCCTCCAACGTGTCCGCAATGATGACATTTTTCAACAGGAAGTTCACCGTCCTGGACGGACGGGGAGATCACTGCTACTGGTCACCAGCTGCGGCAGATCACCCGCAGAGCAGAGATGCGGTGTGGTCAAAGCTATGGGCTACGAGTACCTCGCAAACATCATCATGTTTCATGAATTGCGGGGGTGATCGTGTTGAACGGCCACACAAACTCCACCAACTTAATTCAAAACCACCGCGGTTTGGATGCCACGGCACTCTCAGCGTCACGCTTTGAAGTCGTTGACCCAAGGTTCATGCTGGTCAGATCGCCGAAACCAGCACTAAAGTCTCAGATTTTGTGAAATGTGCAATAAGTGAGACATCACATCGAATGGGTGTTTCTTAAAATAGGGGAAACCCCATGTTTACATTAACGACTGATAGTAACAAACGATCTGTTTAGAGGTTCCCTATTTTAAGAAACCAACACATCAAAAATTTTGTTGATCTGTCCAGCTATAACCACATGAGGCAGAGTCGAAATTATTTGCTTGAGGTGTATTCACAGATTTTTTGGACAACGTCCCCTATGGTTTTCCAAGTTTTGGAGCATTGGAGTACTCCTTTGGGGTATCGTTTTTAGGCCGTCCCTATCGTTTTTCGAGTAAAATCGACAAAACACGTCTCCATGTAACGCGTAAGCTAAACGCAGTTGACTATAATTGTGTCTCTGGCTCACATGCATACTGATGTCTACGGTATACACCCGTCTACTCGAGGGTTTTGAGGTCATGAAGACATGGCTAGCTTCCATCTGAAGAATTTCAGATGTGAAGTTAAAACCCTCATCAACGCTTCTCGGGCAAAGGAAAAAACAACTTGGTAAGCTTCTTGTTGAGAAAAATGCGTAGTTTCCTAGTTCTGTATACAGCGTGGTATGCCAAAAAAACATATACAAGCAAGAAAGAGAAAGTGTCAAATAGAGTCAAATTTACTGATATTAATGACGCACACATGCATTGATATGTATGTATATTTTTTAAATATATATATATATATACACTGTACAAATATACTATATGCGCATATAATATTTGCACTTTACATTGTAATTCCCTGTTTGCATATAAATCATATATGCGCATAATATAGAAGCATCTTTGAAAAAGTAAATGTATCTATGTATATAAGGCCATGTTGGTGAGCCAGCTTGAGGCTTACTGCATATTGGAATTTCGGGTAGCTTCATCTTTTCTTCTGGCAACAACGGAGCAACAAGGGAATGATTTGAGGACTGCACTCGGTGCTCTGTGTCCACAAATAAAAACGGGGATAATTCCGTCAAGTAGCGGTCAATTCAGAGTTCTTGGCAGTTCTGTTAAGTATTGAAATCACTGACACAATGTATGAAGGGCATATCGAATCAAGTCCACCCGCGTGTGGTGCGTCTAATCGACCATCTCTTGGGCACTGGTAACTATAACCAACATGTAGCATCAATATATAGGTTTGATTCAAGCAATTCATGTCACAAACAAATGTTCAGATGTTCAATGATTTTCAATATGGATGGATATGGTCTTAGTCCAGCATTCGGGTAGGTGGTCTTGCTAACAGCATTCTCTTCCCGCATTTCGAGGGTGCATGACCTTGAACAGCGCCGTATGTAGGTAACTAATCATCTGCATTCTGCATTGTTTGACTAGTGTATTTTGTGCCACCGTAATCCATGGTATAGACAATTGTATATCATGCCCTAGTTCCAATGTCTCCCATGATCGGCACATTTGGGGGTTCACAATGCCATGGCCGCTAGAAAAATCTATTGAAGCTAACCCTCCGCAAATGTGGATGTCCATGGTGATTCGGATGTAGCCCTCTACCCCACAGAGGTTAACTGCCCATGTCCTGTCAATGGCTGCGGGTGCAGTATCTCGCCAGTAGTCTTGCCGCTGCAGGAACTTATCGTTGTGCTGCACACACAACCTCAGGACTCACTGCAAGAGATACAGAGACGCTTCAGGCTTCACAACAAATTGAGGCCAACAACAGGTTGGGCAGTGGCCAAAGAGGGCGAAAGTATGTGCATAGTTGCTTTGACAGGGTTGTTTTTAGGTCTTCATCTGTAGGGAACAAGTTTTTGGATGAAAGGTTCAGCACCGCCTATGGAGTCTAGCGCAATATGGTGGTCATGCAATGTGTACAATCCAACCAGAAAATAATATGGATTCCACAGCAGAATGAATATAGGTTGGGATGGTCTTGGCAGCCTTGTCATGATGGCATGAAACACCTTCAACTAATAGGTACTTTGATTTGTCAAAATGATTGCATTTCAATCCCTGAACGGTCCATTGCCTTTCAACGGGTCTCGGCACCATCAAAATAAGAAGACATATAAATAGCCCATGCTGGGTACCAAATCGTTAAGATGGACGGTTCGAGCCACAAGTATCTGGTTGGTGGTTGAACCAACCCTACTGAAAATGTTAGTCAACCAACCAGCTAGCACTCAATGTTAGGGAAAATACATGAAAATATATAAAGCATTTTAAGAACCACCAACAATAGGAATCCATATGTATCCATGCAAACTTTCGAAAGGCTTTAGCTCTGAGTCATGCTGAGCACCCGTGGTGAACATCCCAAAAGTCAGCGGAACCGTCAGCGCTTGGGATGCTACCTCCTCCGTCTTGGTGAGTTGGCATTGACCCATAGCCACCCCCCAGCCACGACGCCGGCTTGCTGATGCCGCGAAGCTTCATGAACGCCACGACTAGCTCTTTGGCTCGTGATTAGTTGTGACTGGTCCATTGGTGAACCCCAAATAAAGGTACCCACACAAGGCAATATACCAACCTGTTTTAGTAGTGGCGCTGGTTCCTTAGGACCGTCACTCTGCGAACGGGAATACCCTTCTGGAGCCGCCTGCCAAGCGCCGATTTTTCAGCCGAACCGATGTCCCGATGGGATTTGTGCAGACCCGTGCTGATGCAAGATCAATGCACCAAAACACACAGGTTCACTCACCAACCGAAGCACGGTGCCGGTATACAGCCCACCTGTATTTCGCTGCAGGTTGGCAATGACCTTGTTCAGAACCGAAGCTCAGCTTGTTCACTTTTGGCCAAACTGGTTTGCAACATAGGGGAACGACACCTTTTCTCTGGTGTTGTTGATAATTAACTTTGAACAAATGGAATCTGCAGCAAACTGGCAAAATGGACCCCTATGATCATCAATGATCACTTTGGATCAATTACAGCAAATGACATTATAATTCCAATGATCATCAATAATCGATTCCGATCAGCTAAACGGAATCAAACCTGCTGATATTTTGATACCCGGCAGTTGGCTGACCACATTCCCACCGCATCACGATCTTGGCCAGCCATCAGACACCCGCCAACAGCCAGCTGTTCGGTTGCCCATCACTATCGGCTTAGAAGATGTTAGTGGCCACTCCTGGTAGCTCCAGCAGAGACGATCCTTGGGGTGAGACTGAGCACAAATGTGCTGAATCCCATCCCACTTATGGAGATTCGCCCCCGTATTAAAGGGATATGTGGATACCCTTGGCTTCAAATTTCTTCCAAACAACCGCCAAATCATTGCACAACATTGCACAACAATCAACAGAGCCGCCAGCGACCGACAAGCTGGTCGATGTCAATCTGGGTCGATGATTAGCCAACAGTTGTACAGTAAGGGTTGAGGAATTAACAAGCAACAATCATGGCGAATTAATAATTCAAAATGTTGTTAAACATCATTTGGTAACTACAGGGGATAAGCAACAATCAAAGAGATTCAAGGATCATAAATGGCACCACCAACTGAATGATCAGCTCAACATTTTGGGTGTTCAGATTCGCATTGATGGAAATCAACCACCATGCTGTGCCACCGTGACTGACTCATCCTGTTCGAGTGGTATCTACCACGCAAACAGTGAACCCGGCCGCAGTCGGAATCATTCGGCCCGAAACATCATGAAAATGTATATGTTGATACCAGGTAAAATGACATTACATAGGATACACTTCGACTCTAAATCATTTGGCTCTGGAACCTGTCAGAATCCTAAGTATCACATCCAGAGTCAGTCATTGATGTCCTCAACTTTCAGTACAGTACCCAAATGGCACCCACTTCTAGCTTCTCCCAGGGTCATCCCACCACTTAAACAGTTCTCCTGGAGTGTTACACTGCCCAAGTAGCTTGAGTTTATTTGATATCTAGTACTGCTTCAGGGACTGTTTAATTGATGTAGATTTGGGTTGATTACCTATTTCAAGCGTAGCTGGTTGGTGGGAAAATAAAAACCCGCAAGAGCTTGTCCCCGGTGTAATTACACCAAACATCCCTAGTGTCCAGTGGATTGTTCTTTCGTTATTGGGGGAACCCGTTCTTGTAACCCAACGACAATGATACAACTTTGAGCTGCAAGAAACAATACATCCGGCTGCAAGGTGTGTCCGCCAACCTGCGCAGTCCAAGAGAAACCTGCCCCTTCTTTCGACGCAACTCTCCGGGTCCGTGCCATGCGTTGAAATCAGTCGTTTTCTCCGTATCTTTCTGCACGACCGTGCCATTTTTGTTTGTTGCTCCACGGGTCTGTGTAGCGTCTATCCGTACTAGATACATCAATCCATACCTTCTAATTTGGGATCTATGGTGCAGCAGGACTATGTATGAAATGCCGCATCTAGGTGTTCTGCTGGACCAAGGAGAGCCGTTCTGCCATTGTTCTGAAATCCTGTAATGATTGTTGGCAGCCTGTCTCAACTTCTTGGTAGCAACTAACCAGATTTTTTACACCAAAACTAGTTCCATTGGCAACACTACTTGCTCAAATGTAAAACAAAAGCCGCCGGTAATGCGTGTGCGTGTGTGTGTGCATAGATGCAATATGATTTAATATGTGCACAACAACCTGTCTATATACACATGTGAATATGACATCTTCCTATAGCAATGTCCCGAAGAAGTCAGATGCCAGATACCACGACGTAGCCGAGGTTGTATTGACGAGCTTTTCAGAGTGCCGTTATATAGCGGAAAGAAGGTAAGAGGGCAAGTGACAGTAACCAATGTTAGCCCAGAATTCATAAACCCTCGGTGTTCCCTCGACTATCAGGTCTGGACATCCTAAAAATGTGATTATCGCAAGTACAAACCCACTTAAGCAATTCAGGACATCCACAGTTGACCACCTGGTAGTTTCATGGAATGGAGTTCAACTCCTGTAATGTTTCCCTTTCATAAACCTGCTGCCCTTGCGGGTGCTCAATATATGGTGATATCATGGTGTTGAAATGTTCGAGTGCTTGTCATAAAACTATTGGTTTTAATAATATTAATGAAGTTTGTTACTTGGATAACGATAACACTACATACTACAATGTTTTACATCCTCATAATTAAAAAAAAGCTTCTTCGCTGGTGGTCAGGAGGGTAGCCTGCGGGTTGGAATGAAAACAAGTGCCATCGTTTCCAATCATTTCTCTTGAGGTTGGGATAGGTCAATCCTTGAGGATGTTGCATCCATTTCCCACGTCAGCAGCTAGACACTAAAGATCAAACCAAACAAAACAAACAGTTCTTAAGGCGGCCTTTCATCATTGATCATTCGCGTCATGGATGATTATGATGATGATAATAGGCCACGGGAAAAACTGCAGGTTTTGGGGTTCCTCATTGTTACCCTCGTTCATGCAAATAGCGGTTGAATAAATATCACAGGAGGCGACGTTACCCCCTGCACACTACACCCCTCAAAAAAGTAAACAATTTCCAGGTAATTACACATGCAGAATAAGAAAATGCAAGCGTCTGGAAATAAGGCTAAGCAAAGCTTATTCCAGGCTTATTTGGAGTCATGGAAGTGTGACAAATCCACACTGGAATTAAGCATCTAATGAACTTATTTTTCGACATTGCCGATGCCCAAAATAAGCACCGCACACCGTATTTTCATCGTCAATGGTGTTGACGTAGTGAGCTGAAAAAGAAGCACAATGTGGCTTGTTTTTCAACATTTCAGATGCCCGAAATAAGCATCATGGGCCTTGGTTTGATCATCAAAGGTGTTGACATACCCAGCTGAGATGCAAGCACAATGTGGTTTACTTTGATAAGACCATGACCCCACACTAGCCACTCCTCAAACGCATACTTCGAATTGCTAACCGAGATTGGTACATCTTTTGGGAATGACGCGGTCATGAAAAAGCAATTGATAATCTTGGATAATTTTGGCATTGGTGTTGGCTGAAAATTGAAAAGTATTTAATACTCTGGGCAAACCGACCGTGTCAGTTTGGTCAGTTTGGTCTGTTTTGTACGGTTCTACTTGTTGGGTGGTACACAATGAGCTCCTGGTTGCTGGTTTCAACCCCTACGAAAAATATCAGTCAACCAACCATTTGTTAATGATTATACTAGGGAAAATAAAAATCATTGAAACATTTTGAAACCACCAACCAGACTCCCTAACAAACCCGCCGGCAGAATCACAGGCCTATCAACCAGGGGCTCAGCAACCGACATGGCAATTCTGCGTGGTATAGCCAGCATGAACAAAATTGGGGTATTCCCAAATCATCCATTGTTGGTCATTTTCAATAAGGAACCACCCATTTTTGGGGCTTGCGGATCATAATAAAGCCCCATAACATAAACCATCATTAGCCATCATGAACCATACTATACCATCATTAACCAACCATTAACCAACCATTATTAACCAACCATGGCCATGAATACCATCATTCACCAACCATTTGACCGATCTATTTCGGCGTTACCTGGGCCGCGGTCAAAGTTTCGGCTGATTTGACCTTCCCCCAGCGCGGCTACAGCCCCACTTCTGCACAACGGCTGGGTGTTTCTGAAAATCGGGGACCCGAAAAATGGTGGCTTTGTCAGTATCAATGGTTAATATAAAGGCTCATTTGGGGGACCCCTATGACTTGAGAAACCATCATATATCTGGTTGGTGGTTTCAACCCCTATGAAACATATTAGGGAGAGTGAAAAATGTTTGAAACCACCAATCAAATAAGCATTGAAATCAGGAACTGCTGAGTTCACATTGCTGGCTACTCTCAATAGCTCATCCCTAGCAAAGCTTTGACTGGGAAATTTTCCCAATCTGTTGTTCGATGAGAATGCGCGGCAGGGACCACAGGAACTTGGTGTCTGGCAAGCGACAAATCTTTACCGTCAAAAAGTATGATCCTCTGTCAGCAATGTTTTCCCCCTTTTGGTTGGGTGCAAGAGATGAAACTCTACCCAAGGCCCAAGGTAAACGATTCCAAAATCGTCCCATGGGGTTACCTAGGAATCAACCTGTAATTAGAAGGCAAGCCTCAACATATTTTTTTTTGCAAGAGGTTACACTGACCTTGCCGTTTGCTATGGCACAAATCAGCGTTGGTCAAAGTCACCAGCAGGGTCTCTAGAATTTTGAAAATCCCGGCAATTTTGAAAAAGCTGGGTCAAACCAGTTCCTGGATCAAAATAGCAATATGAGGAGAGCAATTAATGTACTCAAAGGCATCGCTAATGCGTAGCATCTGTCTATCTCTCTGTGGTCTGCATCTGTCCAAGCATCTATGTGCACGAGGGAGTGTACAATCTAGAGTGGTACAAATCCAATAAATGACGATGAATGGAAGTTTCTTAATGATCTTAATACTCCATTACTTACTATAAATGATTCATGGATGTTTGGTACCCTTATGACTTGAGAAACCACCGGATGCCCGTCTATAGTTAGCTTGTCCCACCCTTGGTCTACTTTGAACCCTCCACAAGTCCTGGGGGCATCATTGTTCGGTATGAACTCTCAGTGTGTATCAACGTGTGTATGTACAGAAGTATAATTGTGCATGTTGTGCGAAGCCAAATGACAATTGTCTAAAGAAGTAGCTAGATGCAAATATAGATAGTATTTGTATGGCAATGGTTTGTCTGATAGCACCTAAAAAATATGGAGTAAGTATGTCTTTTACATCCGGTGATATAGCCAGCGTATGAATATGGTTCCAAACGGTACGCGTTGGGGGCTGATAACTTTGGGCTATGATGGTGTAAGCAGTATGGTACAAATGTAAGGATGTCTGTGCATACATAGAGTGGAACATTAGAGATAATGACGTCTATCTATGTACCTATCTATCCATTCATCTATCCATCTATCCATCTATCCATCTACCCGGCTATCCAGCTATCCAGCTATTTATCCATCCATCTATCCATTTAATTAGTGTGAATTGCTTTGTGCATATCGAAACCAACAGAGAAGCTAAAGCACATCGTACAGCAAAGATGCTTGCATCAAAATGACTGCAGCACAAAGGGTTTTGCTGCCTGTTCAAAAAATGAATGTCCCCACGGCATGCCTGTGTGCATGTGTGCCTGTGCGCCTGTGCGTGTAAAGCTTGCGCCCCGAGTGAATATCACGAACATGAACAGAGCCATCATTGTTCAGGATGTTCATCTCCTTATGTTTCATTACTTATGGCATCGACTCTTATGTGCGCTTCCCATGATTCCCAAGTCTTCCAGCGAATAAAACTGGGCGGCGGACTTGTCAAATGATGGTCTCCACCCCGTGTCCACTATTCACAAACAAAAGAGTTGGTACAATATATGTTCCTTGTGGAGCCATTGCCTATGTCCGGATTAGCTATATGGAAACCGTAGCGATTAATACGACAATAATAGGATATCACCAAGCATCCATTCTTGCTGGTTATGATCCCCTTTGATGATCACAATTAATTAACATTTACGGATACACCCAACACCCAACGCTACCATTCTTATTTCCACTTATGGCAATCGTCGACCTATTGAATTTCTCCTTGATAGACCATTCCCACTACCACACATTGCTGATGTTCACCGATCAAAATTAATTGTCTTGCCACTATTCACCACGATGACACAACTATTGTGCAATCATTGTTAAAACCAATCCTCAAACATATTAGCAAAACCCAAGCTTCACTAGTTGGTTATCATGCACACATCTTCTCATGCTTCAGCTTGTACCGCTGCTGCTCTTGACCGGAGCCAAGCACTCAAGTCCCTTAAAACACTGGAAAAGCACGAAGCAACACATGGAGTTGTTCCACACCAATAGGCCTTCAACAAGGATGTCCTTGCCAATGTTCACACAGAATGAAGGTGAGCTCCTGGTCTATCGAAATCAAATTCATTGTTGATAAATGAATTGTTCAGGGGGAAGTTCATGGCTCATTGACGTCAAGAAATTGTTCAACTGTTACAGCTTGATGGTTCTTGAGAAATCAAGTGCAGGCAACGACCGCAGTGGAATAAATCGAGAGCTGACACTGTAAACTTCCATCAAAATGCCCCCCTATTGGTGGTATCATATGGGTAGGAACAACTCAAACCAGAGTCGCAGGTCCGCAACAATGTTTAACATTGGAAGGGACCAGGTCGTTCAGCACTCGCTGAACTTTGGAGAGTAGAAGAAAACAGGTGCCCACAGAAAAGATTTCACCCGCACATCAGCTGCATTGATATTCAAACGACAAATAAATGTCCATGAAAACTAGAATGAGTGATGGTGTCGAAAAAGGGTTGATCATGTGTACTGCTGGTCAACAGTAGTTGATGATCACTCACGGTGCTGAATAATGGTTCATAATTCTTAGTGTTGTTCAAACTTGATAAGTTTTCATGATGTTCTGTGATGAAAGTGCGTAGTACTTAACCAGGGTGAAGAATGTTCAATAAGGTTTGTGTGAGTGTGGCCATTTATCATTGCCAAGAATGAGTGAGCGTAATGCCTAATAAGGTTCAATGAGGGTGATTTATCATTGATGATGCTGTTGTTCGCAATGGTCAGTAACGGCGTACATCAATGATGCTCAATTAATGTTAATCATACATTCTTTCGTTTGATGATCACGCATCATCGCCAAAACTATGGCGAACGCTGGTTGATGGTGTTCAATTCATGGATAGTAGTCGTTGTGATGATTTGATCTTGGTCAAACAAGAGTGAGTCGATCTTAGTCAACTTTAACCTTCCAGATTGAATAGATTGACAAACATCATGAACAATATCATTGAGCAATCATGATGATTGGTACTGGCTGATATATCATTGACCAGAACTGCTTGTGGTAATATCAAAGCACCAATTTGATCTACCCTCCGCCTACGTAAGAACCCCTCAAGACAGTGGTCTCCAACCACAGTGTGATCATCAATTCGTACCCCGGGAACGGATCGGAACGGATGCATGGTAATCAGGACCCCAGAGTCGATCGCTACGGAATTGCGAAATGTTGAGCCCTCGTTTAGGCTTGAAAAACCTCAAACTACTTGGGGATTTATATGGATTTATCCTACGCAAATAAACCCTGGCCAGGCGACGCAAGTCTCTAGTGTATCTAGGCTAATGTGCTCATGCGACAGAGCTAGTGGCTGCCACATGCCGCCATGGATAGCAAGCAGAAATAAGCAAGAAGCCTGTTTCCCAACAGCCGTTTTTCTAGGAAAATCATCACTGCCTCAAAGAGCATGTTTTTTTCAAAAATGGACCCCTCTTGAGAGTTCCCCTGAAAACAGAACGCACTCCCAGTGAGGCGAAACCTCATCAAACCTTATAACTGCTGAAGAGCGG
>VSDK01007918.1:10016-44907 GCA_009767595.1 Symbiodinium kawagutii | reverse complement strand
CAGCAGGAAGGACCAACATGCCAGCAGGAGAGTCAAGCATGTCTGCTGATGAAGAGTTGCAGATGAAGTTGGATGCAGAACTGAAGTCTACATCGAAGCCTAGACCACGAGAGGAAGACCGAAGCCAAGGTTCAAAGGAGGCTGTGAGACCCCCCGAAGATACAGGCCGTCGGAAGACCTCTGTGGAAGAGGGTGAGCGAAGAACGGAAGCATTGAAGGAGAAGGTGACACCACTGTTCAACGAGGAGCAGTTGAAGGCTCTGGACGACCTTCATAGCAAGGCACCGTGGCTCTATGAGGGAAAAGGAGCTGAACTTGTCAGGCCTCAATTCCTAGATGATGAGGAACGGAGGAAGACAGGAAGGATTGAAGATCTGGAAAGGGATCGCATGCTGAAGAAGATGATGGACGAGAAGGATCTAGAACTTCGAGGATGGAAGGAAAGATTCTTGGAGGAAAGATCAGCGAGGAGTGAAGTGCTTCAGATCATTCGCGCCACTCAGGAAGAGAATCAGTTCCTGAAGGATCGGATGAAAGCATTGGAGGAGCGAATGAAAGAGAAGGAGCAGAGATTCTCAACTCCTGAGGAGGCTGAGAGACCCCCAGTGAAGTTCTCCACCCCCCCAGAGGAGGCTGCAAGACCCCCAAAGACTGAGGAGGAAGAGGTAGAACGGAGACTGGAACAAGGAATGATTGAGACCGGCTTTGAAGATCCGGAACAGGTTGCTTTGTGGAAGAGGATCCAAGAAGCTCATTTGACCAAAAGAGCTGAGGAGCGGTCTGGCTACCCTATGACTAACAAGGAGGCTGGCAGACCCCCATCTCGGTTCGAAGATAACAAGGAGGCTGCAAGACCCCCATCATCTCGAAGAGGCCCACAGGAGGACGTGAGACCCCCAGTTACTGAGTCGGATGATTGGCAGGAGGTCGATCCCTTCGACTGGTATCAGGAGGACGGCCTAGATGGGCGACAAGACAGGCGAAGAGAACATCACCATCGACGCTTTGAGGAAGGGCCAGAGCGCCGGCAAGAAGAGAGGCAGGAACGAGAGCGACCGAAGGAAGATCGATCGTTAGAGTTCATGGCCATCATGATGGAATCCTCACGGTCAAGGACGAATCCGGAACCGTGAAAGGTGTGGAAGTGGTGCGACCAGGAATCCCTGACCTACCACCATTAGGAGCCTGGAACCTGCAGACAGGTCCCCTGCAGCTTGGAGATTGGCTGCTCCTTGTGGCTCCTATCATGGGTGATCTTTCCCCCACGTCGGAAGAATGGTGGACTTTGATGGTGAGTTCCGCCAAGAAATGGTATGGGGACTATATGAAGCTACTTCCACTGGATCGCATCAACTATGCCTATGACACCCCGACCTCGTTGCAGCAGGAACGTTGGCAGCGACTTGAAAGGCGAGTGTCATCATTGCTACTCCAATGTGTCCCGGAACACATCAAAGAGGAGCTGGTTGCCGCACGACGTATGTCAGCATATGGCATCTTGACATACCTCTACATGTCGTACTGCCCTGGGGGAGTATCAGAGAAACAAACCCTCCTGAGATCATTGGAGGACCCACCTGAGGCTATGTCATTGTCAGACGCTGCAGCCCAGATTCGCAAGTGGATGAGATGGAGACGAAGGGCTCAAGAAGTTGGAGCCGTAGCCCCGGACCCGTCACTGTTACTTCGCGGATTGAACAAGATTGCTCGAAGGCCATTGGAATCCTCGAGGGAGCTCTCCTTCCGCATTTCCCTTGCCAGGAACACGTTGGCGGTGGACACAGCCCCCACTGACCATTCGGTCAACCTCTTCGCCACTCACCTGCTTGCTGAAGTGGAACAAGCAGCATTGAGTGAGAAGCGAACGACTGGAGGAGGAAAGGGTGATCCCAAGATAAAGGCCATGGATGGTGAAGGGAACCCCAAAGGAAAAGGGAAGAGCTCAGAAGGATCGAAGGAGGATGAGGTTAAAAGATGCAAGTTTTATATGACTGATGGAGGTTGTCGAAAAGGGAAGCAGTGCTCATGGCTGCATGAAGGAAAAGATGATCGAAGACGATGTTGGAATTGCGGTTCAATAGACCATATGGCCAATCAATGCACCAGACCCACAGCGACCTCTCCAAAGTCATCTCCCCCCCCGAAGCAGAAGGAAATCAGAGCAGAAGATCGAAAGACCACTAGCTTGAAGCCAGAATCAGAAGCAGGATCTGATGCTTCCCCTACGAGCCCCATGAATCAGTTGATCGAAGAAGCTACGAGGATGTTGAAGAACTTGGAAGGTCCATCATCGTCTACCACGATGTCGTCGACTACAAGTGCATCGTCGTCGGATGGTGACCACTCGGAAGTGATGAAGAACCTCCAAGCTCAGCTGAATTCCATGAAGAAGACTGGATACCAACAGAAGGTGTTTAGGCTGAGTCGGTTGAACTCGGACAACAACATGGGCCTCATAGATAGCGGAGCCACCCACGCACTGAGAGAAGTTCGCCGACATGAGGATCTCTCCGGGCTAGAAACTGTCTCAGTGACGATGGCGGATGGAAGATCCACCACTATGAAGATGACTCCCGGTGGTGTTATGGTCTCGGCAGAAAAGGTGGAACCGATTGTTCCAATGGGACTTCTTGCAGAAAGACTAGGATGTCAGATCCATTGGAAGGAAGGAACCCTCGAGATCGTTCATCCTCAACGTGGACGTCTTCCCGTTACTCGGAGTGCAGGATGCCCCCAAGTATCCAAGAAGTTGGCTTTGGATCTGATTACCGAACTCGAAGATCAAGCTCAGGAAGTTAGACCCCCAGAAGCGATGAATGAAGAGTATGAATGGATGAAGAAGTTGGTCCAGGTGCACCCAGTTCTTCAAACGTTGCCAGACTGGATCAAGGACCACTTGTGTGTTCGACCACAACCCACCTCCAAACTTCCAGTGAACAAGAGAAGAAGGAAGGTGTTGTTGAGAGATGGAATGATTGTCCACCTATTTGCTGGAGAAGATCAAGGCTTCACGTTTTCCCGGGCATGGAAGCAGGTCGGAGGAGATGAAGCTCATCTGGTCGAAATCGACGTGAAAAGAGGACCCGAACAGGACTACTAACAGATGATGGAGTTTATGCCTCTCTCCTCACAGCCGCCCTGCAAGGAAAAATCCTTGCTTTGATCGGAGGCCCCAACTGCAGAACACGAAGTGTTTTGCGACATTATCCAATCCCTGGTCAAGACGCTCCTAGACCAGTTCGAGCCTGGAATGGCCAGGAGTATGGAAGAGACGATTTGTCAGAGGAGGAGATGAAGATCGTTCAAGAAGATGACCGAATGCTTTGGAGGATGATCTTCCTATTCCTCGTGGCCGAGTACTCAAGAAGAGCACGTGGAGCGAAGACCCCAGTTCAATTTGGAAATGAACAACCTGCCTCACCTCGAGAGTATGTTCCCGCAGCTGTGTCTTGGTGGGACACCAAGGAATGGAAGGATCTCAAGGAAGAGTTCGGATGGGAAGAGCATACATTCAATCAAGGAAGCCTCGGAAGCCATGCAGTGAAACCCACAGCGGTAGGAGGATCACTAGAATTGGAGATTGAGAATTACATGACAGGAAGGAAGAAGACACCTGGCATCATCAAGACGTCGAAGGATCTCTCCAGATGGGCCCCAGGGCTGATGAGGGCGATGGCAGATGCCTTGATGAGGTACTTGTTTGGAGAGAAGCCGAAGATCAAAGGTCTAAGCTGGGAGGAACATGTGGCATTTGGACACGTTCCTTACCGGCGCGACTGCAAGATTTGCCAGGAGTCCCTCCAACAGTGCGATCCTCACTACAAGGTGAAGCATGTCCAAGGAGGGGTGTTGTCACTGGACACCTCCGGACCGCTGATCCAAGGAAAAGACATGGGTGGACTACAAGCTAAGTATATCTTAGTTGGAGCTTTCACTTGGAGGGTGCCGAAGGGAACAACGAAGATGGTGGACCCCGCCAAAGAAGATGACGAGCCACCAGAAGGAGCACCAGTCATAGATCTACCAGGGTCAGAAGAGAAGAAGGAGCCTGAAGAATCGAAGGAGCCGATGTCTGAGGAAGAGGAAGATGCGGATGAAGAAGAAAAGGAAGAACAGAAGGAGGATGAGACCCCCCATGAAGAGGAGAAAGAACCACGAAGAGATCTAGACGAAGAAACTGAGGTCCGAGTCTTTCGAATGGGACTCCCAATGGTGACCAAAACCTCGAGAGAAGTCACTGCTACAGCCATGGAATTCATCCTGAGCCTAAGAACAGATGGCTATTATGTGGCCAAGATCCACACGGATCAAGGCCATGAGTTCTCAGGCCAATTCAAAAAGTGGGCCAACTCCCGTGGCATCATCATGTCAAAGACCCCCGGAGATGACCCTAGAGCCAACGGTAGAGCTGAGAACTCTGTGAAGGTGTTGAAGACACAGATACGGAGAGCTCTCGCTCAAGGACATGCCCCATCGAAGATGTGGCCGTGGGCTCTGAGGTACGTCAAAGAAGTGAATCGATGCATCAGGTTGGCCACGATTCCTCAGTTCCCTCCCTTTCGTGAAGAGATAAGGGTGAGGAAACGAGACCGGAAGAAGGATGCCCTCGAAAGCAACGTGGAAAAGGTTTGTTACCTCTGCCCATCTCCTGAAGAGCATGGACACTGGGTCCAAAAGGGAGAAGAAGCTCCACGACTAACGAAAAGTTGGTTGAGAAGGACGATTGAGCCCATCGTCGACTCAGTGTGGATTGCAGTTGAAAAGGAGATGATGGATGACCTGGCTGCTCGACGACGACTGAGGAGTAAGCAAGCCATCAAGTTGTTCGAAGGACGAGAAGACGAGGATGAAGAAAGAAGAGAAAAGAAGAAGATGAGGTTGAGGATAGCTCGAATCCTAGAAGAAGAATCCATGAGGATTCCGGAAGACCCCCCCGATGTCGCCAAGGAAGAGCTGAAGATCCTAGGAAGACTGCGAAAGATGCTGAAGACGTTTGAGGAAGAGGAGGAAGTTCTTCAGACGAAGGTGGTAAGTCCTAAGGAAGTGTCTGCCAATTGGAGCCTGTGGCAGGAAGCCGTCGACTCCGAGGTGACTTCGTTGATCCAAGACAAGGAAGCCATGGTGGAACTCTCTGAGGAAAAAGTCAAGGAGTTGATGAGAGAAGCAGAATCCCAAGGAAGAAGAATTGAGGTGATACCATCAAAAGTCATCTTCACCCGGAAGCCAGGAAAGAATGGTGGGAAGAAGAAGGCACGGTGGGTCATATGTGGAAATTATGAAGAAAAGAAAGAAGTCAGGCGGAGCTGATGCCACCTCGGTGAGAATCGCCGTATGGGCCGCAGCCAAGATGAATTGGACTTCGGCCATATTAGACATCAAAACGGCCTTTCTCAATGCCTTGTTGGATCAAAGCGAAGAAGAAAGCCTTATCATCATCCGCCCCCCAAGCATCTTCCACGAAGTGGGATACCTCCCTAAGAAGACGATGTACCTCCCCACGAAGGCGGTATACGGCCTTCGTCGGTCTCCCAAGTTGTGGGGAAACCACAGAGATGCAACCATAGATGGATTCAGGTTCTATGTCCAGGAAGATGGAAGACAGGTGAAGATGAGATGCCTTCCGTTGGACTCAGAACCCAACATGTGGAAGATTGTCCCAGATGACGAAGACAAGGAGGAGGATTTCCCAACGATTGACAACGGAAAAGTCAAAGGACTCCTGCTCACCTATGTGGATGACATTATGGTGGTGGGACCCCAGGCGGTTGTCAAGGAAGTTGTCTCCACCCTTCAAGACACATGGAGTACCTCACCTCCCGAATGGGTCGGCACGGATCCCATCAGGTACCTTGGAATGGAAATCACGGCTCTTCTGTCAGAAGGAGGAAAGAAGCGATGGATCCTCAGGCAGAAGGGATACACCCAAGATCTGATAGAGAAGGAAGGAGGAGGACTCAAGGAGAGAAAGATTCCGATTAGTCGGGATCAATCCTCGATGGAAGCAGATGAGAAGACCCCCACAATTGAGGACATTCGAAGATCCCAGAAGTTCGTTGGAGAGATTTTGTGGTTAGTTTCCCGCACAAGACCTGACCTTATGTTCAGCTGTGCCCGAATGGGAAGCCGAATCACGAAGTCCACCCAAAAGATTCAGGAAGTGTTCAATCAGGTGATTGGCTATCTCAAAAGGACCACAGGACACGGTCTGAAGTTCACAGACGAGGAGGATTCTGAGGTAGTGATCCAAATGGCCTCAGACGCCTCGTTCTCCCCAGAAGGCGAGGAGAGCCACGGCAGCTATGTGGTGATGGTCAACCAGAACCCCTTGTTTTGGAGAAGCGGACGTCAATCCACGATCACCCTCAGCACGGCCGAAAGTGAACTTAACGAAGCAGTGGAAGGAATGAACGCAGCAGAAGCCGTGGCCGTCATCGTGGAGGAGCTCTTCGGAAGTGTCTCAAAGGTGGCCCTCACTGACAGTCAGTCAGCATTGGCTTTGCTGGTCAATGAGTCCGGCAGTTGGCGAACTCGACATCTTCGAATGCGAGCAGGTTTCGCTCGTCAGGCGATTGCAGCAGCTGAGTGGTCAGCCTCGCACATCCAAGGAGAGCAGATGGTGGCTGACCTGGGAACCAAAGCGCTTGCATCGACTCGCCTTGAGTATTTGAAGAAGTTGATGGGAATGGAGACGGAAGAAGATTCGAAAGAGGAAGTTGAACCAGGACTCGTTCACCAAGAAGAGGAGATGAGATCAACATCACTGTCCATCGAAGAACGGATGCGAAAGGTTGAATGCCTGGTCAAGATTTTGACCATTGCGACAGCCGTCACTTCAGTGAATGGACAGCCAGACGAAGCAGACCAGAAGATCGATGCCAACTGGATCATCCTGGCCTACACCATCCTAGTGGTGTTGGCTACGATCTTGATCCAGTCCCTCTATGGCTTCGTTTCGGAAATGATTGTAGGATGGGTGAGTACAGACACCCCTCCACCTGATGCCAAACCGGAACCCGTAGACGGAACCCAAGACCAAGATCAATCAAGTGAAGAAAGAACCAAGGATGCTTCGAGTCAACTGCCGCCCTCAGGAAGCTCAAGGCCTCCTCCGATCAATCGCAGCAGGATTCGAGCATTCAAGTCGAAGTGGGGACGAGTGTACCACACCAGCCGAGACTGCGCTTATTTGAAGAAGATGTCAACTGGAGCTGCAGTCGAGCTGTTGTGGTGCGAAGAATGTTACTCACGGAAGGAACCAAAGCAGAGCGAAGACCTTCTAATTCAAGATCGAGATGACACAATTCATACATGCACTGACTGCAGGCACGCAGTCCAATCCACCCTGACGAAGATATGCACAAAGTGCGCGACATAAGGTGGTTTGGGCCATGCCTTCCGGCAACCCAAAGGGGGAGTGCGAAGGTGCATTCCCATGTTCTTTCATGCTTCATACTGAAGCCACCTTTACAAGATCAAGATTGTCCGATCTGGTGGAAAAGGACCAGCGTCTTGCTCTGACCTCTTGTAGTTATCATCCCCTACCATTAACCAGCTACAAGTAAAACAGCCATTTAACCATTGCTTCAATGTTTCAACCAAGGGGGTCCCCGCGAACCCCACAATCAGTTGGCGCCCAGACACGTTAGCAAGGTGCTGGCCCAGGGCCTTTTGGCACCCTCGTGGGTCTCCGCCACCTGCAGACGTACCCTTTTCGGGGTGACTCAAGGAGAGTGGTCGCCAAGCTGGAGGGGAACCGTTTGCCCGAAATAATGGTTGATTAATGGGGTTGATTAATGGTTGATTACTGGTTGATTCATATTACAATTGGTCGTGGATTAACAGTGATAGGTTGATAATGACGGATGATCACCAACAACATACAACAATCGATCAACAACAGTGCTGATGAATACAGGACTGCCAAAGGCTGCACCTCTGTCTGTGTAAAACTAGCCGTAAAAATGCTAGGCTTTAAGCTAAGTCATCTAATGTGCCGGATTGCCACGGGGAGATTCAACTACGAGCAATGCGGCTCAGGGTACTAACAAGAATATGACCAGTACTATAGTCGCATGATTGTCACCAATTGCCAATTACATATTACTGTACAGTAAGCGCTGTCCAAAGGATAGTCATTCCCATGTTCTATTCCGTTCAGAAGCACGTTATGCAACAACACTTATGATGTCCTAACATTGTTGGGGTGCAAGCATCAGATTTTGGGACAGGCAATACTGTTAACACATTTTAGGGGGAGCCAGCCAAGGCAAATGCCAAAACGTTTGGCATATACAACTTGAAAACTGTTGACAGCAAATGACGTGGATCAGAAATTGTTAAATCAACCAACAGATTTGATGACTTTGATCAGATTCGATTTGATGCCAGTGTACCGTAAAACTGTTTTTTCAAATTCTGATCTAGATTTGTTTGAATCAAATGATTGGAAAACCAAGTTGATTGAAAACTGTGTACCCTAAAACATTCAAGTTCTCAATCAACTTGGTTTTCCAGCAGATTTTTGATCAGGTCACTCAAAAAGAGAGTAGATTTGAGATTACATAACAGCCCCGACGGCAAACCTGAAGTATGACCGAAAACAACTATAAATGAATTCATGTGTAAATAAAATGCATTAAGTTTCTATATAAATATGTAATTATGTATATATATTGCAAATTTGCCCACATAATCATACATAAACAAGTAAAAAACACACATAAATGAACAAACATCATACAAATCGAACCAAAACAACAAGCTATGCTTGACAAACTGTTATATACCGACTGCTCATTGGATCCGATTCCCTGCTTACAAGATATGCCTACAAGGTTGGTTGCTGCATGGGAATATTGCGTGCTACTCATCGTTGTGTCCCGAAGCTATTTTCGGATCATGGCAAAGATAATCGTTTAATGTTGTTCAATGGTGATTAGTGGTTTGGGATGCCTAGTACTTGCTGATGCTTCGTGTCTATTGTTTGTTCACAGTGGAAATTGATGATTAGCAATGATCACTAATGTTTGGTAATGGTGGGGTTGGAAATGGTTGTTTAATTATTGTTAATTAGCTTTGCTAATGATGGTTAATTGATGGTCAATGACGGTTATATCATGGTGATCAGCCACGATCAATGATGTTTGGTAGTGGTCCATAATGCTTGCTTATGGTCAGTGAATGATGGTTTACAACTCTCAGTCCGCCACAGTCAATGCTGCTTCACCAATGATGGTTAATGGTTGATAGCATATGGGCACGTGGTTGATGAAGTTGACCTGCTTAGTAATTGTTTGGCATTGACTAATCAATGGTTGCTTAATCCATTCCAAGATGTGGCAAGACCCAAGGGTTAGTAATTTGGTGTGCCCATCCCATTCTTGTTTGCTTGTTTCCGATCCTGGACCACTGAAGATAGCTTGGAAAAACATCATCATGGAACACTATTGATCGTTGCTAGTCACCATTATTGATGATCATTACTTGTTGGTTGTTGTCCCCTATTATTAAACACTACTAGTCATCATTGACCATCATAATAAAACTGGGAAAATCATGATCATTACCAACCAAATTACTGATCATTGCCTGTCCCGCCGATCCCGCCGGACCTGTGGTCCCAGATCGGTGCAGGCGACGTACAGGAAGGTGCCTGCGCCTGACGACAACAGGCGCAACAAATCCTCAGCCAACAACAACCAGCATTTCTCATGATGTTTAGATGATGCTTAAATGATGGCTAAATGATGGTTAAATATGGTTAAATAACAGTTTCATGAGGGATAAATCATCGTTTAATAATGGGTAAATGATAAATCATGGTTAAATGATGGACAAATGGTGTTTCAACCACTACAACAGCACTCTCAAGTCCTAGCAAGTCGTGGTGAATCCAATCATCACATCCCGAATTCAGCCAGTCTCAAAACACACAAAGCGGCACTTAGAAGTTCATGCTGATTGGCTTCATCATTGGCTACAGGAAGAAGTTTGTTCTTGTTTGAAAATATACAGCCCAGTCATCCACCCGCCATCATTAACCATTCCCAACCATTGCGAACCATCATTAGCCACTTAGCCATCACTAACCAGGATCCGTTCTTGTAAAACCGCCCCATCTCCTGTCCAATCAAGTTATGGTTGGTTTATTACTATGCTTGATAAACTGGATGATAACTGGGAGTCCCCTGTTTGGACAAACCACCGTTTGTAAACGCTTGTCATTGTACTGCGGGCCGAGTGAGTTCCCAGCAAGTTCCCAATGCAAAAGCTTCAACCACCAGCTGCATAGCATTGGATGTGATTTTTTCTCCACAGGCTGCAGGCCGTGGGGAGAAGTTGATGCTGGTGATGAATCATCGGATTGGTAGATGTTGGATGAACATGTGGCACAAAAATGCGCAAAACACTTCGAAAATGACAGGAATCACGCGTGCGGCACCTACCATTTTGTCACCATCATAGACCTTTTGATTGAAGTGATATGATCCACTATCAGTTCACTGTCAGGTCATGTGTGCACTTCCATGCCTGCAAGTACCTTTGTACTATGTGTACCATGAATTTCATGCCTGTTTGGTGGTTACCAGCCATCCCAATGACATGAGATATTTCAACCAACCATCCCGTCCCGGACTACAAAAAAGGAAAAACATGTTTAAAACCACCGGCCAAAAAACCGAACCTGAAGACCCATGAAGATTAACCAAAAAATTTCATCAACGCTTCCAGGATCCGATTCACAACGGCGTTTCGACTTTTCCGAACGGGACGGTGCAGCGTGACCCGCCTATGGCTAAGGGCGCCGTCCCCCGCCTATGGCTAGGAAGGCTCCTGAGACTTCGGAGCTCACATCGACGTAGTAGGCGATGACTCCGCCCACCACAGCGGACAAACCTGGAAGGCGCAAGGGACGTTCCAAGCCTCACCTCCAGTCAACAACCAAGCAACCAAGGCAAGAAGCGTGGGGTTTGTTCAAACCCTTCCTGTTAATCTTGACTTGGCCATGAACTCAGTAAAACAATATAAAAAATAATTTGATCTGATTGACATCCACGAATCAGACCCACTGTTCAGAGATTTGACAGATGTGAAAGCTGACCTTGGATGTGCTAGACCAAGAGATGGTGATGGCCAGGTACACAGCAGGCCGGTCAGACCTTGATTATCTGGATTAACATGGATTAACCAATGGTTTCTGCTAAAATTTCAGCCGTCGTCAATACTTGCCATGCCGCTTGAGTGATGTCACGATGAGGTGCATACTGGCAACGTCAACCATTGACCGTCCCGTTGATGGTCACCCAAAGGTTCTAGGTTCTCATCATCGCCAATGATCTATGCTCGGCTTAAGACAATTCTTCGCAAATAACTTCAAAGAACCATTCTTGACAAATCTCACAATTATAGCCTAAATTACACAATCACTGTGCTTATCAACACCATTATTGACACATAGCCGTCCTTGTCTAGCATAAAGCGCCGGTAGGTGGGTCAACCATCAAATTCTTCTTTGGATATTTGCTGTAGGTGGTTTTGACATGCAGCTATTTCATTTTTGAGTCAAGCCGGTTCGGTAGTGTAGTGACAGCCTCAGATTCCCTTTGGATGGTCATTCCCTAGCAATGTGATCTTACGAACAAGTCTGACACTGCTCATTGGATGGGTCTGTGCCAAACTGTCCATCCCTCCTCTATGTTTCATAGTCCACTTCCAGGCAACTGGACAATGTGGAGCAGGTGACAAGGGGAAGGACGTTGGGGCCGAATCCGCCACCCGCGAAATGGACTCCTGTTACAGGACTACATTCCAAGCTATAGCAGGGAAATATCCAAAAACATCAACAAACATCCCCCATAAAGAGCTAGAAAAGTGCAAGCTCAATGGAGCACCCGGGCAGCTGAATCTTCGGAACAGAACCGTCAGCAGAATGTTAGACCAGCACGAACCGTCATCGTCGCCTGAGATGAAATTCAAGAGCAAGGCGACGTACCACTTCATCCCGGCCTCTCACCGTCGAGGCATCTGAAATTCGGAAGGTGTCCAGAATTGATTGTTTCAGAAGATTTGTGAATATTTGGAAGAAATGTAACAGAATATGAATTTGGAATGAATGTTTTGCTTGAATGTTATTGTTTAGAATATTCTTTATGGAAGAATATGTCTGAATGTTATTGTTGTTTGGAATTTTAGCTATCCCAAGAGGGTCTTCTGGAATTTGGAAGTCTGAAAAATATCTCAAGCCATTGCAACCAGAACACAGTGGACAGTCCTGCACGGGGCTATGGACAGCCCCAGCACCTCAAATGTTATAAATGTTCATGTTTTTCCGGTTTTTTGCTTTCTTCGATTCAAAAGACCTGGGAAATCAAATAGTATCAGATCCCGGTGGTTCATTTCAGGTCCCATTCAGGTCCCATTGTGGTCCCATTGTGGTCCCATGTTTCTTGCCAAAGATTTTCCTGGCTTCCCAGGTGACTTCCCACGGCTCCAACCCGTATCCCTGGCGCATCGAAATGGATGGTGAGTCTAGAGCTTCTTAAGCAGCTGGGAGGGGCGCCTTGTTGACGAAGATGTAGAAATCTGCCAGCTCCTGTCGCTGGAAGGATGCAACATTTGGATTCGTGGAAACTGGATCCACTGAAGAATGGAGGAAAACAAATATTGGATCGATGAATATGTCATGTAGATTGATGAAGCAAAGATTATGTAGCAAACAATCTCATGATCAATGCGTGACAATATAATCCATTTACACCGGTTGTTCCATCATACTAACACACCGTCCATGCTGGTGCTGATACCATCCCAATAGTCACTCAATGGACACGAGATATTCTACGAAAATAATAGCATTGGCAACGTCAGGAAGGCAAACAGTACCTTCAACTGTAATTAGTTGGGATCCCACATTTGACATGAGCCATATCGAGCCAGGTTCCATGGGTATCATGAGTATGGGAGCTTCCTGCCACAGCATTTCTGGCAACCACTGCGAAATATTCTCCCACTGTCCTCCACTCATCTGGGGGCATGAGCACCAAAATCCCCAATTCTGCAGTCCCAAATAGGCAAATCATCGACATACTTACCAGTGAATGACCTTGAACCGACCAAGCACCCATCGAACTATAATAGGCTAAAGTGGTGCTCACGAAACTGCAAGTGCAAAACATGATCAAGTGGGGGATTGTCCTCACTATTGCTGGCTCAGGCCGATTATACAAGCTATAACTCGCTAATTGTTGGGCATTTTCCGGTATCTGGGATGCTTGAATTGCGTAGCTCCAAGACTCATGGTCTACACAAAAAGATCTCAACCTGGGACGGTTTATTTTAGTACCTCGCTGTTGATTCTAACACTCCTTACAAAGGAGGTATCCCGTGGTCTACGTGTAAGGAGTATCTCACGAAGGCTAAAGCACGGACTAGGCCGCAGCGAAGGTGACACCACCGGCTCCAATCTTCAGAGACCCAGCATGTGCCATTTCGATTGGCTCCCGCAAAGAGTGACAGTGGAAAGAATTGAATCGTCCGTGGCCTTCTCTGCTGCTTGGAGTTGCCAATTTTGAATCCTGAATCCTGCTTGTATCCTGAATGATGCTTTACATGTACTGATTTAATTGGCTTTAATTGTTTGTTTAACATGGGTGAGAGGATATAAAATCAAACATGTTGAAACCTGCTGTTTCTACTCAGTACCTTCTACCAACAAGTACATCGGCCTCCATTTGCCCTGAAAGCAAGTTGCAATCGTTTGTATGCTTGATTTCCCGGGATTTGTCTCAAAAAAAACGTCCAAATCTGTCAGAGATTTGAGGTTATCAAATTATCTTGAGATACTCAAGACCTACTTTCTTCGTGCGGTGTCTCTATATTCAAAAATTTTGCCTCAATCTACTGGCGAGCTCCGAGAATGGATTCCTGAAACAATTCAACGCCATTACAACCAAGGAATCCAACTGCGACCTGACAGCCCCCTGAAACTTCCAGTGAACGTAATCACAGCGACTGTAAGTCCAGCCAGTGAAGCTACTGTGCTTATCAACCAGAGTGATCAATCAGTTTGACTGGTTGGTGGTTTCAACCTCTATGGAAAATATCAGTCAACCAACCAACCATTTGTTAATACATTTGGGAAAATAAAACATGTTCAAACACACCAAAGAAGTTACTGTAGAACCAATGATCCCAATGGTTCTCAGCTCACTGAATTCGTCTGGCCTGCGGCAGCTCATGTGCAATGATTCCACCCATCAACTTCCAAGCAAATCCAGTGCCACAGGCGTAGAAAGCAAAACCCAGGATCATTCCTGAGGCGCCGATAGGGGCCACGGCCAGAGACGAGAAATGGTAACTTGGGAGATCACCCCGACCTGAAACTCAGAATGTTACCCTGAAGAAAATTAGATTCAAGTCAATACATGAATCATTTCTATACATCTAAGTCCAAGTTAATGCACCAAAGACAAATAAAAAGAGACATGCGGCTGTAGGTCAATACTCTGCACCTGGTATTGACCCAGCGCCCCATGTTGGGGATGAACTTCTGAACTGCAAACACAGTTCAAACTGTGGCAAGGCTGCTTGGCAGAACCAACTGGCAGGCGAAAGCTTAGTGATCAAATCCCATCATATGGGAAACCGTAGAGGTTGTAGAGCATTCGTGTTCATATTTTGTAATGACAGGCACCATGGAAACAAGCGACATGACAATCCAAGTGCCCTCTAGACTGCCCCAGAAACGAAAGCTCCACACCTCACCCCAGTGTGAAAGGCGCTTGCGTGGCTGGTTTCTCCATATTCCCATGACAGTTCACCAGTCACCTTCCGCTACCAGAAAACTTCCAGGGTGATCAAGATGAATCTTTTGATGACCAGCCAACAGTGTGGGTTTTGAACAGATCCTCCAGGGAATACAGATATCAGATCTCCAAGGTGTGATGGGAATTTAAAAAAATACAGGAGTTGGTCATCAAAACCACGCTCCAAATCGCCCCAGGCGCCATCGGAAATGTTGTGGATGAGGTCCTTGGTGGGGCACGTGCACCGGCTGTGACTTGGCAAATGGCCCTCACGTTGTGACGAATGCTGCTGGTAGCACGTGACCAGTAGATGCTACCGAAAAGACAATGGTGGACCTACCGATCTACCCATCACAACGTCACGTATCAGATATAAACAACGCTTCGTACCAGCAAAAAAATCTGGTATAGATGCTACTAGTTGTGATGGCGGTCCATGATGTTGTGAATGGACTGGGTTGGTAGATGGTTTCTACTGCACGTCAGGCGGGTAGATACCCGGGCGGCTTTGCAGGGTTGGTCTTGAAGCCATGGTTTGTACAGTGTTTTGTGCGCTAACATTTTTTTCAGGGACTACGAACTGCTTCTTTTCTTGGTTCATATATGGACGTGATGATCTCTGATGTGTGTTGAGCAACACGCACCTTCGAGGGACAATCTTTGTTGGAGCAGTTTGATCTAGTTTCCATCAGGTCGAGCCGGAGAGCATACTGCAATAGTGGCCCATGGCGCCTTCTGGACATGACTAAGGCTATTGCTTCAGCGGCACCGGCAGGGAGATAGCAACAATATTAGGCACCTAATCTGCATGACCACATTGTTGGGTTTTAATTCCCAACATAGTTGGATGATGCTGGAAGCGCCAAGAATAACGCTTGGATAGAGCCAGCAAGAATAGGGAACCAAACGGCATTTCTCACAGGGATAGCTCCGAATCATGTTGATTTCCCGCTTCAGACTGGTTTCTGGGTACGGTTGGGTATGGGTATACCCTAGACGGACCAAAAGGATTCAGAAGGTGCTTTTTACAAGTCATGTGTTTGCTGGTCACTGTCACCAGTACCATTTGGTTAGGACATGTTAGGACGCTCCTTGTAGCTCCAGGTCCCCCTTAAAGAGATAGCACTGCATACCCCGAACGGACTGAATACCCTGAATGGCTCCAAATCGCTTCCTCTCAACAGCCAGCTGCTCAAGCTTGGTCGGCCAGACCAGGCGAATTTCTCGGATTAAAGCTGGTAACCAGAACCATCACCGCCTCTATTGAGAACCTGGTTCCATCCAACTGGTTAATAAGCTGGTTGAGAATGGATATATAATTAAACAATTTGGCGAGGCACGCCGCATCGAAACGTGATAGATTTCCGCCATGCTGAGGCGCATAGCCAACGGCTGATTGATTAGACCCCTTCCTGATGGGCTGCTCGCCCTACTGTCAGAAGTATTGTTGCTCATCAACCCCTATTGAGCAGCGGACAAAACTACTTGTTTGGGTAACCATCATTGGAGGAGGACCCGCTTTTCACTCGGACCTACTCGCTTTTGGGGGTTGTGTGCTTCAACATAATGGACTCGCTTTGGACTCGCTGTTCAGTCGGACCTACGCGATTTTGAGGAGGTTCACTACTAGTACTTCTCTAAAGCCAATGATTGCACGAACCATAAACTAATTCACGATAATTTTATAGGGTGCTCCTATGACTGTTGGCAGCCATCACGACTGTTTTTATCATGTCGGGAATTCTCAATAGTGTTAATGATGATTTTCTTGGGGGTAACAATTGTGATGATTGACCCCCCAACAGCGCACCTACCTGCAGCTGAAGTGAGGTGCGCTGCTCTGTTTGCTGGCCGAGCATCGCCCCAGAAGACTGGGATGGCGTGGCTCCAGTCCATCTGAGTAGGCGTTGACATCCAACAAAGCTGGTGGGTTCTGAGCCCTGTAAGGTAGCTGAACTAAGCATGGTTAGTGACCAGCTGGTTGACTGCCAACGAAGCTTATGACCCCCAGAGCCATGGTCAGTTACCATTTGCGAGCTCACATCCAGTGCGCAACAGAGCTGGTGGTTTTTGGTGTGCTCACACAGCAGCTCCGATTGCAGAAGGTTGATCCGCAGTGTGAAACCGCAGTGTGAAAACACTTGGTGGTCATTCACCCTTTAAAATGATAAAGCAACCACTTTGGTGAAGGACGACCTAAGACATTTCATTTTTCCCGTCAAGCAAAGATATAGTTTCCCTGTTGAGCAGGATCACAGGATACCTTTGGGCATCATCATCAATGGTTGAGAGAATACCTGTGGTTGATTTCCTCATGTTGAGAAGAATGCACTGTTCGGATCTTGCCTTCTGATTAGTGGCATGTGCCTATCCATGCCTGTATAAATATCTCTTCTATCAGTTGAGTTCCACTCGCTGCCCGTTGCATTGGCAGGAACAATCTCTACATCGTTTACAAGCGACCAGCTCATGCGTTCATTGCTGCTAGTTGTCTCGACCAAGAATCAAAGGGTCTGTCACTGCGGTTTTTTATAGGTAGACCCTTTGATTTTAGGTATATAGACCCTTTGATTGTAGGGATGGTAACCCAGTGATACACCTTGGCCCATACCTTTGTTGACCATTGGTTACCATACCCTTGGCCTAGACCCATCTATTTTACATTGGGGGTGGTAACCTTGCCAAGGTGATCCCATCCTTGCAGAAAAATCTGTCACTCCCCATCGCAGGCAAGGGACTTGTTTCACCTTCTTCGACGACTTAGCACGGCGACAGGAGCGATTTGGGAAGCGCCGAAAGCTCAGAACTGGTTGAAGCTTTACAAAGCATCAAGGCTTTGAAGGATATCTAAGCAGCTCCCGAGATCCGAAATGGTGGGTTGCAAGCTCCATTCCAAGGTTGGGGAGCTAAGTTTGGGCTCAGCCTTGAATCTGGTTCAGACTTAGCAGCCGCTGAGGGAATCCATGTTTGGCTGTGTTCGCACATGATAAATTCTGCCAATGTACTAAGACCTACTAAGACTTGCTGAATTTCCCATTTTTTTCCGAAATTTTGGCCTTGTTGGCTATAGAATGGCTAACACAGGCTAAGTTATTTTTGCAATGAAATGCATTGATCACTGTTATCGTCCATTGACAAAATCAAGCAACCACTCTTCCAGCCTGGTTCCATGCCGATTGTTGTTTCCTGGTTGCACAGCCATGGAGGACAATCCTGGAACCAGGTGCCATCAACGAATTGGGCAATAAGTGTTTCATCACGTGGGTTGTTCTCCCAATCGAATGTAATATTATATATATATATACACATGTGTGTATGTGTGTTTTCAAATGGTTGCGAATGACATTGCACAACTATATTTATGCATGCACGCATACATATATGGGCTCGGTTTTTTTTGCAAATGCATTTGTCAGAGTTCCATGGGGCTCCGCCTCTTGAGACATTGTCTGGATGCATCATCTCCTGTGAGTCGCAACCTGTGTGTCGCAAACAACATCTCCTTTAGATTTCCAAGAATGTATCTAGCGCGGACCTGTTTTACTCAGAGCCCTGTTTGGTTATTTTCTTCGGATGATTTGCAACCCTGTTTGGTTATTTCCTTTTGCTGGGACAAAAGAAGAAACAAAACAGGTCTGACGGGGCATGGCGTTCATGCTGGAGGTTCTGCTAGCGCGGAACCAGCTATTTTGCAGTGGAACTAGCCCATGAACGACAAGTATCTGGTATAGACTTTTCCGATGAGCTTGAGACGAGGAAGGAAATGGCTATGGAGCAGAATCGCAGTTGAAAAGAACAAAAAATATATTGTTTAAAAGTAACTACATAGAGCCAAACAAGCGCAAGACTAAAGCTACCGTTGGGGGAAAATTACTCACTCCTTACATACGTGACTCGTACTGAAATAGCGATTGCCTTGTAATACGGCCAGTTCCAATATGACCCTCGGATACGAAGTTCTGAACATTTGAAATCACTTGCAATATGTGTGGTTTCTTGAAATGTCATCCCCGCCAATCATCCAAATCATTAACCATTATTAACCATTTACAAATATTTACAATAATTAACCAACCAAAGCGTTGGGGTCCCAACCTGGCTAAGTCGAAACCCCCAGGGCTGTGTGCACACACGTGTACCGTGTACATTGGTCATCCACAAAAGTTGCGTATCCAAGTCATCGCCCTTTAGCATTGAGGACCACATCTGAGGACCATGCAGAGGACCCTGGTGGCGAAGGCACATGTCAACTGGCACCCCGGTACCGTTCACATGGCGTGAAAACATCATCCGTAGGCACCAGCTTGCTAATCCCTTACCCCTCATATGATAAAGTATGAATCTTTCCAGGGGACCCAATCTAGAACCAGTCTAAAACCATCCTGGAGTAGATGAAACTTCAAGCTGGACACCACAACCTATTCACTGCAGAGACCCCATAGACCATCCCTATGGACCAACCAGGACATTTGGGGTCACCAACTGACCGACTAACTAACCAGGTGGGGGTTCGGTATGACCCGCTGTTGGCGCTGAAGCTCTTCACCCGTCTCGACGTTTTCCACCGTCCGCTGCTCCTGCACTGCCAGCGCTAAACGGATTCCAGTGCTGGTTGCTCATGATCAGTGCTGCTGGTCATGACAGTCCTGACCTCTAGTGAATCATGACATTGCTAATGGGTAATGTGATGGTTAAGAGTGGCTCATGATCAATCGTAGCTGATCATGATGGTGCATGTTGGCTGACATTCAAATAATGACTAAGTGCAAATTTCCAGTTTCCAAGCCCATGTATCGGCAGTCTTGGAGCAATGGCCAAGTTGCAACATGTCCATCCTTAGCCAACGAACATAAATGATCACAAATGGAAATCGCCAACCCCTCCGCCAAGACAATGTCAGCAGCTCCTCTGACACTGCCGGTTCCTTCCCCTTCCTGACCAAATGCGCAATCCTGAGGGTGTCTGGACGGTGGACGGATGCCAACTCATAGGCAGGACAGATTTGTAATTGCTGACATGGTGGCTTCTCAAAATAGGGGAGCCAAAAAATGGTTGGTGCATTAGTGAGCAATGGTTCATATTGGATTCATATGGGATGATTTGGAGGTGCCCCTATTTTGAGAAACGCCCACATGCTAACACTTTCACGATCAGTGGATCAGTAGCACTTGCTCAGCAACACGTAGCAAGGGTGGCGTGCTTTTTGCAAGTGACGTTGGGCCCTGGAAATACGTGTTTCATTATGCCTTGAAGTTGAAACTAAGAATGAAAGGGCCTTCGCAACACATGAATCATTACTAATAATGATAATCATCATGCTTAATAATGACCATTGTTACTACAATTAGTCGCAAAATCAAGTCTCAATGGATTTTATGATCATTGGATATCATTGGTAGTATGGTTTCAACTTGAATCACTCACTCCAGGGTAGCTTGAACAGCCCAGCTACAGGCTGCCCCAGAGGATGTCCAAGGAGCTGGTGGACCATGATCCCGACCAACCAGCCACCCAGGACAGCGCTTCCCCAGGTAGCGGCAGCAGCGGACTGGCCGGCGGTGCGGCTGGTGAATGGGTGCAGTTGTTGGTGGCTCATGGCTGGTGAATGGTTGATGAATGGTTGGTTGATGGTTCACAGAGTGGCTTTTTATGAATGACTGGTGTGATTTGTTTCCTTCATTAATGGTCAATTGCTGATCATTGCTTGAGGGTGGCTTAGAATGTTTGATATCGGTTGGTTTGGTCGGTTGGAGAAATAGCCATCCCGTGATGGATGTTCAATGTTGGTTATATAGCAAACATTGAGAACCAGCAACCACAACAACAACAACAACATCAACATCAACATCAACATCAACATCAACAACAATAATCTATGGCAGTCGGTTGGTCGGTTGGTCGGTCGGTTGGTCGGTCGGGTGGTTGCCTGCTTGCTGGGGCAAAGCCCTACCAAGAACACCCAAAAATGGTTGCCATCAGCAGGAAACTGCTACAACAACCACACTATCATTAAGTAACTGAATCGAGCAACAGAAAAATGTAACACATGTAACTAGACCAGGGATCAGCATGAAAAACTAGACCACTCCGCCAGACATGCGAATCGCCACATGCTTTTCCTTTGAGGTGCTCCATATGCATCATCCGCACATTGCATATTGCTGGGGGGACAATACCAAAAGCAGGCGTCAAGTGGTCCACTATGAAGGCCAGTTGGCAAACTCATGTAGTTCGGTGTCACGCTGCATCTCCTGTATGTGGGGTGCCGAATCTCATTTGTAACCCCAGGGCTACTGATTGGAGGGCTCCTGATTGCGGAACCTGCCCTAGGTACCCACATGCTGAATCATACCTGAAAAACATTTCAAAAAATGTCTGAAACATTCCAAAAAAATATGAAGCATTCCAAAAAATACCAAAAAATGCCAAACAATGCCTTCTGTGGGTATGAGTTGGTATTTTTTGGGGATTTTTAAGTATTGTGTAAATTCAGCTCAAAACACTCAATCAAGCGCCCTTTGATCAAGACCCCTAGAGTCAGAGAAGAAAATCGCAACAAGGTTTTTGATGTCACCATAGGTCAGGAATGCTGGGGGAAAAAAGTCAATCAAACCACCAACCAGTTCTTGATGTGCCCAATGGCTACTCTTTTTGGAAAACCCATCTTCAGCGACGAGCCGGAGCTGAGCAGCCGAATAATCTTCAAGCTCAGTGTACGTTTTGAAAAGATACAAAGCCCATCTGCTGCCTCGCAAAAGAACGATTAGTCCAAAGTTGAAATGTCACTAGCTAATGTTTAACTAGGTAATGTTCCATTATTATCTAAGTAAAGGTAACCAATGTCCACTAGCTAATGTTTAACGGGTTTCTCAACTGCTCAGACCTCTTCAAGCACAAATATGAATTTCAACAGCCTCAAATGTGCAACTTAATCGATTGAAGTGAAGCAACTATCTCAAAATCACTTGGAGGAATACCCAAGTGCATTGACCATGGCCCGTGGCTAGTGTCCCCCATCCCCTAAGAACATCGGCCATCACTGGTCACATCAGGGGAGTAGTGAGTGTCGGTGGCAGAAACCACCACCCCAATGAGGTGGGTGGTTGCCGTCCAGTGAGGAATCTGAGGAAGCTGGTGAAAGCCCCACTCAGCAAACCAGGGCCCCCACATTCCATCCAGGCTCCGAGCCCATCCTTCCCGTGGAAGCGCACCTCACTTTTTCCTCCCATCATCATGAGGTAGGACTGCCATGCCGGGGCGACTGGAGTGGGATCCTAACTCGTTGGACATCATCATCATCATCATCATCATCATCATCATCATCATCATCATCATCATCATCATCATCATCATCATCATATCATCATCATCATCATCATCATCAACAACATCATCATCATCATCATCAACAACAACATCATCATCATCATCAACAACAACATCATCAGCATCATCATCATCATCAACATCATCAACATCATCATCATCATCATCATCACCATCATCATCAACACCATCATCATCATCATCAACACCAACCACAACCACAACCACAACAAGCAACAATTGTGAACACCAGTGAACAGCACACTGGTAATATCATGGCGAAATGACCATTAATAGTCATTACGATTGCTTGCCCAAGCCGTTTGGTTGACCGACCTCCATGCAATAATGGCTCCGCTAAGGGCAAAAATGCCGGCCTTGCTCAAACCTAATGGTGCCCCTCTAGTAGCCCCTAACCTGGCAATGGAACCCCCATATTTTGTCAGGGAACCCTGGGAAATCAGCTATAAATGGTGGTAATCCAACAACATGTCAATTGCGGGATGGTTCGAAGATGTTCCAAGGAACACGAGCAATTTCTTGGTCTCCGTTCTGCGATTTTGCGCAGTTTTCCCATGCTGGGCAGAAGTGGCTGGTGCTGCGCATGCGGCTGCGCTGCGGATGCGGCAACGTGACAAAATCGCTCCATTGTTTGCAGCAGTTGTGCAATCCAAACCCAAAAAGTTTGATACCCTTCCCACGGGAGGAGTGATTGTTCTGGTTGTTATCATCGCTGGTTACCATCACAAGTCATAAGCCATGAGCCAATGGCTAACCATAGGGTTGGTTGCTTAAGCACCACTTCAGCATTCGACGTTTGGGGGTCTAGATTAGGGGGGTTTAGATTTGATAGGTCTTTTAAGATAGAGCCAAAGAGGCAAAAAGAGACACAAAGAGACAGAAAGAGACAAAAAGAGACAAACATGTTAAAAACATAAAAATGGCACTGGAAAACCACCATCCTCTGGTAAACAAACCTTGAAGTGGAAGGTCGACCAATTTCGGAGTTGGATTGCCTATAAACAATGCGGAGTCTTAACTTCTATGTCAGATTACCGGAGGTTATATAATAGTGATGGATGGTCATCAAACCCTTTGCGATGGGACTTGGAACCCAGTGTTGCTTAACGGTGGGCGATCCTCCGAACCGTGGCAACAAGCTACCCAAGTTGCAGCAGTTGACACGGCCACGGCTACGCCTCTGGCATCAGCAAAAACACGGCCACGGCAAAAATGACGCCACTGGCGGCCGCATTGGAGTAGTGCATGATGGTTTCCGCATATTCACTGACCTGGGTGCAGTGAAAGGCCTTGGGCCCCCGCCAGAATCTGTCACTACCCATGGGTAGTTATCTATTAAGAACATTCAAGAACCATGGGTAGCCAAGATCTTTGGTGATACAAGCATCCACCAAGATTGACTCTTGGTTGACCAGAATCATCCAGCATTTTCCATTACCATTGTTAACCGGTATCGACCAATATTGTCAAGTGGATAGCTTTACTAACATACTAACAGTATCAATCAATCAACATTTACCCCAGGATCAACCAATCCTCATTCAACTTATGTAGCCATGACCCAAACATCTGGCCCAACACTCCTTGGCACACCCAGTTTTAGAGCCTGCGGTGTGACAAGGACGAAGCTGCGGAAACAATTTCCGGTTCCAAAATGGTATTCAATCAGAAGGAAAAAACAGCATTCAATGATTTTTTCTCAGCATAGTCATCTATCCGTCGACAATGAGAAACATGGAAGAAGTGGCGAAATCCCCCCTGTTGAAAAACATCTTTCTGTTTGGAGCGCTGCAATGAAGGGCGGACATCAAAATTTATGCCGGTACCCAAAAAAAACATCTGCATCCGTCTGTTTGCGCAAAAGATTTTGGTATTTCGGCTCTTTGCAGTTGGAATGCAGCTCATAAGTGGGATTTTGCGCATGTGTTTTTTGTTTTTTGTTTGGGTGGTCGCTGTTTGGGGTTTCATTGCGAGTTGGGGTTGTGAAGGGCTTGGGGTTTGCGCAGGGGCTGATAACGTTCCTTGTTCTTGAATTGCTATGCTGAGCCACTCACAGTTCCTGGTACGCTGGGAAAACGGTGTAGTTTCTAACTGGTGAAATGAGACTTTCAATCAAGGATAAACCGGAATATGTACCACGGCCTGATTCGCGCCGAGCATGTTGCCATTTGGATCACCTGATGAATATGCTCTTGTGATTTCATGGCCTGACATCTTGACCAACCATCTTCTTGGATTTCAAATCGTTCAGTCCCTCCACAAGTGCATCTCAGTCACTCCCTTGCACGTCAGGACCAAAATAACGATCGCGAACACGGAGGGAATTGTGGTGATAAAACACCTAAGTCAGGGGGGTGGAATTTGGATCCGACATGAACACACGACCTGCGAAACCCTAAACATCGCGGTCTGATGGAGACCCGCAAGCGTTTGGCAATCTGGCGCTGCTTCTTTAACTATTGTATAATATTCCCTGCTAGAAAAATTAACATGTTTGTGCTCTTAGGCCTCCCTTTCCAGCAAAGGAACTTGTACGCTAAACCCTACATGTCGCGGTCTGATGGCATCCGGCATGACTCTGGCAATCCGCTGTTGGTTCTTTGAAGATTTTAAAAGATTTTTTGGCTCCAAAAAATCGGCATTTTTGTCGTTTAGGTCGCGCTATCCAGCAAAGGCACAAGGGGAAATGTAAAACCTGAAGCACTGCAGTTTGACTACGTCAGACATTCGTTTGGCAATATTTTTTGCATCCTTGGATTATATTGTTTGCCAAAAAACGACCTTGTCTATAAGGCGTCGCGTTTTGTTTCAAACACATCTGCTCTTTGCGCATAATCTGCTGACTTGCGTGTGGAGTACACAAGACGCATCAAAAAATCACAAAGCATATTTTTGGTTACTGTGATCAAGCACGAAAGAATTACCATATATGTTTCGAACTCTCTTGCGTATACATTTGTTTCTGTGGAAATCAAAATGCTCAGCCGACTAAACAGAGTGCCGTGCACCACAAACAACATGTTTATATGCCACCAAAAAAATACCCACAGAAAAAAAATACAGACACATAACGGAGAAGAGGGGACCGAGAGGAATGAGATCATCGCAAATGACATGGGACCAAAAGGCGGGCGGGTGTATGCAAACAAAAATAAAACAACACCTGGTGCAAGATCAATGTCAAACAGATCGCTGAACCCAAACCTTAAACCCTCTTTAACCTATGATAATGTCAACCAAAAATATACCTTAAACATCCCTAAGCCCAAGCCATAAACCCTGTTTAACCTATAGAGATATCCAGCGAATATATATATATCCTAAACATCCTGAAACCCAAGCCCCTAACCTTGTTTAACCTACAGAGATACCAACCAAAGACATACCCTAAACACCGGTAACCCAAAGCCTAAACCCTATCAAACCTACAGAAATTTCAGCCAAGTATATACCACAAACATCCCTAAACACAAACCTTTTTTAACCTATAGAGAAATCAACCAAATATATAGCCTAAACATCCCCAAACCCAAACCCTAAACCCTATTTAACCTACAGAGATATCAACTAAAGATATACCTCTTCGTGGTCCTGCATTCCCGGAAAGTGGGCTCGTGGGTAGACGGTCGTCACTGGGAATCTCACCACGACCACGGTGTGCTGAGGAAGCTTCCAAGTCACTTCGAAAGTCTCCATGCCCAGGAGGGCGTGTGGACTGAGTTGCGTGAGGTAGCGGTCCACAAAACAAGTTGACTTACGCCATCGCAGGGCAGCAACCACTTGTTGCGGCACTATAACTCCTCAAACATTACCCACTCGGAGGGTTCCTGTATAGGGCCGAGGCAGGACCTGTCAAGACTCGGATGACCAGTTGACGGTTGCCAACCTCGATGGCGCGGTAGGCGCCTTGACAGACATTCAGGACGGCTTCCGCGATGTACCACAGAGAGTGGTCTAATGCTGGATGCAGGCGAGGGTGATCTTCTGCCTGTCTGGTCGGCGACAAGTCGCCACATGACGCCATGGCTCACGCACCGCTACTTTCAAGGTGTTGCTTTCGAGCCCTATCGCGGCGACGTTTTTTTTTAATTGCCATTCAATCTGTCACGAATTCCCAAAAATTGTCTCTGCTTCAGGTATGGGATGCCACCCTTTTGTTTCAAACTTGCGTTACAATGGACTGTCGCGCCCTTGACCTCTGTACTGGCAGGTCGCTCAGCTGGTGTGGTTTCGCTTCGCTATTGCCCTCTGTGCTTGTCGGACAACTCATGAAATCAATACCTCAGGCCGTTGATCGACGGCAGCCACAACAACAATGGCAACAACAACAACAACAACAACAACAACAACAACAACAACAACAAACAACCAACAACCAACAACCAACAACCAACAACCAACAACCAACAACCAACAACCCAACCAACAACCAACCAACAACCAACCAACAACCAACCAACAACCAACCAACAACCAACCAACAACCAACCAACAACCAACCAACAACCAACCAACAACCAACCAACAACCAACCAACAACCAACCAACAACCAACCAACAACCAACCAACAACCAACCAACAACCAACCAACAACCAACCAACAACCAACCAACAACCAACCAACAACCAACCAACAACCAACCAACAACCAACCAACAACCAACCAACAACCAACCAACAACCAACCAACAACCAACCAACAACCAACCAACAACCAACCAACAACCAACAACCAACAACAAGAACAAGGCAACAGCTAGGACTAGAAACCGTGACCCTTTAGCGGGGGACCCTGTAGGGTCCCCCTCCCGCTGGTCACGTACCTTGATTCCTCCACTTCGGGGTTTTGTTTAACCAGTGGGGGGTCCTTCCCAAAGTCTTCTCAAGGTACGTGGGGCTCCTTGGGTTGCCCTTCCCGCAGACACTAGGTCGATGATCGAAATCTGCTGCAGTTCAACGGTGCTGAGTGCTTGACTCTTTGGTTGGTCAACACCTGGCAAAGCGGTGCGGAAAACAACAGCCAAAAAGTTTGCTGCTAACAAATCCACTGACGCACACGCACACACACTGAGTAAATGCAACGGCATAAGATGATATGAAATGAAATGATTGCCTGGGCTGATGCGCTCACTGGTTAATTCTTAGACGAATTAGTCTCAACATCGTGTTTGATGCGCAGTGGAAGGCTTTCACTCGACTTCAGCTGATGGTGATAAACACTGGGACTGGAACAGCTTGAAAGAACCAACTAGTTTAACCATTTTCTTGCTCGAGTCGCAGGTACGTGATCCCAGCGTCCCTGGATCATATCACAAGCATTGGTTAGGTGTCTTCGTTGGCACCTGCCCTAACCAAGCTCCAGGGGCCCCCTGCAAGTACTTGTTGCGTCCCTTCGATACAGGGTTTGACACACACAAGAAGTCCGGATCGGACGATGCAACAAGCTTTGACATGGGGCTTCAAGAGAGCGCATAACTGGAAGAGTCACTATCGAGGCAGTCCCGTGAAAGTACAATCCTTACCCGGCAACAAAAATGCTGCCCATAGGTTCAGATTGTCCTCGAACAGTAAAACCAAAAACTCGAAAAACCAAAATCAAACAGGCGACCATAAGTATATGCAACACCGAATCGCACTCAGTCAGTCTCACTCCGAATCTCTGCTAGTGGCTGTCACTTTGGGCTTCATCAAGAAAGCACATAACTGGAAGAGTCTATATCCAGGCATTCCCATTGAGGTACAATCCTTACCCGGCAGCATAAATGCTGCGCATAGGTTCAGATTCTCTTCGAACTGTAAAACCAGAAACGCGGTAAAACAAGATCAAACAGGGGACCATATAAGTACACGCAACGCCGAATCGCACTCGGTCAGTCTCACTCCGAATCTCTGTCAGTGGCTGTCACTTTGGGCTTCAAGAAAGCACATAACTGGAAGAGTCTATATCCAGGCATTCCCATTGAGGTACAATCCTTATACCCGGCAAAATAAATGCTGCCCATAGGTTCAGATTTTCCTCGAACGATAAACCAGAAACCCGTTATAATCAAAGTCAAACAAGGGACCAAGGTATATTCATACTAATCAACACCGACTCGCACTTAGTCAGTCTCACTCCGAATCTCTGCCAGTGGCTGGCTCCGTTGAGAGGAAGGCAGCAAGAAAATGTAGAGACAAAAGGGGGGAGACAACACAGCCAAGGAAAGAAAAACAGAGAAAGGAAACAGGCAAAAGACACCAACCCGGCGGGGCGGAGAAAGCACAGCAGAGAAAAACGGGGCAGAACCCAAGCCCAAAAAAACCACCACCGCAGGCAACAAGGAAGCAAACGACATCAACCAAAACCAGGCAACCAGCACCCAGGGAAGGGGATTAAACAAATGAAACTGGTTGAAGCTGTTGGAATGACTCTAGAAATTCTAGGAAAACTGGCCATGAGAGCACGTAACTGCCGTGATCATGGGTAACCATGAGAGCACATAACTGCTGTGATCATGGTGTCTGGTAATCCTGGGTTTTAACGAGTTGATTGCACTGCATGGTTGAACCTGGGCATGCATTCATATCTGCAAAGGTTTAAACCTGCGACAGGGCTCGGAAATGTGGCGAAACACATTGTGGCGGCCGAGGTCGCTAAAGTTCTGCGGTATCCAACGAAATCTGCTGATCAGGTTCCCCATCCCCGAAGAGACAATACACTCGGGCAACCTAGAGGGATAGGCCACGAGGATGATTTTCACACACTGAATAAACGCAAAGGCATAAGATGATATGAGATGAAATGATTGCCTGGGCTGATGCGCTCACTGATTAATTCTTAGACGAATTAGTCTCAACATCGTGTTTGATGCGCAGTGGAAGGCTTTCACTCGACTTCAGCTGATGGTGATAAACACTGGGACTGGAACAGCTTGAAAGAACCAACTAGTTTAAGCATTTTCTTGCTCGAGTCGCAGGTACGTGATCCCAGCGTCCCAGGATCATATCACAAGCATTGGTTAGGTGTCTTCGCTGGCACCTGCCCTAACCAAGCTCCAGGTGCCCCCTGCAAGTACTTGTTACATCCCTGCGATACAGGGTTTGACACACACACACACACACACAAAAAGTCCGGATCGGACAATGCAACAGGCTTTGACATTAGGCTTCAAGAGAGCGCATGACTGAAAGAGTCACTATCGAGGTAGTCCCATGAAAGTACAATCCTTACCCGGCAACATAAATGCTGCCCATAGGTTCAGATTCTCCTCGAACTGTAAAACCAGAAACGCGATAAAACAAGATCAAGCAGGGGACCATATAAGTACACGCAACGCCGAATCGCACTCAGTCAGTCTCACTCCGAATCTCTGTCAGTGGCTGTCACTTTGGGCTTCAAGAAAACACATGACTGGAAGTATCTGTATCCAGGCATTCCCATTGAAGTACAATCCTTACCCGGCAGCATAAATGCTGCCCATAGGTTCAAATTCTCCTCGAACTGTAAAACCAGAAACGCGATAAAACAAGATCAAGCAGGGGACCATATAAGTATATGCAACACCGAATCGCACTCAGTCAGTCTCACTCCGAATCTCTGTCAGTGGCTGTCACTTTGGGTTTCAAGAAAACACATGACTGGAAGAATCTATATCCAGGCATTCCCATTGAGGTACAATAATTACCCGGCAAAAGAAATGCTGCCCGTAGGTTCAGATTGTCCTCGAACGATAAACCAGAAACCCGTTATAATCAAAGTCAAACAAGGGACCAAGGTATATTCATACTAATCAACACCGACTCGCACTTAGTCAGCCTCACTCCGAATCTCTGCCAGTGGCTGGCTCCGTTGAGCTGAAGGCAGCAAGAAAATGTAGAGACAAAAGGGGGGAGACAACACAGCCAAGGAAAGAAAAACAGAGAAAGGAAACAGGCAAAAGACACCAACCCGGCGGGGCGGAGAAAGCACAGCAGAGAAAAACGGGGCAGAACCCAAGCCCAAAAAAACCACCACCGCAGGCAACAAGGAAGCAAACGACATCAACCAAAACCAGGCAACCAGCACCCAGGGAAGGGGATTAAACAAATGAAACTGGTTGAAGCTGTTGGAATGACTCTAGAAATTCTAGGAAAACTGGCCATGAGAGCACGTAACTGCCGTGATCATGGGTAACCATGAGAGCACATAACTGCTGTGATCATGGTGTCTGGTAATCCTGGGTTTTAACGAGTTGATTGCACTGCATGGTTGAACCTGGGCATGCATTCATATCTGCAAAGGTTTAAACCTGCGACAGGGCTCGGAAATGTGGCGAAACACATTGTGGCGGCCGAGGTCGCTAAAGTTCTGCGGTATCCAACGAAATCTGCTGATCAGGTTCCCCATCCCCGAAGAGACAGTACACGCGGGCAACCTAGAGGGATAGGCCACGAGGATGAGTTTCACACACTGAGTAAATGCAAAGGCATAAGATGATATGAGATGAAATGATTGCCTGGGCTGATGCGCTCACTGGTTAATTCTTAGACGGGTTAGTCTCAACATCGTGTTTGATGTGCAGTGGAAGGCTTTCACTCGACTTCAGCTGATGGTGATAAACACTGGGACTGGAACAGCTTGAAAGAACCAACTAGCTTAACCATTTTCTTGCTCGAATCGCAGGTACGTGATCCCAGCGTCCCAGGATCATATCACAAGCATTGGTTAGGTGTCTTCGCTGGCACCTGCCCTAACCAAGCTCCAGGTGCCCCCTGCAAGTACTTGTTACGTCCCTTCGATACAGGGTTTGACACACACACAGACACAGACACACACACGCACACAGCAAACTGCAGGCAACTCCTTATTGCGACCGTTTGGGGTTACTTGTCTGGCCATGTGTAGGCTCAGCTGCGCCGTGGAAAAAACAACAAGGGAGTTCAAAAGCCCTTTCCCGGAATTCAACTGGGCCAGGCCCCGCCCAAACCAACCCTCGAAGCTTTTCTGCGCTTAACCGCGCTCAGCTTCCACCGCCTGGACCACTTGGAGTAGGTGGTCGAGACCCTCCAAAATTTCGTCGTCCACTTCGACGATGGGGTCCTCTTCAGCTGCTTCCTCTTCTCCTGCACCCTCGGCCCGTTGCTCTTCCTGGTGGTCTTGCAGGACAAGCGCATCTGCCACGGCGCAGGTGCGGATCAGTACCTGAAGCCTTCAGCCCCCTGGGAGGCAGAGGCGACCAAACCATTTGGAACAAGTTCCGCCAGCTGACCAAGTCAGCCCAAAAGAGAATCCCTAAAGATTTCTCCGAGAGGAAAAAAGCCAAGTGGTCCCAGAGAGTGTCGTCATCAACGCGGCCTCCACGGGCCTGATCAGGCTGCCGCAATACTGTGAAGCTGTGGCGCCAACGCCGAACATGCCTCCAGCCCGTGCTTCCTTGGAGGACTTGCATTGACGGGTGCGTGGGCCGCGACTGACAGGGCTGGGATGGCGTCGGCCTCAAGCCAGCTCGCGCCGGCCCAAATGGCCGAGAAAATGCAGAGAGCCGTCATAGTCAGTGGAAGTCATCTCACAGGTCGGGCGGGCGTCAACACTAACGGGAGTACTAACTCAAACGTCTGTGCCAAAAATAACACGAGGGTTTCCTCACTTTTCGTCTCTTCTCTCTCTCTCTCTCTTCTCTCTGTTTCTCTGCGCTTCTCTCCCCACTCCTCCGGCCGCGCCTTCTGCAAGCGTCCGGCCCTCTTTTGGCGGGGGGTCAGGTCCATCTGGGACCTGCCCCCCTCCGCCTGGGCACCCGTGTGACTTCATCGGCCTCGGGGCTTATTGTTAACCCAGGCGGGGTCTCTATTCGAGGTCTCCATCACACGAGGGGGCTCCTTGGGTTGCCCTTCCAATTGCATTGTCTAGCTGTTGCAAGCCCGCTTGAAACTCAAATTTGAAAAGAAACGTCGGAAATAAGGTGTTAAGCCTGGATGGACTCTTCCATCAGCGAGGCACTGGCAATTTTTCACGCGCAAACCCCAAAAAGACAACATGTGTAACAATGAGATATACCGCAAAGTTTGCGGAAAAGAAAACAAAGCCAATTTCAAAATGAAGCTTTTCGCGCGCCAACGCTGAACCCTACTTGCCGCAAGCCCTTTTGAAAATTTAATTTCAAAAGAAACGTCGAAAACATGATGTTCGACCCTGGACCCTGTTCGTGCGCGGTTGCTGGATGCACCAATACTTTGGCCTATTTTCTGGCTGCATAAAATTAACATTTGCAAAAAAATAAACATTTATTAATTTTTTGGTAACTGTTTGCGACGGTCTCATTGGGAGCAACCTTCTTGTGGCAATCTGTTGTTGCTTCTTTGCATACACACTTTGTTTCAAACACACCTGCTCTCCGTGCGTACACTGCTACCTTGCATGTGGGCTCTGCGAGCAAAGCACGGCAGACATTGATTTTATATCAATTTTTCTGAATGCCTCCATTCACAGAGCATAAGTTTGGTTTCATTTGTCATCGACAAAATACCACAATTTGTTTTTATGCCCTGGCATATATATCGCTATTTACCATGTGGAAACCAAGATGCTCAGCTAACTGAACGAAATGTTGCGCATGCGAGCAACATGTCCTTATTGCAAAAAAAACAACCTACAGATAGGAAAAAATGCAAACAGGTGCGGACGCAAAACCAAGAAGAGGGGACGAAGGGGAAGAATGGTTATCTCAAATGACATGGGACCAATGGGCAGGTGGGTGTATGCCAACGAAACAACAGGTGTAAGATCACTGTCAAACAGATCGTTGAACTTAAACCCTAAACCCTATTGAACCTACAGAAATATCAACTAAAGATATACCCTAAACATCCTGAAACCCAAACCCTAAACCCTATTTCACCTACAGAGATATCAACCAAAGATATACCCTAAACATCCTGAAACCCAAACCCTAAACCCTATTTCACCTACAGAGATATCAACCAAAGAAATACCCTAAACATCCCCAAACCCAAACCCTAAACCCTATTTAACCTACAGAGATATCAACTAAAGATATACCCTAAGCATCCTGAAACCCAAACCCTAAACCCTATTTCACCTACAGAGATATCAACCAAAGAAATACCCTAAACATCCCCAAACCCAAACCCTAAACCCTATTTAACCTACAGAGATATCAACTAAAGATATACCCTAAACATCCCTAAACCTAAACCCTAAACCCTATTCAACCTACAGAGATATCAACTAAAGATATACCCTAAACATCCCCAAACCCAAACCCTAAACCCTATTTAACCTACAGAAATATCAACTAAAGATATACCCTAAACATCCCTAAACCAATGTATATTTAAGGGCTAATGCCTAAAACGACGCTCCCGACCGTTGCCCACAACCCTATGCTCTCGACCGTTGCCCGCAACCCTCCTTTCTTTCTTTCTTTCTTTCTTGTTTCTTTCTTTCTTTCTTTCTTCGTTCTCTCTTTCTTTCTTTCTTTCTTTCTTTCTTCCTTTCTTTCTTTCTTTCTTCCTTTCTTTCTTTCTTTCTTTCTTTCTTTCTTTCTTTCTTTCTTTTTTTCTTTGTTTCTTTCTTCCTTCTTTCTTTCTTTCTGTTTTTGTTTCTTTCTTTGTGTCTTTCTCTTTTCCTTTTCTTCCTTTGTTCCAAATTTCAAACTCAAAGCCGGATTTCTGTTATTAAACTTTTCTTTCGGGACTCAAGGGGTTCAGGCCGTTTTCCTCCAAATACTGCCCGGGGAGCTTTTGGAGCCTTTCTTTTTCAAATTCTTTGCTTGGAAGCCTCCAGAAGCCTTTCGAAGGTCTCAAAACCTTCCGGAAGCTTCCTGGAAGCCCACGAGAGATTCCTGGAGGCTTGCCAGGTCAAAAATTGCCGTGGCCGACGCGTCCGACCGGGAGAAAAGCTGCGCTGGAAGGCTCCGTGCCCCCCTGCAAAAATTTGGGTGGTCACGGGAACACGCCGTGCCCCCGGGCTAAAAAATATCGATCGGTCAAGGGTTGTCAAACACGTCAAAATTACGGACCCTCTGCTCTTAAGCTTTTCTTTCGGGAACAGAAGGTTCAGGCTGTTTTCCTCCAAATCTTGCCCGTGGAATTTTTGAAGCCTTTTTCAAACATCAAAATACAAAGCTTGCTGTGGTTGAATTTCTTTTCTTCTCTTGTTTAGTGCTGTCTTGTTGTTTCTCTCTCTCTCTCTCACCCTCTCTCTTCTTTTCTCTGCTGTGCAATTTTTTTCGCTCGCAAACAAAGAAAACCTTGCATGGCCATGTGTAGGCTCACTACAAAATCACTTCTATGTCCTCGTAAACCATTGAAAGCACACAACGTGCTTAAAACAAATCGTCATCATCTGACGAGAAGATTTCTTCGACCTCATCCTCTGATGAGACGACCTCCACAGCAGCTGCTTCTTCTACGTCTACTTCTACTTCAGCATCTGCCTCTGGGCCGTGCTCCACGAAAAGGAGGTGGAGAATCCAGCGGCGACCGTTTGGAAAGGAGACGATACCTCCAAGCTCATCGACGCCCATGCCAGGGATCTCTCCCCGCAGCCAGAGGCTCTGCACCAAGGGGTGAAAAACCGTGCTCACCACAACAGTGGGGACCCACCCGACCATGCACTCACGTGCGTTTTGCCGGTTGGTCCACAGCAGGTGGCCGAGCCTTGGTGTTGGACCGTCGTTGCCGTCGGAAGACCAGACCCGGCAAACGACTGTGTAGCCATTCCAATCCCAGCGGCGATGCTGGGGCGCTACCGTTTCATAAG
>VSDK01007915.1:59276-101893 GCA_009767595.1 Symbiodinium kawagutii | reverse complement strand
ATAAGTTCAAGTTATAAGCTCACAAGTTCAACAGGCACTATAGTATGTGCATCCCCTCTGCTGGGCCTGTTGTAGCATTGGCATCAATGAGCACGACCAAATGTTGTGGCCTGCCCTGCTTGTCCAGCACAGAATGCAGATGGTGCCACCAATGGCTGCGTGTGGCTGGATCATGGCCGGAGTGAGGAGCATGTCCTACGGCTACCCATAAATCGAGATGCAGTGCTACAATGTGCACTAGCAGTAATTGGGCATCTGAATGAACGATGGCAACGTCACGAGGGCTCAGGAAAAAGGAACGATCTGTAGCCCTCGCATATGGTTGTTGTAGGTTTATCCATAACTCGAGACCTCCTTGACCCTTGTCATGGCCTGTGCACACTCTCATGAAGGGCGGTTTGGCATAGCTAGCTTGAGGGGTGCGAGATTCTTGGACGCCTACAAAATTCAAGCCATACCCGGCAAATTGCTCTTGCAAATATGCCAGTTTTCCAGCAAATCCTGCGTGTCCTCGATACATGGTGCACACATTTGCGCTTGCAAAAGAAAGATGGAAATCAATCTGCATGTACGAGGTCTCTGCGACACCTACAGCAGGTTCTGGTGCCTCAGGTGGGAGTTGAGGAAAATTGTCCTGGAAACCTTGATCAGTCCAACGTGGGCAGTCAACGGTCTGAGACGTGGCCATCCACAATGTCATGCTTTTCTGTTGCCACACCTCAACATCAAAACCCTCGAGGGCTGGACTCAGCCGGTGTCGAACGGCTAATTTGACTAGCCGGTCTGCGATCTCGTTCCATGGGTCTCCTGCATGTCCCGGGGTGTGATGGCAACGGACTCCATTGGTTTCAACGGCGGCACATGCTGCTTGATGTAGCCCTCTTAAAATTCTCCCAGGCCTGTCATCAGCGGAGATGGATGTCTGTCCCTGTGTCAATTGCAAGGCACTACTCGAGTCTGAAACGAAGCATGTGGCAAGTTTGTGGTCCTGTCCAAGCCGCCAAAGATGCGCCCAGATGAGCGCTTCCTTTTCTGCATGAAAGGATCCTACCCGGTTTGTTCCGATATGCCGAGCTCCCTGGTAGTCTACACATCCTGCTTGCCATCCGAGAAGGTCCAAACATGGGTGGCCGTCGTCTGCCGAATTTCTTTCTCCAAGAACTAAAAAGCTCCATCCATCCGGAGTGAAACTCGGATCCTTGGGGTCTTGCGACTTTGGCTCACAATGCCATTGGCCTGGACGACTGCTGCCATCTGTGTAGATGAGAAACCGTCGGTATGCAGATAGGTCTGAAGCCGTACCTAAGTTTGACAAAGAGTCCAGGATGGAAGGCGGCAGGTCTTCTATCAAAGATGCAGGCAGATCTTGTCGCAAGAACGTTGTCATGCAATAAATCAGCGAGCTGATATCATCTTGCGAGACTCCTCCCAGGAAGCGGCATGTGGCCAAATTATTTTGTCCTTCTGCGACTTGATGATAAAGTCTCTCAGGCTGAACAAACGGCTGTGATGGTGGATGTACTGGGCTTTTGCGCTCCTTGGATGCTTGTGGTGCTAGCTGGGGGTCCGCCTGGAAGATCCATACACACTCAAGGTTGTCCATCATGGTACGTCGACATGTGACAACACAGCGTGGATATCCAGCTGACAGCATGTTTTTCATGATGGTGAAGTCTGTGACTGCAGTAGGGAATTTCCCACAGAAGTCTTTCGGCACCAGATTTTCTGGATGTCCATCCGCTATCACAATAGTGCCGGAGTCTTGCGACATATGCAGCAGAGCTACATTTCGATGCTGTGTGACCCCAGGCCACCAGACCTGTTGATCTGTGGAGATCGGAAAGTCCCATGGGCCCGTGGGATTGCTCTGCCATTGCTCCCAGCTGTGAAAAGGCACATGACTGATATCATACACTTGAATCACAAAGCCAATGTTAGGATCCACAGGCAGGAGGTCTTGGAGTTTCAGTGTGAGAGGTGTGGACCTTGGCCGCTGAACTTGAGCCACCGTTCCAGCTGTTAGGCGCGCAAGGTCTTTCTCATTGGAGACACCTTTGGATACACTTTCACCTGTGGAGAGTTGGAGAAACAAAGTGTCTTCCGTGTCTGAGGCTGTGTCCATGGGAAGGTCGGCCCCCGTCTCTTCGATGTGAACAGTGAACAGGTCTCCATGTCTGAAATCAACTGTCTCGTCCACATGAATCCAATGGTTTCTATGCCAAATGCTGCAAATGTCTTGCGGGAGAAGTGGGCTGCATAAGGCGGAGATACGCAAAGACTCCAGCACGTCTTGTTTGGTTCTGGGCGACTGCATAGAAAGTGCTACATGATGAAAATGGCCTCTTACTCTGTATGAACCCATGGCACTGACACAGTTCTCATATCCTCCTGGCACCTGATCAATGATGATGTGCAAACTCTGCGGCATGTATTCCGAACGCCAAGGTGTCGGTTGCACTAAGAACAGGCGAAAAGGAAGTCTGTCATCAAATCGGTCCTGCCACAGATTCCGAAGCTCTGTGTCCCACGTGCTGGGGTTTGGCGACACCAGCCATGTACGGCTTCCATGACACCTATCATACCTCTGGTGGTGCAAAAACCAGGTATGGATGGGAATGTCGTCCGTGCCAAAGAAGTCACCTAAGGACTGCCTGGCTTGAAGAATGACTCCTTGCCAGGGAAGTGCGTTGCGATCATGTACGGGAGGGTTTGGTGCTCCTGCCTCAGCTGTGGATCCTCTCATCGTTTGGCTGACTCGGACACATATATTGTGTCCTGGAATGATCATGTGCATGTTGTGCCGATCAATGAGCGTTTCATCACATGTGACTGTGCAGGCATTATGTAAAGTGGCACGGAAACAAAGCGGTCCCTGTCCTGCGATCAGAATGATGCCATATCGTGAGATGGGATTCACTGCTAGGACTGCTTGATGATCCCACTGCTCTGCGAACACTTTGGTGGATATCAGTGATGCTGTGAACCCGGGAACTTCATGTTGCACCAGCAAAAGATGGATGCATCGCTCTTGGCCTTCATTGGCAGGTGGGTGTGGATGCACTGGATAAAAGTGGACTGCTTGACCCGGATCCACCAAGTCCTGCCAAGCTGCAATCAAGGTGCGGCGCCAATGCTCAGGGTCCAGCTGGCGTCCGATGTGAACTGTCCGTGTTTCACGACTTTGGCCTCGAGTATCACCATGAAGGTAATAGGTCTGAAATATGGCTCCTTGCTGGTTGTGACTTTGGCGACTGACTTCATCCATGGTGTACCATCTCTGCAGTTGACTGATGGATCCTGAGTCGGAATCATCACTGTCTTGACGGGTAATGGGATCCGCTGGCACGTCAGACAGTGAACTGCTCTCAGTGTGAATTTGCCATGCATACGTTTCACTTTCTCGATCAGGCACAGGAATGTCAATGGCGGCGAGGTTGCATGTATCTGTGGCAGTGAGTCCTAACTTCAAGGCGGTGGTTTGCCAACGCAAACTGGCATCTGAGGACAGCTGTAGACTCTGCTGCAACAGGCTCATGATGTCTTGGCGACTATCAAACTGCTCATCTGCGATCACAGAAATGGAGGTACCTGAGTGCACATGCTGATGAGAATCATACATGCTACGACCTTGGAAGCTGACATGAGTACGTATTCCATCAGGAATGTGGAAAGCGCCATGTCGAATGACATACGGATGGTTGATCCAGCGAGCCGTACCAATGGCAAATCTTTCTGAATGAACTCTAGGAGTGACCTGCTCTGCATCCATGGAGATCAATACAGCTGAGCGATCTCCAACTCCTTGCTCAATGATCACATGGGGAAATTGACCATCCTCCCCTGGTAGAGTTGGCGGTTGTGGTTGAACTATGTGAATGCCAAAACTCTGTGTTGGATCAAGTCTATCACTCCAAAGTCCCTGCATGGTTTCTCTCCACAAACCTGGATCTGAGGGAAGTCGCACTAGACGAGGGTCATTACATCGATCCCATCGGTTGTGCACTATAAGCCAGGACTGGACAGTGATCTCTGGATTAAACTCGTCCACCTGTTGCAAGCTTTCCGGGTGGGACGTCACAGCGGAGTGGTCCGGCGTAGTGGAGTTGCCATCCATAGGTCTTGGGGGTCCTGGACTGGGCGGAGTCGGCGGTTCTTCAAGATCTAAAGGTAGAGGCTCCCCCGATGCATCTTGCGGCGGTGAAGGGAGTGGTGAATCTGCTGCGTCTGTCCATCCCCCTGCATACTGCAGAAGGGAGGTACATTGGCTGAGTCCTTCATCAACAATCCAATCATGCAGGTATGGACCATGAGGTCGATTCTCTGATGGTGCTACATGGATCAAAATGTAGCTACCCATGACGAATCTGCGGTGACTGGGATCGTCCTCTCCCCATATTTCATCTTCTACTCGAACAATGCATGTGCCTCTCTCTCTACAAACCTCTTGCAATCGAAGGTTGCGAAGGAGATCATTCCTAAAAAGAGTTTTCGGAAGAACATGCACTCTGTGGTCAATCTTGGTTTCAACCTCATGTGATGGATCCGACTGGTCTCGGTTGCGGTGGATCACAACGTCAACCATGACAAGGACTTCCCATGATTGCACAACATCTCGGTGCATTTGAATGACCAAAGGGTTGAGCCAACTGGGCATTCTGTACGGAGTGCCTCGGACTATGTGGATGTCCTTGATGGAGTCTTCCTCTTCATGAAGGCAATTGGCTATGTGCCTCTTTTCAGGGAATGCATAGCGAGCAGTGAGAGTACAATCCTGCCACTGCTCTCTGTGCCTGTAGAGGATCCACAGGGTATCATCCGTTCTCATTCCAATGTCATGGGAGCCACGAGGAGCTCTGCTTGCGGATGCACTTGGATGCTCACCTGGAGGAGACCTGTCCCTAGATCGAGAAGCAGTCCTGAGTGGCATTTCTCTCTGCATAAGCGAAATGGGATCCTCATCATCAACCCGGATCAACACGGCCATTGCTGACAGCGGTTCCTGGGAGGATGTGGGGTCCAGCAGAGAAGAACATATGGAAATGTCGTCACTGTGATGGAATGGTGCCCGAAATCTATCACTTGGACGGTTCTCGACAGAGCACAAAATGTGAGCTGGAGAACGATTCTCAAAAGCATTCTTGGTTTGCCCTTCTCCTTTCCATGGTTTTTCTGTCCATGACATGAGCCCATCTGTGGGTACCTTGAAACGGAGAGGATGATGTGGACGGTCAATCAAAACTTCACAATGCGAGTGAAAGTGAACTTGACGATTCGTGGAACTTGGCTGCTTTTTCTCACGGCTACTCGGTGCAGAGACTTGGGGCCACCTATTCCCACATGGTACCTCCAGTTCATACATCAATTCGAGAGCCTGCCACTGCGCTTGCCAAGGACTGAGAAATTCCGCTTCTGTGCAAATCGAATGGTTCCATGAGGAAAGAGCTATCCCACTCTCCCCCCACGAGTGGCTTGATGGCCACTGGCAAGTTGTCGACAATGCGCTCACTTGCCGGCCACGTGAAAAGGCCCTATCGCTACTTCTGTCTTGCCAGCATCCGCTCCAGAGGGTCCAGAGGGTAGCGATGGTACTCCATCCGTTCCTTTGCGTTGCACGGGATCTCCTGTTTTCAATCTCTTCTTTTCGTTTTCGTTCACGACGATGTCCTCCGTCTGCGAGCGAATCTGCTCGAGAGATGATTTCATGTGGGTCAATTGCTCCACTATCTGCATGGCCGGTTCTGCTCTGGCATCCTCCAGATCCGACATCTCTTCCAGATCCTCTGCAACTGCAGTCTCTGACTTCAAATGTTCGAACTCGGACTTCGCCTCGTCCAAGGCCTCTCTGGCTTGAGAGACACGATCTGCAAGCTTCTGATCTTCCGTCTGAAAGTCTTGCAGGTAGTCCTTCCATCGTTTGGTTGCATCCTCGATGAAATGTTTCCACTGTGAGTGATGTCGCATCCTGGCCTGATTGGCCAGCTGTAGCTGTCGTTTCGACTTGCCAACTTTGCTCACTGCAGTGTGTAGGGCTTGCACCGCATACTTGGAGTCCTGACGAGTCAGATCGTGAACTGCTGTCTGGATGTGTGTGGGCAATTGGTCTGAAGCCTTCTTGAGACTTGCGAGTAGTTCTTTGACTTGCGGATCTACCACTGTCGATGGGGCAGAATCCGTGGGCTGCTGTTTGATGTCCTGCCATGACGGTTCCCATGCAGGATTCTTGTCCTTGCCTTTGTACTTTCCAGCTCCCTTCCCTTGAGCTCCTTTGCCTCCTCCCCCAGTCTGTTTCGGCGACGGGGGTGGCCGGGCAGGCTTCGGTTTGGGCGAAAGGCTGCGAGATGGATAGTATGGCTGTTGCTTCTTCCAGTGGTGACTGCCAGCCGCTTGGCTGTGATCCCATTTCGGCCACTGATTGCCCGGAGGCTGAAACACATAGTCCGGGTCGTGGCACGTCTCCCATGGTTCCCAGCAGTCCTTGCACAGATTGTCTTGAGCTTTGCGCTGTAGTCCACAATATTTGCACTTCCATGGCGTGGCCTTGAAGTACTGCATCCTGTCGGGCACTTTCCAAAAACCTGGGTCGTTGGAATGATGAGTCGATAACGTACGCTTGATCCTGGCTAGTTGAGCCTTGGACAGTCTGAGGTTGCACCTCTTCCACGCTCCAAGTGATGCTCTGGCCTGGGCGCGCCTCCTCCGAAGGCGTCTGCGTACCGTTAGCGACTGTATGACACCAACAAAAAATGTACCAGATCCAGCTGAATCGCATAGACCTGGAAAACGAATTGATTACTTGGGTCGGCCAAGTCAATGGCAGCGAACCAAGTACCCAGGTAATTCGAAGGGCTGGGACCCTAATATGAAAGCCAGTGGAATCTGTCGGCCAACCTAATGGCAGCGAAAGATCCAGATGTAAGGCGACCACCCAGGTCACCCGCGGGCTATGGCTCACCCGCTCAGGTCACGGCCGAAACCCTGCAACCCTGATAGGGGGGCACCTCCTATCCGGGGCAGAGCCGAAACCTTTAAATACATATATATATATATATATATATATATATACGCGATTTTTTTTCTAAACAAACATTATGAGATATCATGTATATTTATATTTTCATTCTATGTACGACTTCCATAACTCCTCCCTGGGCTCCCAGACCACCACCAGGCCCTGCGGAGCTTGTGCGGCCGCGCGTTCCAAGAGGCGACGCTTGACGCCTCCTGGCACAAAGGGGGGACGTGGGATCTGGGTTGGGAAGGAAATGGAAGGAAGTCTTATGCAAAATATGAGTGGTGAGCAACATACCTGACAAATGGTTTTATATCACTTACTGCATATACCACATAAGTAAAACTATAGGTATAGTATGAAGCTCAACTACCTATATCCTTGTGATATATAGCAATATCATTGGTGAATATTTGCGAGGAAACATCTGATTCTAAGTGAGTATGTGTTTGACCAGTTTTTAATAGTTGATATACAGTATGGGTACGACATGGTGATTGGCCATAGCAAAAGGGCTAAGACATGTTGGTTTATGCTGATGATTGATGTTAACACCATAAGAGATGGTGAATAGCCATCTGATTCCATGTGAATATATGGTTGATAATTTAAACATACTCAATATATGACTAGGATATACGGATATACCTGGATATTCGTGATTTATTATTGACTATTGATATCAAAAAACAAAAGGTCTGGTGAACAAGCGTCTTAGTTAGTTGATAATGTTGACCCAGGATGAAGCTAAACCCCTGGTTGATTAACTGGGGGGGTTACCATTTCAAAGGGAAACCAGTCTGCTTTTAGGGGATACCCCCGAGGTGATCATCAACCAGGGGTGGGTCGCTTCATCCTGGGTTATCCGCTATTATTGCTGGTTAACATCGATCCATAGCCATATATCAACAATCAAACATCGGCCCCAAGCTGTTGGTCCCGCTTCCCACCACACGCCGGTTGCGGCATCCGCGCTCTCGAGCTTTCGCGCTCGCGAAGGCACCTGCGAGTTTCAGGAAGGTCTTGCGAGACGCGAAGAGTTCCATCTCCCGCAACCTCAGTGGTGGAGGTTGCGCCGCAGACTCCTTAGACGTAGCTGTTGCTGCTTGATACCCTCTGGTAAACTAACATGGCAATGGAAAATCCACCATAAATGGATGATTTCCCCGGGTTTCTCTACAAAATATGGTGATTTTCCATTGCCAGGTTAGTTTACCACAGGGTACCTGTACTGGGGCAAGTGCTAGGTGCTAGTCATGATGAATAATCCAGTAGTGATGATAATGACTATGACGGGCAATGTGCTGATTGACTATGGCAAAGAGTATTGAAGCAATGATTCACAAACCATTATCAATGGCATATAGAATTAACACATCGTATTAAAACCATTCATAAAATCCATTACAAAAAACAGGTTTCACGCCATTAAAACCGATTTAAATCATCACTATACCATCAAAATGTTCACCCTCCCTGCCTTTTCAAATACATAAATATTCCAGCTGTTGAGACCTGAATTCCCAGCCAATTTTGCATACACTTGGTGTTAAGCCGTAGAAATATCAAGCGGTCCTGGTCCTACACACACATTTACAGAAATGACATAAAATGACCATGAATGGAGATTGGTTGACACTGAGTACTGTTTGCAATTGCCCAGAGGGTGCTAATCAATGATATCATTGAAAACCGTATGAGTACAAAAACACAATTTTGATGATGGGCTGGTAGCAATGCCTGTTGATGGTCAATAATTCAGATTTTGCCAAGCTCAACAGTATTGTCTACTAGTTGGTCGTACCCAAGCATTGTAGCTCCTGGTTGTTGGTTGCCAAATCTTCATAGGTTTAACCGGCAACAACAGCCCGGCATTGATCAACACTTTTACAGTGAAGGGCTTTGAGGATCACGACCCAAACAACAATCGTAAGTCTTGGTGAACACACACTTTGATAACAATTATCAAGGAGTCATTTGGGTGTTTCTCCAGCCATAGGGAACCCCAAACTTATTGTTGCTTTACTACTGTAAATGGTTAAGAGAGGATGATTTAGGAGTACCTCTATTTTGACAAACCACCATTTGAGATTATGTTGAATGGTCATCCATTTCTGACCACCAAACACAGCTCATATGATATGCTATTTTGAATTCACAGGAATACAAGTAGAACAAGTGTACTTTACAGTTTTCAGCCCTATATTGATAAAGGGTCCTTACCACTTAGCACTTACCACCATCATCATGACCAATTGGTGTTTTCTCACAGCCCTGTCCATCAAGTTGATGCATTCTTAAAAGTGGACCCAATGTTACCATCAACAACCAGCATCAAAAACCATCACCACCACCAGCCCACTCTTAATGATGTTTATCATCTGGCTGTACCCAAATCCCACCAAACAAACGAAAATAAACGGCTTTGAAAGGACTGGCGGAAGTTCCAACAGGTAAGTCATCAATGGTGAGACATAGCGAAGCACCGAGGGGGGTTTGTAGACAGCTCTAACTCTGGAAAACAGCTCGGACATCAAACTCCGGAAGTCCCACTGCCCTCAACAATGTCATGACCTATGAGTACCTAACTGGTAGGTACACCTCCGTACACAGGATGGCGTACCCTCTTTGATCTAGCAATCCAAGATCCACCATTCATAGCTGGTTTCCCAGGTCTTCCTATTCAAAACATGCGAATTTCCATTGCCATGTAAGATTGCCAGAGGGTTGCGTAGTGGCAGATCACCCAATGGCTTGTGGCTCACCGCATGGCCCAGCAACACATCCTCAGCAGCCCAGGGAAAGGCATTGGCCGCCAAATGCCGCAGCAGTTCGAACTCCTTCCGCCTCCAAAGGGCAGACCCCCGGTCTTGCTGGCTGGTGAATAATGAGGTATGGTAAGGTTGACAATGGTGGTTCATGCTGGGTCATTTTAATCAATAATGATGTTGCAATGATAAGGCTCCATGGATATACCCTAGATATTCCGCTAGCTGATGGTTGATGAGGATTAATAGTGGTTCATGATGGCCGTTAGCGTGTTGATGCCATGTTTGGTTGTTGCTTGGCCCGTATGGCTCGCCATAAGAACCAAATGATAGCTGGTAATTTGATATTTGTACCGGTACACCCTGTCAACAATCGTATGTCTTTTCAGCGTATTACCTTTCAAAAGTAAATCATTAAACCGTAGTAATCAGCTCATTGTGAAGCCGATTCACCATTGGTTGGACCCCCATTGCTGTTGCTTGCTTGGTCATGATACCCCAACAAAAACAAACAGCCCATAATCATTATCCGTCGTTTGTTGGACTGGTCATTGATTTGTGGTATACTTACTGGCATCCATGGTGTCTCAAAATTGCCTAGAAACGAGCACTATAAAATGGTCGCAACGGCTGGGGGTTCTTGCCACATTTGTTGGTGCTATATGGTATGTTTGCCAAATTTGTTTGTGGTATATGGTATGTGGGTATTGACACCTGTCATATCAAGCTAGAAATAGTGTTTGGCTGCAGGTAGTTCCTTCATGTCATGTCTTCTAGACATCCATCGTACACAACATATGCACGTCTATATGTATACAATAGTATTGTGAAAACATTTTTTCTAGATGTACACATACCATGTCGGGTCATTGCCCCTACAACAACTGGATCTGTCATGGTTAAGCATGATATTAAAGATGGATCATGCCATTTTCCAGCATCATTACTGTAACCACCAGGAATTCAGCTTAAACATAGTGAGCAATTATGAGCCATCTTTGACCACTACCATCGCTAACCAGAATCAAAAACTATTAGTCATCATAACCATCGATATGGATAAGCCAGTGTATAGAACCACCTAATGTTATATCATGAATTGACTAACTATCATCCATTGTCATTCATGATTTGTCACTACTATAAGCATGATCAGCCAAAGACACTAATCAACCATCATTCACCAAGATTGGCTGATAGTGGTCAACTCAATGTCACTAACCCGTTACCATCCACTACTATAGTTCTTAGTCACCACTGCTGGTACCCTTTACCATCATGGATTATAATCTATGACATTGTATTACTAAGAAGTTGACCAACTATAAACATCATGTATACTACTATACATAAATATTCATGTATATGACTATACCATGTGTATAGTAACATTAAACATCATGGTTGACCAACTATACACATGAAGCATCAAAAATCATCGTTTCTCCCAGCAGCCACATATACATAGTCGTGTGCTGCTTCAGTGTCGTTTCCCTACGTTGTACACTGAGGCATTTTCTTCGTTGCTTGGACGTGGACGGCTGCCCTGCTGGGTGTATGAGTGATTGAGTATTATCATCCCCCATTCCTGCTTCTTAAAACCACTCACTAGAAATGATCGACCATCACTAAGCCACTGTTCCGTACTCGCTATGATTCTTGGAGATTATCCCCCATGATTGATGGCCAAGACTAAACCCACCAACTTATAGTATTTCTTGTTGATTATCATATCCCATCATTACCTATAATTGGGTAAATCACTATCATCAACCATCAAACCAGATCATCAAACCATTAAACCATATCAAACCAGTCACTCCAACAGCAAGGTTGGTAATATATCACCAACCAGTTGATTCACCAACCATATCAAACCTATACTAAACCATAGCAAGGTTGGTTGAATCACCAACCACCCAGCGTTTCCTGTTGGTCACTGGAGCACCTGTCTGCCGTCTTGTCAGGAGGTCCCTCGCACAGCGCACGCTGCAAATGCTGCAATGCTTGGCGAATCTGCAGCGGGCAGGGGACCACGTGCTGGGTCGGGTGGATGTAGCCACTACAGCAGGGAGTCATATGGACATAGCTTAAACATATGATTTGTTGTAGGATAGTAAGGTTCAATATCTAGAATTTTCGTATGGATATTGAGGTATATGAAATCGTGAAGGAATATTGAGGTTTACATATCAATTATGATATGGATAGAGCTGCTACAACTCAAATAATAGAATCTTAGTACAATGTTGGCTGGTCAGGTAAATGTAGGTGGATGTTAAGGTTGGCTGTTGGTAAAGAAACCCTGGGTGGCTTGATGATTGTGTCAGTTCTTGGGTGGCAAAAACCATCGCAACATCTGTCGGTGGTTCAGCTGGTCGCAGCAACGTTGGGCAGCAAGCTCACATGCTCAGGCTACATATTCATCTATAATTATCAAAGATGTTTCTGCGATCGAAGAATTCCCACTTCCCCAATACCCTGTGGGGTTGGCTGGGCCATGATCATGGTTGAAGGTCCTCCAACTTCTGGTAGTGATACCCCTTGTTTTCCTGCCGTACCCCAGTGCTAATGACAAGTGGGGCTGCCTCCCGCAACAAGCGACCCTTTGTCCACGACCACACACCAAAGTCGGGTACGCTTCGGTGGCGTCGTTAAGTTGGCACTCTCTTCGTCGACATGCCGGAGGCTCAATGAAACGGTCAACGCCCAAGAAAGCTCAAGTTGACACCGGTTGAAACTCTCTGGTAAACCAGGCTGGAGGTGGAACATTCGCGAGCTGAAGCTGATTAACTCATCGGTGATGTTCAACTTTCCCGTTAGAGACTGTCAAAGGGTCGAGACCTACCTGGCCACTAAAATGAACAGCTTCACCAGTATTTGGGTGATCTTCAATGCTGCGTAACAATCCGCAGCAAATAGGCTAAATTCAAACAGCAATGAAACAAGAAAAACAACAACAGGCTGGTTGCTAAAGTTATATACCGTATATACCGTATATGGATCGATATGAATATGTAACGTAGTTTGTGTGCTCTATTGTGCTCAAAAAATCTTTACTTCCATCTGAAACATTAACAGCACCCCAATTCAAATAATTCGCTACCATCAACACTTGCAACATGTGCAATGTGTGCAATCCCAAATAATCACTGATAACTGCGAGAAGCAACGCTGCATCCTTGGCAAAGCTGGGCCCATGAACACCTCCCAGCATGTGTAGACATTGACTGGAAAACACAGGAAACCTTGCACATTTCTATGAAACCGACAATCTGTAACGTCTCAGCGTGGCAGCTTCCGGTAGTGTTGGGTACACTTCTTGACCACCATTGATGCCACTAAATGCTAGTTGCTGGCGAAAATTAGCCCTGCAAATAGGCGCAAGTCAATCAAATAATCATCTCTAGGTTCATCTCCATGGTAGGAAATCAACCACCCCTGGCTCTGAATCGCTCCCAACCAACAGCTAGCAATACCATCGTTGCACTCAGAAACGCAACAGTTGTGGACTTGACCCAACAACGGCCTTCAGCATCCTGGTGACTACGCAGGCGCGTGATGTCACACTGCATTTCATGGAACCGTGCGCGGCAGCAACGTGCGGGCCAGTGAAGTCATACCTGTTCATGGTGCTGCATGTTGCTCAGATATGGTGACATGACGCGGAAAATAGCTCTGCTCTGAGGTCCCCCGCCACCGTCAACAACTTACCATGCTGGTACGATAGGCCTCTTGATGGATACCCGTAGCAAGTGGTTGTTGTCATAGAGATTAATTAATTAATTTGTTTACATCTTTCGAAATTCATTGCATACATGCCTTCTCTGTACAGATCGAGGGACAAAGATCTGTTGAGTCGTAGATCTGCGGATCTGCTGGGTATCATCCAGTGCTGTAGCGTCTATCGTCGTGCCACGTACTTCTCCTCGACGCTGCGCTGCGCCCGGCAGCGACCACAACTCACGCCGAGTCGCGTCGAAACTCAGAATCGGAGCCCTCTCGGCTCTCCAGGCAGCACCACAGCTCCCCTTGCTCCTCTGATGTCCAATGAAAATCATCCACCGTTGGACAGATGGTGGTTGATGCAACTGATTCATTGTGCTCAATAGCTTCTTGATAAGCAACAGTATTGACATCGCCCGCTGTGTTGTTGATACGTGATACTGTGATACAAGCAACAAGAAACACCATTTTTGCTTCACATTCACACAGAACCGGGATCGCACAGTCATGATTCATGGGCCAGCAGCCATGGAAACCCACAGCTGCTCAGCAAGAGCTTGTGAAGTAAAAGCTGGTGAAAATGCAAACAAATACATGTTTTAGTTTTATCATGCTGTTTTTGTTTTTTCCGTTGGCATGCAGAAATACAAAAAAATACCTCTGAGATACCCATAACAAAACGCCATTTGTGCTACCAGTTTCCCAGCTTCCCCACTGGTCACAAAGCTAATGAACTAATCATCAATGAACTTGCTCACTTGTTCACCACTTCTGCTTACTGATCAATTGTGCTGTCACAAAAGCGCTGAACTGATCTATGGCATCGACACGGGATCTGCCAGGGCTCGACGTTGTGCGTGGCTATGAATCATGGCTAGGATAACAGTGGTTGTTCATCTTGCCTCAGGATCCATTCAAATATTGTCAATATGTGTTAATGGATGGTTGGTGGTGGCTTATCTGCAGTAATAGTTCTTGTAGGCTATTGTTAGCGGAATATGCTAGTCAAATCATTGCCCATGACTGATCACCACTGTCAACACATATCTGCATGTTTGTGCAAACAAAACGTGTCACATAGTGTCAAAATATCTTCAATGAGAAAACGTGTCTACAGTGATCACATTAGAGTGCTTGATAGTGCAGAATTAGTCTAGATTCAACCCATACTTGTTTATTCACATTTATCTATATAGAGATATTGGCATATGATGCTAGATCCATGTGTGCATACACATATCCATAGTAAAAGACCACCCAAAAACTGCCCTCAGGGGGGTTCACCACCAAATCTAAAGGTATATTAAGCTGGGTCATCATGTATCAACAACGGGGAGCTGCAATCATTGTAAAGGTGCGGCCATTCCCTGTAAACTGCAGCGACTGCGGAGACTGCAGGCTCAGCACAAATGTTTTGATTCAGCATGGGGAAATGGTCGATCGTCAAATGACAATCAATATTTGTTCTGCTGTAACAGCTGCACAAGTATCACCTAAGCAACTTCAACCGAAACTCACCACTGTTGTTTTCCTTGAAGATCCAGTTCCACCCATTGTGTTCATTGATGTGAACAGCTGCGAGCACATCCAAAGCTGGCCAGTGCTCTGTCAGCAGTGTATAGACAAGTGTAAATACATATACATCCATGTATATATATATATATACATACACACATTCTGATTGTTGTTGCTGCTGGTGGTGGTGGGGGTGGTTCACCACCAACAACTCATGCTTTAGCAACCGTTGCAATAGCCAACTGATCTATGGCTATCGGCTATCTCACCCTCTCTGAGCAAATAGGTGCATTAAGCCTTGCAATATCACATTCTTATATGTCAAATGGTGGGGCAACAAAAATGTTGCATATATATATATATATCAAATACTACATGAACGATGGCAATATATTACACAAATGAAGAAGATATGATTATATCAATCTATTAAGGTCGTTGCATATATCAAGTAGATGAGACATATGGCCCTCTTGTGCTGCATACTGCTCTTGAACAACACACCAAATGGGTGTTTCTCAAAATAGTCATCCAATATTGATCATTGCTTTACAATAAACCATTTTTGGGGCCCCCTATTTCAAGAAACCAGTAAATAGATGCATCCTTCCTGCAACAGTGAGCAACAACCTGTTGTCCCAAAGAAATCGTTTGCGCGCGCCTATGATTGGGTCTGTCGGCTCCTTTGGAAAGGCAACGTCAAATTATGCCTGGCAGTTCTTGAAACTGTCGGGTTATTAAACATTCCAATAGCTTGCAAGCCACATTGCACCCCTTGAACGCTAACAGAAAACTTGGAAAGAGCCTCCTGAAGCATCATTTCCCTGGAGAAGCCCATGATGTTAGGTCCCATGTCAGTTACCCAGGGTGTACACCAATTTATGTTATCAACAGCTGCAACCAAATATGTGTGAGCCTGTAGCCACGCTTGCAAGCAGCCAGTAAAGCAAATGGTCCTCCGACGTGTCGATGGATTACACACATTCCATGTATCAGCACTTGTCATCATATATCAACATGTGCATGTGTATGTGTATCTATATATATATATATATAGTTAAATCATCATGTGCTATTGTATGATTTGGATGCATGCATCTACCAGAAACATGTATAGTGTATATATTTGATTTACCACATTGACTGTATGTATGTATGCATGTATGTTTAACAATACATACCCAACAACATACAACCATATCTCACCACATCTACCAACATGTTCATGTACATGTGAAACACACATGTCTATAATGTATGTACATGTATGTGATTAAAAATTTATGGGGTTTGTCAAAACAGGAGTCCCCCTAAATCATCCAATCTAGTCGTTTGTAGTACCAAACCAACCATAACTACGAGGGTCCCAGATTTTGAGAAACTCCCATATATGAGCGGTTGGCAAAATGTTTGTTCCTAGGAAGCACCCTATGACATCAAAAAGGTACTCCCAATTTAACAAATGAATATGTAGAATTTCGGCAGCCAATCATATACAGTAGATTTCACCACATGCACTTGCTTGTTTCATCTTGTTTCTACCTTTAGTGGTCAACCATCGCCATGACCAGATCTCAACGGGAGCCAGGCCAATGGCTGGTGCCGCAAGGTACTTGCAATATATGCAATTCATCAACAAGAACAGCAGGATATTCCAACAACAATGTTTATATAGTATCAAGTAGTATTGTATGGTATCATATCAATAATGTTTAAATGTTTTTAATCAAGGGGATATCTCGGGAGATATACTATAAAATCGTCAGTAAAGGTAAAGTATTGTATGTGGAAATATTGATGCATAAAAAACATAGCCACTCCTCTTGTCTCCTATTGTCGTCCAAATGAATGATGTGTTCTTGGGCAATCTGTAATCACAAGTTGATTCAACATACATACCTAAAAAAAATAAATAAATACAAATATATATATATATATATATAAATAGAGATGCAGCAATTATTCTTCGTTCTTCTATGTGTTTTTCAATATAGATGTCTACTTCCGTTATTGTAAAAACTATGCATCAGGCACCATGGGTAGACCCCAATCCTGGCTTGCTTTCCTGGTTTTGACCTATCGATTTTGAGCCATCTCCGTGAGACTGTATACTGTACCCATGGATTTCTGTACAAATAAAAACAATACACACACACATACATATTTATATATATATATATAAATCATAAATCATATACTGTTCATTTACAAAAAGCAGTTCAAACAAGATCAAATGCTTGATCTGACATACCTACCCAATCCAGGACTTCGTCTCTACGTCGAAAGGCCGGTTTCGTTCGGCCGGCAGTGCGCCGCGCCCGGGGCCTCAGCACCCTGCTGAGGCTCACATTGACAAGGCACGAGTCGTGCCACCTGTGCGCCATGGAAAGGACGTCCTGGACATATCAAGTTGTGGACATGTAGATGTAACCATATATATATATATACATACATACATATAAATAGATATGTTTATATGTATATGTGTATTTTAATGTGGTTATAATATGGATATTTATATGATATATGTAGATCTTTGATGTAGGTGTGTATATCTATGTTTATGTCAATGTGATTATAATATGGATATGCATATGTACATGTGAATACTGATAGTATTGAGAGACATCGCACAACATATAAATACATGCATGTAATTCCATGGATGCAATCGCCAACTATCGCCAACTGATACGATTGTCACATCTTTATCAACTCTGTTGTTCGTTACTTATCAATTATATGCCCTCCCTCTTGACATTCTCGATCAATAACCAACCTTCTCCCATGACTAAGCATGATTGAGAATGATACCTCAATTAGCGCTAAATCATTGATGATGCCCATTAATAACCATGATGATCCAAGTATGGAATATCTTTTTAAAACACACATGTTTTTTCATGGAATCCGTGTGTCTCGGGAGTTCCTCACATTGCCTCAGGCAGTCGCCAGGGAGATGTGAGCCAAGTGGACCTGGACGACCAGAAGCCCGCGGATTCATGTTTATCAATCAGGGTTCAAGGGTTAATAATGGCAAACATTCTGGGATTGATGGTTGATGATGGTTAATTGAGGATGGTTGATGATGGTTGATTCAGGATGGTTGATGATGCTTGATATTGGTGAACTAATGATTGATTAGCAGTGGTTAATAGTGTATCTGCCAAGAATGCATGGTCAATGGATCATTTGTGAATGGTTGACAAGACCATACAAGACCGAACCAATATTGATGATGGGTCATGGTGGTCGATGATGAAGTGCTGCTTATTGATTGAACATGTTTGTTCGCAATGGCTTGATGGATGACAATGATTAAAAGTGATTGCTGGGGCAGCAACCAACCATGGGATGCAAGCAGTGCTCGGTGGTGTACCAAGCTTCATGGTTTACCACTACCCCTTGAAGCAGGGGCATCTTGGATACCCCGCAGCCACCATCCTCAAACATAGTCACCAATGGTCAGAAAGTTCTCTTGGACATGTGACTTCAAGCAATTGCTGGCTTGATGGTAAGATGGAACATTCGAAAATCCATGCTTCTTCCTCACCGGTCCAGCAGTCTGCTACCAAATCGTTTAATTAAAATTGACAACGCCCACCAAACAAAGTAATTACACTGGTTGGTTTTATCATCCCGCATTTCAACCTGGTGGATGATGCCCCAACGATGCCGTGTTGCCATTACAATTATTTTTGGGCAAATATTTTGAGAGCAGCGTCATTCAACACGATTTTGACATAGCAGAGCTTTCCAAGTCTTCAGCGTACCATTCCAAGCACTGTGAACGATTAGTTGTGACAAGTACTGTGCAGTCCCCCCCACCTAGTGCAAACACGAACGCACAGGTGGCTTGGCCAAGGAACGCACAGCTGATCACCGCAGCTCATTTTGAATGGCTCCTTTGGCAATGCCATGAGTTTCTCCTTGGCCGATGGCAGGCTTCAGAAACATGCTTTTCCCCGATCTGGCCAAACCCAGCCTCACAACATAAATGCCAATCTCGCTACAAATGCATGAGTGCAATATAGAAAGTTATTACCAAGATGTGGACATTTCAATTTTCATATGGTGGTTTCTTGAAATAGGGGCAGCCCCCCAATCATCCAGCATTAATCTAGTAACAAACCAGCCATATTTAGGGCTCCCAATATCAAGACCCATATCATACAACCCACACATCCTGTGTGCCATGAAATCTGAAACTGGTGGTACCTTTCTCCCATGTCCCTGGTGACACCACACACTGGCATCGACCCAGCCGTGGAGGCTTGGAGAATCGCCCAAAATCAATTCATACCTCTTCTGTGCTTCAGCAACGCAAGTTCCATGGAACCATGTCGACTCTGTTGGATAAAAGGTTTTTGAGTGCTTGCATCTGAGTATTGCTATGTATTCCTATGGTTCTCACTTATCAGTCGTTTCTATCCGCTGCAAATTGATTATGTGTGAGCTTTGTTCCCTGAATCTCCGGGATTTGCAAGCGCATTACCCACCAGCCTTTGGATACTGCTTTCATTGAGCAACATAGTTCCATGTCAAGCTGGTAGTCACCCAGCGACAATCAATACAATTCTCCAACCAAAAAAGAGAGGTGTGAATATACCAGTATAGCAACCAGCTAGCCATCTACATTTTAAAATTTCAAAAAAGTGTGAGTCCCAAATCACAAGTTTTCACGCATCGGAAGCTCAAAATCAGCCACGTTTCATCATACTCAACCGTCAATCAAAATAATGAGCGATCAATAACCACCAATATCCACTATCATCACCCATGACTGAGTTGTGACGATTCACCATTCTTTGGCACCATAGAAACTTATGGAAAAAAGAAAATTGGATGCTGCGATCCCTCGCCATGTGGCAAAGGAGTCGTCGGTGGCAAAGATAAAGGCCAAAACTCGGTTCACGTAGGTCACCTGAAGGTTTCAGCCAGTCGACCTACGTGTGTTTCGGCTTGGTGGCTAGTTTAGACATGGTTAATTAGCGGTTTACCATGGTAGTAGTGGCTAATCACAGTGACTGTAGCAAGATAATTTCAGCAGTATTTGTCCAGGAAATGGCTGGTTTGTCTAGCAAAATCGAGCTGGTAGACCCTTAGAGCTTGGTGCTCGAAACAAGGGTTTCGAACGTAGATTGATTTTCCCATCAGCCAAGCCAGTGACTCAGTGTCTTTTGTTTTCTTCAGTTCTGTTGCTATGTGTGAACAGTGACATGTAGCAGGTTGATAAACACATTCATATGAATTTCATATATATATATATACACACGCATACATGCGCATACGTGGGATAAATGGATACAAAATGATACAAATGTGGACGATACAGGTGAGAAACGAAACTACGTGGGCCCAAGTCGTGGTCAAATTATGTACAATGCCTATATAGCGCAATCATGTTCCCTAAAAAGCAGCCACTTCTCATGTTTGGACCAACACCGCCCATGCAAATGGTACTCAATCCCTGATTGATTACAATCCTTGAACGAGAGCCACCTAAGAAACCTGTAAACATTCCTAGCTAAGGTTAGCAAAGGTATGCTTCCCAAGCAGCAAGAAGTCGCAGCGAGTAGTCTACGTGATCCACCACGATCTCACGCATGAGTTAAAGTCAACCAAATGTAGAGACCCGCCCAACCAGCTGATACTGGTATCACCAACTGACAACCTAAACCAACCAAACACCCAACCACCTAACCACCCAACCATCCAACCATCCACTGGACCGAGATTAGTATGACCAGCCTGATCCAAGCAAGCACCAGTTTTTCGTTGCGCCCTGGAGCCAAGCGACGGATTCTGCCTGTTCCCCCGGCTTCACCATTCGAATGGCCGCCTGAAATGGTGGCACGGGCCCGGCGGCGGGCAGCCGGTTGTGACGCAAGGAGCGGTGGGATATTTTTGAGGATCCTTTTCTGGAGCAAAAATCTGGAGCAAAAATCTGGAGCAATGTTTTTCTAGATATGTTTTCTTTGTAAATATGTTTTTTGGATATGAAAAAATCTGAAGGGAATGGTTCGGAGGATTTCTTTTGGAGGAAGGTTTCTGATGGAATGCTGTTGGGAGATGCAATCATACGGTATTGGGGTTAGACATCAGGGCCTTTGGAGGAATGTTTTTGGATCAAGCAAAATGTCTGGAGTTGATTGGAACATGATACAACCTACAGCACCTTCAAATACGTGGGATACGCAAGCGCCACACAACTTGCACATTGCAGATCGTTTCTGGGGCAAGAGTAACTCTGAGGTGACAAGCACTCAACATATCGACCTACCCCACGCATACTCACATCGGCTTCGATGGGTAAAGGCATCAAACATTTTCAAATGGTAAACGCATGTCCACAATTATCAACCTGCATGACCCTGAAATGTGTCCTGACCTGCAAGTCATCTTTTGTCACATCGCCGTACCTGCGCGATGCGCGCCGGCAGTGGACAGGTTGCAAAGTGCACAAACTCAAAGTTGGGAGGCGGTTTCCCACCGCTGAAGTTTCGACATGATCAAGAGATGTGGTGCCTTTGGTAAGATCAGTTGATGGTTGATGGTGGGTAGGGGTTGAGCACCAAATGATAGGTCTCTGTTGAAATGTCCATCGACCCATCTTTTCAGTTCTTGCCACTGACAAATTCCTTCCTCTTTCGTTGTCATCGAGCTATTGGCTCGACTGGTTGGACATCTACCATGGCTATCCATGGCTGTGGTAACATGGGGCTGCCAGCAGCATAGCAATGCAAGTGCCAGACCCAAAATGCTTCCAAAAATAAATAAGCACGCCAGTGCAAAGCCATTATTCCAATTATTGTGATGAATTGATGAAGAACAAAACATCTTGAAACCATAAACTAGTAATTAATCACTAAAGTGATCGTTTAAAAAAACAATCTAAATGATGATCACCACGCATTAACCACAATTAACCATCATCAGCCAATATAGAACAATCATGAACCATCAACCTGCAACCATCAAATCAACATCATTGACTTGGCGCATCACGGCATCACACCATGGGTTGCCATCCCCCAATGCCGTCCCCGAGCCGCGGCGCGACCGCGCACCAATAGACACACTTCTCTTCGTTTCCGGTGATGGGATCGTCCCCCTTATCCTGGCTACCGGGTGAACCCAAGGCAACCTGGACCTGGTGACTAGGGTTAGGTTGCCCGGGTACCGTTAGATGGCTTAACCAGGGTTGATTACCAAATGACACCAGGGTTGACTGCCAGTTTACCGGGTGACAATAGTTGTACTGGTTTGTTTTTGACTTTTTTCCCCTTAAGTCCTGCCGACAACGGGGCATACTTACACCCTTGGTACAACCAGGTGTCGATTATAGCAACCCATCAGGAGGACATCCAACCATGGGTTTGATTGACCCAAACGAATGGGTTAACTATAGGGGAATCACCATTATAGCAATCAACTCAATGGTTTACAATGGTACAACCATTAGTTTGGGTCAATCAAACCATTGAGTTGATTGCTATAATGCTACAACCATTCATTAACCCATCAAATGGTACTTTCTCAAAATGGGGGTACCCCTAAATCATCCTTTGTCAACCGTTTATAGTCATAAACCAGCAATTTTGGGGTCCCCTATTTTGAGAAACCACCAAATCACCATCATAGCAATCAACTCCATGGCAACGTCTCGGTTCCACGAAGAGCTATCATGGCATCTCCAACGCTCGTAACAGGCGAGCGGAAGGCGCTCATGCTGACGACGGAGCTCCCGATCAAAGCTGGGGATATCAACCGGTTACTCATCATCATCACCACCATCATCATCATCATGAGCATCACCATCATCATGATCACCATCATCATGATCACCATCATCATGATCATTGTATACAACTATCATGACTTGGGGGAATCACCAACAGTTTGCACTCCTCTTGCCACCTTGTGCAGACTACGGTTCAAACCCGCAACCAAACATGATCCACAAAACGTGAGGCAGAATGGCTCAAAATGGCCCCCACTTCCTGCCTACTGACCTGTGGCATATCACGATGACTAGCTGGCCACTCTGGATGCTATGTTGCCTGATTGGATAGCAAAAACATCTCTGGTAGGAGCAACAACTTTGAGGGGTATCATCCAAAAAGTATCATCACCTTCTACTGGCTGATGCAAAGAGATAGGGAACCTTTCAATAATCCATCCACCATGATCAAAATCTCTCCGATTGTTGGTTTCCAGCAGCTGTTGATAGGAGTTGTTGATACGTTCAAGGATATGCCGCCCTGATTGCCATTTCAAGGATGAGTTCAAGGATTGGTGGTTTCTCAAAATGAGAGTGCCCGAAAATTTTCAAGGTTTATTTCTTTAAGTAGTTCAGTGACAGATCTGGGGTACCCTGTTTTGAGAAACATCCAAATAACCTTGGCTGAGAATGATCATTTTGTAGTGCTGGCTGGTGGTTGATATGGCTGATGATCATACTACAAGTGGCAAATGAAAAAAAACACAGCGTAAAAAAAAGGCGAACAAAAAACATTGAACATATGAACATGGCTACTGAAACCACACATCATAACAAACAACCTACTAAAAACCAACATCATGGCTACTGATGGCTACTGAAAACACACATGGCAAAAACGAACGTCACAACTAAAACCAACATCTCCTTCAACGGGGCACCGTTGCGCACGGTGTCCAAACACTGGGATCTCGCACGGTTCCCCTGGCGAGCTGCGTCAACACTTCCTGAACCGCGGAACTTGCGGTGCGGCTTGGACCCAGAATTCTCTGACCTCAAAAGGCTAAGCTGTTGGGAGATCCTACATATGGCTATGGGTCAATATTAACCAACCAACTAATGGGACAATGACCAACCAATAACAAAGGAAAACAATGGTTAATTAAAGGGGAACCAGGGGTACAGGGTTTTGACCCACAGCCATATTAATCTATGGGATTGGTAGAAAATCAATGTAGGACTAATCTATGGGATTAATATAGGATCAATACAACCCTCTTATTGTACACTGTTAATCCCATATTAGTCCCATCTTAAGGCAATATGAAGGCAATCTGTACACTTTTGGTCAACAATTCCCAAGCGTTGGAATCACTTGGACGCGCTCTTATTACTCCCAGTTATTACTCAGTGACGCCCACCTTCTCGAATCTCCATCTCCAACAAAACCCTTCTTGGGTGGCAAACCTGGGTGCAAACATTCCTGCAAATGTTGTGATCCTTGGTAACAAGCCAGTGGGCACCTACCTGTCGTGAATTGATGAACCATACGGACTAGCTGATTGGTCAGTTGACGGGCTTTTATTTCGCTGACTGGCTCGTTCATATTCGGATCAAGGCTCTTCATGAATCCCAACGAGCCAGCGGCTCGTAATGAACCCCTGATCAACCAAATTCAGCGGCCAGTCATGGGAAGAGTCAGCCAATCTTCAACACCTGAAACGCCCTGCTATGCCTGGATCTGCATCTCCACGTAGTGGTGACTAACCAAATGCTTGGATCCCTTCGATCCGTTCGGTCACCCAGAACTGGCATCTCCCAGCTGCAGCACAGTTCTGTAGCAAGCTGATCCGCTGCTTGGAAGAGTCGACAGCAACGCAGTAAATGGGATCCGGCAACATGATGTGGTGGTTTCTCACGCCAGTGGGAACCAAAGTTATGGTTGGTTTATATGCTTGATATGAAATGATTTGGGTTTCCCCCATATCAGCTAAAGGCTCGACTATACAAACTAATGATATGCCATGCTATAACATGAAGCACATGAAGCATGTGCACCCTAGTTCAGACACATTGATGATCATTCCTGGCTGGTTCTTCTGCTAGTAGGGCCCATGATGGCCGTCACTCCTCGAGTTGAGCGGAAGTGGTGAAGAACTCTTTGGCGCGAGGGTGGGCATACCTGGAGCGCCGCTGCGCTCATTGCAGGGCGGCCGACCGGGGACCTGGGGTGAAGGTGAATGGTGGTTGGTTGATGATCATCAACCAGTAGTGACCGTGGTCAATAGCTGATTAGTATTGGTATATGGTGATTAAGTAATAAATATTCATAGTGGTGAATGAAAGGTGAAGATGAACCATGCTTAATAGCTCATTTACAGTGGCTAATGATGATTAACAAGTGGTTCATGATGGTTGTAATGAAGTTGTAATGCTGGTTGATGATAAATTAATTAAAGTGAATCATGGCCAAGTGCGGTGACTAAGAATGCTAATGAAGACTAATTAATCATGGTTGATGATGCTGATGATGATCCCCATCTTTTCTGGCAGTGGTTTAATAACAAGTTGTAGTTATTGTGAATGTATTGTATGGTTGATGGCTTTTCACCTTCTGCTAATCGAACAAGACTGGCTGGGGAATAATCGTCTTTAATCAAATGATGTAGTACTTGCACGATTCCCTACAAAAAAACAAGCTGGTGTACAACTGCTGGTTGTAGGAACATCAATTTCGTATATCTGATTTTTGCTTGCTGGTTCATATGTCCAAACATGAATCATTACTTATCCTCATGAACCATTGTGTTTGAGATTGTTTTCAGCCATCTTTGATATGTTTTAATGGGTTGAGAAACATATAGGTACTTCAAAACGTTTCAATTCCCACGCCTTTTACAAGCTGAACCAAGTCAACAATTTTCAACCATCCTCAGCCACGATCAGGCATTATTGTATAGCCATTATCAACCAAACATCTGCCAATGTGCTGGGTGTCTTCATGGATTGACAGTCCCTAAAGTCCGCGAACCACTATCAACCATCATTGATCAACCATCATGTACCATTATGAACTATTACTAACCATCATCAACGGTTTTCAACCAAAACTTCCCATTGCAGTAGTGACCACCATGAGCTGCTCCACCACTTCATCCCAAGCTTGACGGCGCACTGGCTCCAATGCTCCACGATCTGTTTCCTCAGCTGTGGGAGCTGCTTGGTTTAGCCTATCTTTAGGCCACGTTTCTTGGGTTTCTTGGGCGGTGGCATTGTTGGTGCACACGGTTCAAATATGCTTGGGACTGATCTTGATAGTGTTTGTAGTGGTTCATGGATGTTCGTAGCCCATGGTGGTGTTGCTGACTAGCTCTTCATGCTCGTGACTAGCTGTTGATAGTGACAAAGGCGGGTATATGAGGTATATCGATCTCTATGCATAATAGTGAATGGAACAGAAGTGTTTGAGCGGCTAGAGTTGTTGCAACTGCATGATTAGGTGACCATAAGTGGTGCATCATTGCCAATACTGACCTCCAAGCCTGCACGACTATCAAAAATGTGTCAGTGGGATCCCAATTCACTGTCCGAACCTGACATCAAAAGTTGCAGTATAAGACTGGTTGTCAATTCATGCTGGCTCGTATCCTGTTTTCTTAACCAGCGTGAAGTATGGTTATTGACCAACTTCGAACTAAGGATTGCTTCGAATGATGGTCGTTGTCCCCTATTGTTCTTAATTCTTAACCCATATATACCACGATCAGCCATATAGTGGTAATGATTGGATAATCATATTGGATACTAGCATGATCGTTTATTTGTTCATAGCTGGTATTCACAAATATAATCCAATAGCATTCATGTTTATTTGCATTCTGGACCATCATTCACTATCATTTTCTACATCCTGAACGATATGGGAGGTTCTCAAAAGAACGGACCCCTAAAATCATCCAATATTAACCATTTATCCTCGAGTCACAAACCATCCATGACTTTGGAGATTCTTGGGGTTCCCAGTGTTGAAACAATATCAATGCTGGTATATCCCCTAGTTCTGTTGGTTCCCGTGGCCTATGATCACTCACTAATCAGCTTAATTCGTCAACCACGTGGGATCCCACCAGGTCCACCCACTGACCTCCTTCCCCAGCGGCACCCGCTATGCGCGGCCCAGTAGCACTTCCTCCTCGCTTCGGCTCTGGAAGGTGCTCATGTCCCTCTTGGAGACTGACTTCCTCTTGCCTCAGCGCTGCGAAGTTCAGCCAAGGTGAAGGAAGGAAGTGTTGAAATGGTAGTTTCTCAAAATAGGGAACCCCAAATATGGTTGGTTTACTACTATAAATGGTTAAAAATGGATGATCTGGGGGTACCCCTATTCTGAGAAACTACCAAATGGTAATGGGTGCAGTGGCTATAATGACTGTAGTGGTTGCAATGGTTATGACGGCTATGATGGTTGGAATGGCTGCTATTATGGTTCTGGATGAAAATGGTAATGGTGAAGTTTCATCCATATCATAAAATAGATGGTTTTATTGAGTTCAATGTTTACAATGCTACTGGCAATGATTTGTCAAATGGCAATGGTACTGGTTTAGATGCCACTGGTTTCATTAATGGGAATGGTTGATGAAATAGATGGTAAGAGATGGTAATAGATGGTGAGAGATGGTAAGAGGTGGTGAAAGGTCCCTGACCTGGAAGTAAAAAATCATCATTGTGTTGAGGTTAGGCATCTATCAATAGAAATGTAGGCGAAAAAAAAGGTGAAGTTTCAGTCACCACACAGGTAACGAAGATCAACCAATAGTAATGAATGGTACTGGTTATGAATGGTGAGAAGCAGTGTGTCTTACAGTGTGTATTGTGATTATTCCATGATTAGTCAGTGAGCAAAACGGCAACCAACTGTCAGGGTCTTTAATGGCAATTGTGGATGGCAATAATTGTTACTGAGGATGTCAACATACGGAAAATTGGCGGCTATGCGGCTATGACTTTGAAGGGCCATTACTCAGCGATACTGGTTATGGAATGGATATTCACGGAATGGATTGAAATGGTCAGTAATGGTTCCAATGACAGTAAAATGGTGGTGATGGATGGTGGTGCTGTGCTTATGAAACTGATCACTGGGTCAATACAAAAGAATACAAATCATCAGCAAATCATGTGTGGATGTTATGGGGGCCACCTTGGACTCCAATCTCATGGGTGACATTGACAATGACAAACACGGGTTGCCGATATGGAAAATAAAAGTGAGTCAAACACACTTAGGACCACCGCAGGCATCTTATTCCATGTTATACTCATACTTACACAAATACAACCTTGTTCTTTATGAGTGAGCAAATTAGACAAACGTAGGGAGGTGTGTGTAAATACAATGCAACCACACCAAGAACGGTTCTTTCCTAAAAATCGTGATCTAAGGCTGGTTTGAGGGATACCATACTGTTGAGGAATGAGGCCACATATGTGGGTGTGTCTCAAACTAGGGACCCCCCAAATCATCCAATATTGTTGAACAATTTTTGGGGTTCGCAAGGTTAAGAAACCACCAATTGTTTCTGATGGACTCAGAACACTCAAACTTGCCAATCCCAGCATTGAAACTGAGTTCCTGACCATCGCCCTTCTTTTTCTTCTTTTCCTGGCGTCGGCAGCAGCTCTATCCGACACTGAGCCTTCCAATGGTTGTTTGATCTCGACTGTATAATCGAACCAATTGTAATAAATCGATCACCGCGATCCACTGTCATCACCATTTACAGTGGCTGGCAGCGGATGTTTGCTGTGCAAAAATATGCAAAATTGGTGACAAACCAATGGCAGAACAACAGTCGGGTCGTTTGCTGCACATCGTTGCAGCCTCGCAGGTCCCAGCAGCAGCAGCAGCAGCAGCAGCAGCACATGTACCACTGATGGATCGATTTCAGTGAGAGCTGCTATCACTGGCACCATCCATTGTTGGGGTACCTCGGCTGATAGAAAGCTCTTGATTAACGACCTCCGTTTATAGAAAGCACCTGGTTAACTGACCGGTCATGATCGGTGTCAGATCTGAATGATGTGAACAAACAAATGATATGATGATGTGAACAATTCACCTTACCAAGCGGGCTAATCATGCAAAGGTCAAAGGTGTACGATCGTATACTATTCATGATTGACCATGGTTTTGATGATGGTTAGTAATCCATTCAACATAACAAATATGTTGAAAAAAAAAAACGTATGCTTACATACCCATGTCAGCCAGCAGTTTGATTAATTGGTTGGTGGTTACATTGAGGAAAGCACAAAAAATCCATCAAACCACCAACTAGTAGTTGTTGAACCACTATTATTGCTTACAATTTTAACCACCATAATCCCCCATCATACACAGTCAACACAAAACACCAATCAACATGGCTGTTTCTCAAAATAGGGAATCCCCGAGGTAGGAATGGTTTATTACTAAAATTGCCAATCAACTGGATGATAACCCCTCTGTGGCTTGAGAAACCATGCATCTGTCACAGCTGTTGGATATGCAGATTGACTGCCCCTGCCGTCCTCATCCTTCTTGCCAGGACCGCTGAAGAGACCTGTTATGGTCAAGCGTGGCTGCTGGTGCCATTGTGATGGCCATGGCCCATCGCCATATAGTGACACCAGCTCTCGCTGCGGGTATGGCCATGGATCCCTCCCTGGAGTTCAAATCACATAAGGTTGCCACGTGCCCTAGGCCCCAGTTGTTGGAGTAGATAAATAGAAGAACTGGTGATCACTGATGGTGTCCCGCCTGTGACAGCCAGAAGGTGTGCGTTGCCGGGGACACAGTCAGTTGGGAAAATATTGAGACATTTGCAAATTCAAACATTGGGTCATTCAATGTTTTGTTGTATTTGTGCTAGTCTTGGGCAACATGAAACTTTGTGCTGGAACCATCCCCAAAACATAAAACTAGGATTTTGAGTCAATGAGTAAATTTGGCCAGGTACTTGTGCTAGAATATCGAGCAAAAAGGAATCATCACGCAAAGGTCGATGCTAAACAGCCTTCGCAGCGAAATCATTTACGCTCGAAAAAAAAAAATCAGAGACAGAACCAAATTCCAGACAAAGCATGGTCATTGGTTATTGTGGCAGGCCAAAGGTAGGAGCACCTATTCTTATGATCAAATATTCATCATCACACACATATTCACAAAGTCCAGGCCACTTTGAAAGACCCTGTGGGTCTGCGTCTGTAAATTGGGATGCCCTGAGTCTCTTGAGAATCGGAACAGGGAATTTCAGGAGAGGTCAAAAGTGTGGTGTCAAAAACATGGTAAACATGTTCAACATGTTCCCTTTCAGCGGGACACTGTCCCAACTGAGGTCTGATAAACAATGTCGTTTGCCAACAATCACATGCACGGTGAGCCCCCAGCAGTTTTAAGTTGGTCAACAATCATAGGCCATCTAATTATTGTTGCCTTGTGTATCATAACTAGTAGTTAACGTTTCCCTAGTCATAATAGAAGCTGCCTAAGTTAACTAACTACCGACCCACCTAGGTCTTCAGCTGTGTTATTTTCTGTAGAGGGTCAGCAGGTGCGGACAACCGACTGGGATCTACCACAACTTGGCAACGTTAGGGCAAATTGAATGAATAGAGGCTTGGATCACCCACTTATAAGTTGGGTTATGACTTATATAACCCCTATAACTGGTAGTTAACCCTAGTTAGATTAGCTATAAGCCAACTTATGAGTGGTTGGGGGCCCACCTTGTAGTTGGTATTCCCAAAGTGGTCATTGCGAACCCACGTTGGCGGTTCACCCCCACAGGCTGGTCCAACAGCAAAGCTGGAACCAAGGCACTGAAAGGATTCTCCGAACACATGCGGCACTGGAACATGGCTACGCTGGGCTACGCTTGCAACTCGAAACCGTCCGCGGTGCTGCGTTGGGAAATCGTCGGGAAGCAAAACCTGGGCCTTGAGCCAAGTGGGAAGTGTCCTCGCATCCAGCTGGGGCATGAAGTGTATGTGGTCACCTATAGGTATATGTCTATGATATCTGTTTGTATGGAAGTGCAAGCATACAATATAAGTGCACACATGTACATATCTATTTATGTCCATCTACCCAATACAACATCATCGAAGCCGATTTAATGCACTCAATTGTAGCCGTCTAACACATCCTCTTGATCTAATCTCATTGATTAAATCTATCTGGTCGGTGCAGTCGTTCAAAAACATTTCATGTGTCTACTATGTCAAAGTTTTGTGTCTATTTATCCAAGGATCTGTCTGTCTTTCTTTGCATCCATCTATTGAATATATCTATCTTGTCCTGCATCAACAAATACGTGCACGTATACTTGTCCACAAAAAAAGTTGTCATCGGTTTATGCCAATGCAAATACATGTGTGTAGGTACGGACATCGGCAGCCGTCCATGGGTTGTGAAAAACAAGTGGCACCCATCCATATACACAATGGGTATACACGTTGCAACCTACAGAGCGCACACCTGTGCATACAACTGTGCAAATGTATTTTCCACAAAACAATTTTGTTTATGCACAAGCTGAACACACACAGATGTGTCATATGAATATGTGATTTTGTGGTTGGTTGGTTTCTACTCACCCAGAGCCATTTGGGTCTTTCTCAAAATAGGCGACCCCTTGGGACCCCCAAAATGGATGGTTTCTTGTTGAATGAGTGAAAAAAGAACATGATTGGGGGAGCCCTATGGCTTGAAAATCCCTCATTGAGTTGGTCTATCCCCTATCATTGCTGCTCATGATCAACTGTTATTGAGTACCAACCATCCAGCCGTTCATAACCACTATAAACCGGGAAATTAAAACAGTTTTGGGAAATACAGTCTTAGCATGATTATGAGTGATTATCCCCTATTACTAACCACTAAATAATCCTTTCATGGTTATCCCCCATTACCAACCACTAAATAATCCTTTCATGGTCGATAATCAATATGTTCAAGACTGGCTGGAAACTAACCACTAAGACAAACCAGCCAGTCCTGTAAGTTTTATATACCTTTCCATCGCTCACTCCACGTCTTCCGCAGCCGCCTCTTCTGGAAGCGTTGCAACGGAGCGCGACTTCGCGGAGGCGGTCGCTGGCAGCCTTGGATCTCGAGCTCCGCAGCCTGCGGGGCTTCCCTACGAGTGGTGATGGTTGATGATGGTAAGGGCTAAGAGCTATAGCTATAGGATATAGCTCCCGGATAGTAGTAGGATATACGGATATACCATAGGATATACTACAGTAATGGCTATATCATTAATTGATGATGGTTGATGGTATATCATGGTTGATGGTTGATATACTAAATGGTATATCATAGGTTGATGATTGTTGATTGATGATTATCATTGATTAATATATATACTAATAGTTTATTGATATACTGATAGCCATAGCTATAGCCTGCTCTATGATTGATGATTGATGAGGGTTGATGATGGTTGATGATAGCTGTAGGGTATAGCTCTGGAATAGTAGTATAATATAGTAGGATCACTATAGTGATCTATGTAGGATACACCTCTGAAATAGTAGGAGGACATATTAGCATCACTATCGTAATGACGATAGTTCTGACTGATATAATTGGATTAATGAGCAACAGTTATCCTTAAGTGTGGCTAGGAACTATGCTCGACTATGAACAACAACTGTGATTGACATTGATTCATTATGATTTCTAATTATGATTCATTTACTGCCACAGATATCGAACTGTGCTTAAGGCTGATAACTTAGGTTCAAGTAACAATTTCTGATTAACAACTGTGGCTAATGAACAGTGATGAAATTGTGGGTGAGGTTCAACCACCAACCAGTAGCAGCCTATTATCATCATTGACCATCAGCACATCTGTGGGAGAGGAGGATAAACATACAGAAACAAGCGACCACCACCAAACAAAAGTAACAAAGGTATTGCCACGAGCAATAATAATTAATGAAGCTTTTGGGGATTCCCTGTCATCTACAGTACCCATATGCAACCATGATGATGGTTGGCGATGCTGCGCGGCCTCGTTGCATGCTGGCAGCACGCGCTTCTCGACCAAGCAGCAAATCGTCCAACCTGAGCTGGTGCACATCCATGCGAGGAGAGCTCAACGTTGGGTAATCAGCTACTGGTCGGTGGTTTGAACCCCGATGAAGAATATTAGTCAACCACCCATTTGTGAATAATCACTAGGGAAAATAAAAAATGTTTGAAACCACCAGCCAAGCTACCATGATCTACCCCGATGCTTCCAGTTGCCATTAAATGATGGTTTTGAGGTGAATGATGGTAATAATGGTCAGGTACTGCCATTGAAATAGTAGGGAAACCACAAGTTTTTACCAGGGAAACCATCGGTTTTTCTGGGTTTCATGGTATTGGAAGCATAGGGTACCGTAAGACTTGTAGATGGCTGAGGGTACCCTGTACCCCTGGCAGTTCACCCCATAAATCACCAGTCGTCGGTCAAACTTTTGGTATGTTCATCGACACATTTTAGGGATGTTCGATAATATGGACCCAGAGCCCTATTATAGCTTGGGCATAGCTCAGCCACCCAGATACGCTCAGCCACACAATATATTTGTTCTACAAATATGTAACTATGTAGCCCAGCTATCACAGCTTTCGAGTCAACTGCTCAGCAGTGTCCTGCTGGTTTGTTTCAACATGGCAGTTGGATTGGACCCATGCTGCGGCTTTGGCACCGAGATTTGTCCAAACTGTTGGTGTTGTTGGTCACCATAGCATTGCATCAACCCAGTCTCCATCATCACTGGTCCTTCCTGGTGACCTTTTTATAGTAGTTGATGAGAGAGAATATGTTGATATTGCCGCAGAACGATCATCACTGTTGGTGGTTAAAGCACCCCTCTGAACAAAATGAGTCAACCTAACCAACCGTCACAAAGTCATTGGGGCAAATAAAACATGTCAATCAAAAAGCCAACCAGCAAAGCTCAGGCAAAGCTCAGCTTGCAATGTGAAAAGCTCGTATTCCCCGAGAACAGGGTTCAAGGGCTCAGCTTTTAACTACCCAAATATGCTCGGCTATCAATTCACCATCCGTCAACCTTTGTCGTCCATGCATCCCACTGATAGTTGTTGAACCATTTTTGTTGGTTGTTATCGCCTACTACCATCAAATTAAACCTATCAATATGCAACTACTAACCGCTCAAAAAAATATGGTAAAGCCTATAAACGATCAATTAACCATCAACATCACCTTGATGCCATCAATCAACCATCGGGTAAACGACTCCCGAGTTCACATAAACCATCAAATTCACCAGTCGACCATCATCACCTGTTCAAATCACCTGTTCATAAACCATCGGAATCACCAGCTTCTCAACCACGAATCACCAGTTCAAATCTCCTATAAACCATAAACTATCATTTCACCAGCTTCTACAGTTCAAATCCCTAAAACTACCACAATTTCTGATAAACCATCAATTTCACCAGCTTCAACTCACCATGGATTCACCTCACCATCTTGGTGCGTCATCCAAGGTGCCGTTGTTCCAGTGCTCCAGCCACCTGTCGCCCAGCAGGCAGGGAGAACCCACCAGGACCCACCAAGGAGAACCCACCACGGACATCAACCATCAGCAACCAGGGATAAGTAAGGGTTATTTTGATGATATCCCTGCTTGACATCCCTGGTTATTGTCAACTGTTGTCAATGATAATCAACCAGTATGTTGGCCAGTAATGGTTAAGAACCAGAGATATGTAGTTGGGCACTGGGGAGAACAACAATCAACTAACAACGATCAACGATCAACAACCATCAACAACAATAAACCATTTGGTTGCTGATGGTGGTGGTGGTGATTGCAAATAAGCAACCATCATCAGCACGTTGTTTTTGGAGGGTTGGAATGCTTGGTCAGGAGCTCTTCAGATTTCTCTAAGCTCCGCCAAGCTCTAGGTGGAATGGTTTATGAGCAACGGTTGGTGATGGTTAAATATAGGGGCTGACAATCACGTTGTTCAGATGTCTTCAAACATCCGGCAGTCCCACAGCCATCTTTCATTAAAAAAAGCTAGCGACCCTGGACTCTTTGAAGTTCACCTCCCAGGAAGATCAAGAACCCACAACTTCACCTTGCTGCTGGGGCAGCTATCCTCAGGTGTCCGTGGGTCGGTTCTGAGTTCAAAGCAATGTTGGTCAATGGGCAAGGTGATTTGCTGCTTGGGTTGGCTGCCTTGTATAGCTTGTAACTTATAACCATGGTCATAACCCCAGCTGCACATCCAAGTGGGATTTCAATGACCAACAGTTGGCTTGGAGTACCAAACAACTAAGAATAAACGGTGGCTGGGCCTGAAGCGATTAACAAAAAACAGTTGGATGCGCTCATATTCTGATAGGTTACCGTCCATTGGATAGTTGTGCTCGTGGTGACTGGCAGCTTAGAAACTAGCAACAAAAAATCAACACAGCGCGAATAAAGCCGTGGGTACCCTCTACTTGGTACCCCTGGCTGTTCACGTCAACTACCAAACTAGTCAAATTGTCGGCATGTTCATCTATCCATAAACTTAGGATTATTGGTATCCGTACCCACAAGTGAACAACAATACCAAGCGCAGCAAAAATATACAATTGGAGTCCTCAGTTTATAGATTCGATCGATGCAACACCACGAATAGAAACAACACAACCCTTGATCATTTAAAAATGAACTGGTTCATGGGCAAATCACAACAGTTGATCCCAACAAGACAAAAAACATTCTCAAATAGCAATCAATCAAAACGAGCGTATCGTCGCACCAACAGCGCCTAACTTCAGGATCGTAACCCGCAAAGAAACAAAACATGAATCCCATGGCTCATGAATCCCATGGCTCATGAATCCCATGGCTCATGAATCCCATGGCTCATGATCCCATGGCTATGGTATGTCAGGATCATGGTATGGGTGTTTCTCAAAATAGGGAACCCCTAAATCATCTAATATTAGATATTTATAGGAATAAACCTACCATTTTGGGGCGTCCCCTATTTCAAGAAACCCCCCATATACCGTAACGGCATGGCTGATCCCACGGATCCCATGATCGCTGCTGCATTGTCGGCCTGGCTCCGCTTTCCGGTGACCTGGCGCGACGCAAATGATGGCTTCATCCGTACAATGGGTTGTTTATTATATTGTTATTAATGTTATTAATGTTTCTTATATTTTACTACATTTTATCACACTTTATTACATTTTACTACATTTTATCACACTGTATTACATTTTATTACACTTTATTACATTTTATTATATTTTATTATTACATTTTATTACACTCTATTACATCGTATTACAATTTGTTATATTCATGTTCTTATTACATTAAAAGTAACTGTAATAAAATGTAATAAAGTGTAGTCAAATGTAAAAATCATATGTATGTGGATATCCATGATTAATCTTCAACATATGTTTTATTACATTTTATTGTTTGCTATAGATGGTTCATGTTGAATTATTTGTGGGCACCCGTATTTTCACAGACGACCTCTTTTATGAGTCATATCTACATATGGTTAACTGTATGATTTGTAAACCAAAAGTATGGTAGATATATGAAACGATATAGAGCATGATTCATAGTTTTGAAACCCTTTCAAACATGGTACAGCAAATAAACTATAGTCAATCATAGTTCTATGATTCCTAAATATGTGACTCATGGTTCGCCATGGTCTGAACACTGATACCACTATCACCATGTTTAGCAAACAGTTTCAATGATGTAGGCAAACAAAAACACAACGAGGGGCAATGAACCAATTATACACCATGGATGGAGCAGGATTTATGAATCAACCGCTGGTCATGGATATGAACCAGCACCCATGGCAGTGGTAATCCACCTTGCCGCAATAATCTGCCAACAATATCAATCATAAACCCAGCCTGGGGAAATACCCATGGTTGGATCACAACGGCTCAGCCAGGAATTTGCACCAACGCGCCTTTGTTTTTGCCAATATCTGAATCAACCATGTGGAAAACACGAGAAGCAAATAGACGGTGCATGCTGGAAGACAATGAATCAAATCCTGAGTTGTCCCATCAGCAAGTGCACATTAGCAATGCCCTCGTGGCAAACTGGCCCATAGCTTAATGTTTTTTCCGCATCAACCCGATTGACGGCATAAGACATCATAAGACAAACTATCGAGTTTGGATCCAGGTGAAAACAGGTGGAAAACAATTATCAATTTGTCATAGCTGTTGCTGGGTACCCTGGTGGCAAATTTATCTCCATTTGAGGTGGCCAACAGTCCAAAAATATGGCAACAAATTGCAGGAAAAAAACGATCAAACCGAGATGCATTTTCGTGGATTCAAACTCTTTGTTGATGCAGCATATATGCACATGAAAAAATCAATTTGAAAAAATCAACAAGTGGACACAAAAACAAAAAGGAACTAAAAAAATGTTAAGTTGCGGGCGGCTATTAAGAAAAATCGAGAGTTGGTTTAATCACAATCTTGTGGGTTTTGGAGACGTGTCCCCGCTGATATTTGCAAAAACTAAAACAACTCCAGCTAGCTGACGCTGGTTTTCTTGATCAAAATTTCGCCGTTGGTTTTTAAATGTGATATTGTTTGTAAATCCAACTAAGCAGTTGGATTAAAAAAAACAACTGGTATTCAAATTTCAAATTGTAATAATTAACGGAGACCAGCTTAAAAAACACACTACGTAATTGTTTACTTTACAAGATAGTCGTTTATGAACAAACTAGTTGTTTAAACAAACCAATCTAGGCAGCAGTGCCCGCAGCAGCGTGGACCGTTTCGACGTCACCCGCAAAAGGTTGCATTCATTTTTTCAACCAACCAATTCCTTCAGAACAGCCGGCGCACCCACCCAAACAGCATGACGATCATCATATCGCCGTTGCCCATCGTACACATGGTTCCAAATTTACTGCGTTGAGAAACATGTGTTTCGTGTTCTTTGTATGGATGTTGTTGCCTTCTTTCGCAGAGGCATAATCCCAACATTTGTCTAAGGTGCGTGCCCACTGTGGATCCATTTGTTCTTCGGACTTCTCTGGCAGATTCGACGAAATGTGTTGTACTTGCGAAAATGTTAACATCCCACCCGACCCCACCCAACCTAACCCTTGAACTGCACAGCATCAACATGGTTGGTCATATGCGCCGGTCGTTAGCATCCCACCCCGCCCCCACCCAGCCCAAGCTTTGCACCGCGTAGCATCAACATGTTTGGTCATGTGCACCGGGCGTTACGACCCCCTGCACCGCACAGCATCAACGTGGCTGGCTATATGTTAACTTACAGCGCTGAAAAACGCAACAGGCGCGGGTAGTCTAAATTGTAGGCAGTTTTGAATAGCGTATTGATTATTTGAACAAATTAGAACCGTTATCGAGCCCCTGTTGTCAACCTGAATTCAACTGGCTGGGTAAAGCCACACAACACTTCCCAACTCTCCCCACCAAAATCCTCACCTCCAAAACTACCCGCGAAGCCAAAGCCCCAGACACGCCACAATGACGCCTGGGCAGAACCAATGAAATGTCCAGTCAAAAGGCGGTAGCTATGGGTAATGGTAATTCCATTTTCTATGGCGGTTTCGTAAAGTTGAGCATCGTGAGTTAATGGTCAAATCCAACGATAAAATCTCGACCAATCATCATTCAAGAAGAAAATTTCAGACAGCTATCATTAGCCTAGAGAATACTCATGATTCAAACATGACTGATGGTAGAGCCACCGAAGAAGACAGCCTTAGTTTGCCATAGGTGATTTCGATTTCTCTCCTTGCGCCGTGGCCATGTGAATTGCCTGGCCATTGCGGTGTCACGGAATTCAGTGTCTCGCAATGTGCGGCGCATCGCGCTTGGGGGTTCGAAATGGGCCAGGATTCGGGCTTGGAAACGGACAGCTCAACATGCCGGCGGGCTGGGTTCAAACCAATTTTCTAGGCCTGGAAATCACAAAACAAATTGCTGACTATCCTTTACCACTAATTAACCATCAGCTGCGTGCCAGCTTTGACCTGCCATGGCTTGTCATCGACATCTTTACATGCACCAACCACAGCAATCAAAACAGGATTGTTGAAAACATCTCCTCGAGACTGTCAGCCTTTGGGCTGGATCTGTCGGGAAGTCTCCTCATGGAAAACCATCGTGGATGTTTTTTGAAATGAGCAAATAATAGTTTCTGGGTCAAAAAAACAAATTCCCACGTGTCTCTAGAGTCAAATCCAGGTTACTGGAATGATAGTCTGATAATCTAAAGCACAGATACTAAGCAATTCCCATGTGGGAGAATCATCCAACTAGTGGCTGAGTGGTTTCAGAATCCACCAAGTGACTACCTAGCAGCCCTGCTGGATGCCAATGGAGTCCCTTCTTTTCTGTCGGTGGTCGTAAGGTTTCCCAAAAATAGTGGTCAATTAGATGCAAACACCCACGACTTATTGACCGTACTAACAAATGTTATATACCAACCATCATCACCAACGTCAACCTATATCAAACATCATTCACGATTCCTATGGCTGCACTATGGTCGTAGTGTTTCTTTATATATGTCTTCTTCATTGCAGTGTCACCTTGCCGCACAGTGGCACCTGTCAGCCTATGTTGGGCACCCCGGAAGCCTAGGCAAAAGCGCCGACACGTTCCGCTCACCAGAATGAATCAGCTCAGAAACCATCGCTGACGATGTGTTGACCGCTGGTTTTATGGTAATTATTGATATAATTGGTGGTGTATGATGTTTATGTGGATCAATTATTGTTATTATATTGTAGTTTTCATGTTTCCTCATGTCTGGATGCTTCCAAGCTATGTTGCTGGTACACCTTATAAACTGTTTGCCAAAAAAAGGCACATTAGCCGATATATCGGGATGTTTGCAACTACTGATAGAACGCTGCTAGTCATCAGAGTACCAAATAATTGGTTGGTCTTACATTAGCTAATTTCAAGAGGATTGCTCTATCGGCCCATAAAAAGTAGGCACGAAAAGGCTAAAAAAGGCATATTGGTACGGTGCGCTATGTTCAGTACATGGGTACGGTATATTGTACCCATGTACCGTACCCACGTACCTATGTACCCTGTACCCAAACAGCGGCAGAAATAGCGGCAGATCTGCTGCTATTTCTGCCGCTATTTCGGTACGGGGTACATCGTACCCCGCACCGTACCCATACCCATGCATGTACCGTACCCGTACCCATGCAAAAATTGACATTTTCAGAGGCTCGCCAACCGTCTGCAGCTGACAAGCACCATAACTGAAATTGAGCATATGCCAGCAGTTCTCAACAGCTCCATGTTGCATTGGCAATTTGCTTTTCATTAGCCATGAATGCAATGATTGGGCGTGCATCAACCGCCAGAACAGCACTACAATTTCAATCTTCAGTCATGATAATCTGGGTGTTTCTGAAAAAAAGGGTACCCGCAAATCACCCGATTAACCATTTATTTTAACCCCTTATTCTTTGTTTGTACCCCCTTGTGAATGACCGTTGTGAACTATTCTCAACAAATAAAAAAACCAAACGAAACTTTGGGGCCTCTGTATTTTCAGAAACAGCCATGTATTGGCTGCTTACATACGGCATCGCGGGAGGGACATTGAAGTGCCCCGTGGTGACGATTGCCGCGATCAAGAGAACATGAACATGATCCCGTTGATGGTGGTGGCTAACGCTTCACAAACGCCCAATACCTCTTGAAATGGAAAGCCGGTGTCCTTTCCAAACTGAGCAAGAGGTATTATGAGCACCTATGGGCATCAAAGCTGTTCATAATACTTAGCTATCGTTGTTGAGCTTGCCAATAGGATTGTTGATGGTGATGAGGAAAGATTGTTAGTGATCCAAAAGGGTAAATACCATTTCCTGCTGGTCGATCATTATCGATAATTAAGGATAATCAAACAACTGGTTGATCACGGCAAACAATTCATTGTGAACGTTAATGTCTCATGAATGGGGAAACAAGTAGTTGCTTAATACTTGCTGTGCTTGAAGGATGCTACCCCAACCATTCAATTTGTACACAATCCCTGAATTGTGACAATTGTCAGCAACCATTGGGCAATGGAATGTCCAACCACAAGTGTGATGCCAAGTCTTGTCGCCGAAGTTCACATGCCGCATGTTTTCCAGCGGAAGAGGGGGCTTGCCAAGACCGCTAGGTCGCCTTGCGATTTTCGAGGGTGAATGATGGTGGTTTATAAGCTGGTCAGTTATGGTTGATAAGCGGGTTACAATGATGCTCAATATCACTTAACGCATCATTCATGACAGGCGATGACAACATTCTGAGGCTACAAATGTTTTTGTGTTTGTTTGCTGTTGAATTAATGCTTACCATCTGAATCCGAGGTTGCATGTGTGTCATCCGGCAAGTCTAGGGACCAAACCATCAACGTGTCATGGCAACTAGTGCTGGATGGTGTCCGAATCAATGTTGCATTCTCAGTTGTTTGATTTTATTGTCCGTATTGTTGGACAATATTTTGATATTCTGGTCATACGATTCAATCCAAAAATGATCAAACAGTAGCTGAATAAGCAGAATACACATTGCCACTGGTGTTACCATCAACAGCTTTGGTGTGTCCGTTGATGCATAACAAGAGCTACACATATAGTAATGTCATGATCCCGTGCTCCCCCAACAAGGGTAGTTTCATTTGAAAAAAATAAACCATAACTGTGACTGGCGACCCTTGGCCAACAAATTCACCACCTTTAGCCCCCATCTTGACCAGATCAACATTGATAAACTTTTATCTGCTCATACAAACATTGATTTAGTGATACTGACCATCCGATTCGACCATCTTACAAAGCATCACTCATCTCATTGACCATCTGAAGTCAACAATCATGTCAACCATCTTTGACCAGCAAAAGCTAACCATCATTTACCATTTCAACCTACTCCGTGTTTTTTTTTACCAACTTCTTCACCAGTTTATTCAAGAGCTTAGCATCAACCAGTTTATTCACGAGCTCAACCAGGATTATCCCCCGTATGAATCATCATTATCAACAGGTTGTTTAAAGAACTTCTTAACCACCACCACCACCACCACCACCACCAGCATCATCATCATCATCATCATCATCATCATATTTCATCATCATCAACATCATCATCATCATAATTCATCATCAACAACATCATCATCATCATAATTCATCATCATCATAATTCATCATCAACAACATCATCATCATCATCATAATTCATCATCATCATCATCATCATATTTCATCATCATCAACATCAACATCATCATCATAATTCATCATCATCAACATCATCATCAACATCATCATCATCATCATCATCATCATCATCATCAGAATTCATCATCAGCATCATCATAATTCATCATCATCATCATAATTCATCATCATCATCATCATCATAATTCATTATCATAATTCATCATCATCATCATCATAATTCATCATCATCATCATAATTCATCATCAACAACATCATCATCATCATAATTCATCATCATCATCAACATCATCATCAACATCATCATCATCATAATTCATCATCAACAACATCATCACCATCATCATCATAATTCATCATCATCATAATTCATCATCAGCATCATCATCATCATCACAATTCATCATCATCAACATCAACATCATCATCATAATTCATCATCATCAACATCATCATCAACATCATCATCATCATAATTCATCATCAACAACATCATCACCATCATCATCATAATTCATCATCATCAACATCATCATCAACATCATCATCATCATAATTCATCATCA